>WOVY01012342.1:0-185714 GCA_013436015.1 Rhipicephalus annulatus
TCTGCAGTTCGAAATACGTTTTTATTTGTGCAGGTCTGGTTTCAGCGCTTCCCTTGTGAGAAAAGGAAGCTGACATCCCCTGTAACGTTGTTTGCGCCGCGTGGAGCACGTGTCTCGCGCCGAAGCCGTTTTCAGGGGTCACCATTATTACGCGGTAGGTGGCGTTTGAGTTCGCGAGCGTTGATCACCACAATCAACATCATGGTTAGAAACGATAGTGCTGGCGGCGACGCCTGGCGGCACGCTTTGGTGGCGGCGTGCAAGAAATAAGCTGGTCTCTTTTTCCGGTGGCATTTGGCGCGAACGGTTGGCTCTCGCGGGTGTGCCCCAGTGCATGGCACCGCGGGCCATCTGCCGGGGGCCACTGCAGTGATTCAGGCGCTGGTGATGCCGCCTTGCGTTTGTTATGTTGTTGAGTGTTGTGCAATTATGTGTAAGGTTGTTTATCGTGTGGATCACAGTTGAGTTTATAATAATTTAGCTGACGATATTGTTGATCAAAAAGTGGTTAAATAAATATGTGTTGTTTGTTTTTTCCGAGCGCGTCTGCCGTGTTCGTTCACTCCAAGAGCGTGTTGGTGATTACCACTGTCAGATCCCGCACCTTCAGTGTCATGACTGTAATCGAGCAGCAAGCGTTGAGCATTTCTCCACAAAAAAGCAAAGATGTTAAAATCAAAGCCAAGTATTCCTGAAAACTCCTGTTCAAAAACTTCGTACTCAGAATTCAGTGTTCGCAACACTTTCCGTGGGGGCATCGGCATCAGGTCACTGCGACAGGCACACATGCGATACCATGTTTAAGTCTATAAACGAATAAAAGAGACCGTCATTCTAATGTATCTTTTATTTTTTATTATTTTATTTTGATATTTCGATTTGACGCCTATTTCTTAAAAGAATATAACCTTTCTATGTTTCCTGCAGTAACCAAACTTATCCCACTAATATTTTCGTTTTGTTGAAACGGACCCTCCCAACACGCGTAACGAAATGCGAAATACTTTTACCTGGGGTGGAGGCAGTACTTTACATCCCACGAAAATATAAGCAGACCATGCCCCCGAATTTTCACCCACGGATACAGCATGCTCATTCTGCGCGGATGCAGCCAACTGAGAACACGTGCTTTGGCGGTACAAAGCTTTACGCGGAGGAAGCCTCCGTGCACCCGCCACGGAAGCGGGTACATAAGGGCTCTCCAGGGGCGGTGAAGGCAGCATGCTCTCCAAGTGCGAGTTTGCTATTAGTAACCCAAAGCTTGAAGAAGAGCCATATGCAATGGCACCCAGCAGAGACACTTGATCTTTGCGTTAAGATGTAGGAGATACGTGCTAGAAGTTCTTCCGAAGGACATTAATAAAGCTTTAAAGTTTTTTTATCCATCCGTCTATCTACTGCCGCATGATTCGTGGCCGACCCCCCTTGGAGGGTTAACCCATTTCTCCAGTACCACACCAACCATTGACAGCAAACAGCGCATTTACGCTAACTATGATGATTGAAATGGCAGTAGCCACAAGATCTGCAGAGTCGCCGGGGCCGTGGGAGACGCAGCTTCCGTACGGCGAAGGTATGACCTTCTGTGATATGGCTTCCAGCTGCTGCACATATTAGGCGCAGCCATCGTCATTGGGAACCACTTCCTCCACTGCAAAATTTTCCTTCTCACGGCTGCTGTCATGAACCACTGGTGCAGATGGCCTGATTTCTTCGCGAACCTTGGCATCGACGAGTGGAAGCACTTTTGCATACCAGTGGACAAGAATGGCGAGTACAGCCACTGCACGATTCGCGACCCGCCAGGTAGAGGTGCCGAGGCATTCGTCGTACAATGTTCGTTGTGGGAGTACGATTCCGCACAATACGGGGACAACATCGTCAGCACCTGGGGCACGGCCGCCTAGAATACCACCGTGCGCGCCCGATCCAGGCGGCCATGCCTGGGGCTCGGTGTGCGACCGGCACTGGCTCATCGACTTTGCGAGGGCTGTGTACGCGGCTGGCAGCATAATCCTGTTAGCCGTATACCTATCGTATGCGGACAGAATCGGTCGTCGGACGGCGCTCTTCATCATCATTCCCGTGGTCCTCATATCAGCAGTAGCCTGTGCCATTTCGAACGACTTGCAGCTCTTCAATATTGTGCGTGCCGTCTTCTCCACCTCGACAAGAGCTTTGGTTCCGCCTGCGCTTGCATTTGTTGCCGATGTGCCGACGACGCAGAAGTTTCCGGCATACGTCGTCGTGATGTCAATGCTGTGTTTTGTCCTCGCCAGGACAAGGTAGATTGTCATGCAGCTGATACTCATGATTCTAATGTGTCTGTTTCTGGTGCTTTACTAAACCATTAGCAAATAACCAAACTGGCTTTTGGCGACCAGCAATGTCAAGGAGGCCGAGCGAGCCGCTTTGCGTGCTGCCCAAATGAACAAGTTCAAGGTGGAAGCTTGCCAAGAGCTTATGGCGCGTCAGATTGCAGACCTCCGGGCACGTCAATGGGACGCGGCTGACAGCAACGATCTCATTAGCGTTTAACTGAATACTCGCGCGGTCTTGCTCTGTTCAATTGCGACAGCTGTGAGCTTCGGTTACGACACGTTCGCCGTAGAGGATAGCATTCAGACAGGAGACGTCGTGGCCAGCCTGAGCTTTGCATTTTCTGCCGTTGCGTGTATTGCTACTTTACCGTTTGTCACGCGTCTCGGATTAGAGAAAGCCGGGGTCGGCTCAGGGCTTGGCTTCGCAGTGACGTTGACTGCTTTCTTTGCAACGTACAATAAAGGACAAGCACTATATGCGATGCGATTCGCTGGTGGTCCTCATGCGGGCGACCGGAAGCGTCTGCTACACCAATGAGCGTCAACTCGTTCTCAGTTATGGAACACTCGTGGAACCGCCACTATGCTCTCCTCCAGCTGATTCGGAGACACAGTGGGCCAGCTGGGCTCATCTTCATTGGCGGCGGGAGTATCATGATGATGCTGGTCATTAAAGCCGCTTTGATGGTGTTCTTCATTATTGGTACCGAGCGCCTCCCCTGCGACTTCGATAACTGGTTGTGAAAACACTCGTCCTGTGTTAGCGGCTCCTTCAGTCCATAGCCTGAAGCTGCGCCATGTGCGACACTCTGGTACCACTGCCGAAGGAGCGCGCAAAGCATCATCATGGCAAGAAAAAGAGCGACTCAAGCACTTCTCGTTGCACCTCCTGTGTCAAGCCCGTGAGAACAAGCCGATAAGCAAATGGTGGCTCACACGTTTAGTTGACGAGTTCATTACCTAATAAATGTATGGCGATTGTGGCCGAATGCTGATTGATTTGATTTGATATATGGGGTTTGACGCCCATAAACCACCATATGATTATGAGAGACGTGGAGGGCTGCAGAAATTTTGGCCTGCCGGGGTTCTTTAACGTGCACTCAAATCGGGGCAGTCGGGCCTCGAGCATTCCCGCCTCCATCGGAAATGCAGCCGTCGCAGGCGGGATTCGATCCCGCGACCAGTGGGTCAGCAGCCGAGTACCTTAGCCACTAGACCACCGCGGCGGGGCATGGCCGAACGCACAGTTGGAATTTTACTTGGGGTGGATCCTGTGCGCCATCTTCTCCGCCTCGAGAAACGCTTTGGTACTGCCTGCGCTTATATCGTTACCAATCATTACATTTCGCTGCAATGAAAGGGGTTGACCCAAAGGTCACGGTTTCGAATCCCGGCCGCGGTAGCCGCATCCAGCTGTAGGTGAAATGCCAGAGGCTCGTGTGCTTATGGGCGCGTTAAGGAATCCCAGGTGTTCCCACTGTACGGCGTCCCTCATAATAATATCATAATTATGAGACGTAAATACCTGGAGGACGCTTGAGTTCTGCAATCAAGAGTAGAACGCGATAGCGTAATCGGACACCTTGCGCATCGCCTAGTCTGGATTCGGTTTTAGGCGCATGCTCAAACCATGCCATAAAGAAGCAGACCCTGTGCGTGTAACAATGGCCATTTTTATATGCGTGTAACAATGACCGTTGATTGTTAGAGACAAGAACTCACTCGAATCAAAACATTACTATTAACATATATGCAGACAAAGAGGTCCAAATCGATTGTGAAAAGTGTAATGCATCATTGCTGGGCACACTATGCTTTGGAAGTGTCCTGTGGCTTTCACAGACTGCGACAAGGAAAGAAACTGGTGGCTGGAGTCCTTCTTAGTGGAGTTATTTAAGACCAAGTACAGGCTATCCAAAACTCCCACGATGCGTCGGTAAGGTTAGACATTAATGATCGAACATGGGAGCTGCCTGCGTCCACCTTAGGGTTGATATTCAGAACCTGAATAAAGTTTAACCTACGATATAGACACCGCTTTTTCGTTTATTGGATCCGTATAATCGCTGTGGGCGTGTTTAGAACAAGCAGCCAACGATTTCGAGAGACGAGTATACTCCCCTTATATAGGAGGGCCTTTAGTGTTCGAGATAGACGACACCCAACTTTGTGCGGTTAGAAAAAAAATGTTCGACGATTATAGGTACAATATACCCGACTATTGGAGAGCGGGTATGTGGCTACGCGAAGCTGTGTGCCCACTCTCTTCATAGCGAGAGGGCGCGTCGACAAAAGGTCACACGCTGACGCGCTCCAACGCCTGCATGTGGTCAGGCCGGTAGTATAGAGAGCACAGGGCACCCTTCTGAGCAGATTGATTATCATATGCACCCGGATCATCAATAAATTGTATCTCGCATCCTGTCGTTGAATTCTCTGCCCGGTACGCCTACGAGGACGCTCAGATAAGCCCCAATACTATTGCTTTGCGAACACTAAAATTTTGAAAGGAATCGATACAAGTCGAATAGTGATCATACTAAATCGAATGCGAATATGTATGGGATACTATCCTAATAGTTTTCGAACTGCAAGACAAGCATTTTTCAAGGCATGCCTCAAATTCTGCCCTTCTTATCTAACCTTAACAAGCTGATATCGTCGTTACAGTGAACAAGTAAAACATACCTCTGTTATGTAAACTGAGGTAAGCTCATGTAGTACACCGTAACGACTACACGTATAGAATACGAAATATCTTCACAGCAGAGCTGTCATGGTCGGCGCCTTCCGCGTGTCGTAGACAGAGAATGATCGTCATCGTGAACTATAGCACGCGCTCTGTCACCGGCCAAGCGATAGTTACAGAAGGTTAGCAAAACAAGCTGCAACGCGCGGAGGAGTTCGCCGCCATGAATTGTATAGAAATATTTCTTGTTTGTAAACAGCAGTAGGCGCCGTCGACATATCCAGGTGCTTGTACCGACGTAGCGGCACGAATAGGTTATACCCTGCCCAAAGTGTGCCACCACCCTCTATGATCACGTGAAGACTGGCAGAGCCAAGCAGCTCTTCCGTGACCCGGCCTTGCGCATCTTAGTCAAAACAGCGCCAATTTATTCACTGTAGGTTAAATACAGCAGTTACGTTAATATAATCGAGGTGTTGCTTTTTCACGAGTTTTAAAATAATATTGACGTAGAGACGTTAAACAACATTTTATGAATAGACATCATTAATCTCATGATGACGACGGTGGATTGAGGGCACATTCGCGTTGACGACATTGGAGTCTAAAGCTAAAATCACTTCATCCGGGGATGAGAAAAGCTTCGATAGTCCCGTAAAAACTTGATTTGCATGCACCTTGGCAATACACTAATTAAGAAGACGAAAAAAAGATCTTTTGCTCTTTAACGTGTTGTTCATTCAGGGTTTTCAAGTCGGTGCTGATTATTCGGAAAGTATTCGAAAAACATTTCGAATATGCACTATCCAATTCGAGTACAGACTGTTCGGCTATTTGATTCGCTATTTCGAATTTCCGAATTGGAGCACACTCTTACCCAAAACCGTGGTGAAGAACTGAGGTAAACTGACGCTGCGAAGAGCCTTCACTAGTTTTACTGGCAATGTCGCAGACTTGATTAAGTGGTCCCAGCGTGTGGAGGGGCCACCTACGTAAACTAGACCCATCGAGGAAGCTGCAAATTAGATGACACCACTGCTGCCATGAAGAACTTTTACTGTGCCGCCTATGCTTCGGAATAGCTTTTACTGAAGCACACCATTTAACCGAAGAAGGGTGGACACCTATTGATGTGACTCTCACAACAACAAGAAAACGGTAGATTATCTATGCAGCGTTTTCGTGATTACTTTGTCAACGAACGCTACGTTCTTCGTAGTACGTCAATCAAAGTAGATGGGTGTCCGTTGTCGGAAAAGAGGATCCTCGCATAGTGGCCCTACGCGTCGCAGGTCAGCAAAGTGGCGTGGGCATTTATCCTGTTTTTTTAAATTCGACCGGGTTAGTTCAACGCTTGTAAGCGCGTAATGGTCAGGTGTGCATGTATCCTGATAGTACCTCCTTTCCTCTTCTTTTTTTCTTTCTTTTAGAGGCGAAGCTCCTTATAGCGGCACCCGTTCGTCTCTCGTGGTATGTAACAAGTATAACATTTTGACCTCCAAGGTGGTGCCAGCGAGAGACTTCTTCTGTGCGTTGTTGAACAATAAAAAATGGCACTCAATGTACATGTCAATGGCTGCTAATGGGGAATGAGAGACAGGAACATTCGGCTTTTAGTTAACGCGCAGGCTGAGATCACCATTAGCAGCCATTGGCATGTACATTGAGCACTATATGACAAGAAAGGGTTGCTACGTTATACCAGCTGGGTGTAACCTCCTTAGCTTTAGAAAGGTTTAGCGAGCGTTGAGCCGCAGTGCCATGAATCCAATGAACTTGTATATACCATGAATGAACTCAAGGTGGTTAAAAATGAGAAGTAGATACGAAGCGCAAGCCGTAAGAAAGTAAAAGCCGAATTCTCCTGTCTCTCATTTCTCATTAGCAGCCATTGGCATGTAAATTGAGCCCTATCTGACAAGAAAGGGTTACTACGTTATACTCGCTGGGTGTAACCTCCTTAGCTTTAGAAAGGTTTAGCGAGCGTTGAGCCGCAGACAGACAGACAAAGAACTTTATTCAGGTCCTGAGGAACTGCGTTGTAACGACCCCGTTTAGGGGGAATCCGTAGCAGTCGCGGGCCGCTCCCATGTAGGAACTGGAAGACCGTGGCCCTCCGCCCTCTCGCAGGCCCTCTGGACAGCCCGAAGTTGAACCAAGAGGTCGCCGCTGTTAAGGGCTTCCTCCCAGTCCTCTTCTTTGTTGAACTCTGCGTCACGTAACGCAGGACATTGCCAGAGCATATGAGGTAATGAGCAATACGCCTCACCGCAGTCCGGACAATGCGGCTCGATGTTGGGCGAAAAATGGCTGAACCTGCCACGCGAAGGGAAAGACCCCGTTTGGAGCATCCTGTAGGCCGATGATTGCGGTCGCGTAAGTTTAGGATGAGGAAGTGGAAAAGTCCTCCGAGATAGATGATAATGAGTCATGATCTCGTGGAAAGTGAGTAGCGAGTCCCTGTATCTTCCGGCGTCCCCGCCTGCGAATCCGCCGGGACCGCCGCGGTGAGCGATACCTCGCGCACGGTCATGGGCAAACTCATTGGCGTTGGGGACATCAGGATGTACGTTGGCCCCCATGTGGGCCGGGAACCATGTTATGGTGTGAAACCCGGCAGCCCCCTCACAGCCGAGGATGGCCGCTGCCTCACGCGAGATCGAGCCCGAGGCGAAAGCCCTAGCTGCGGAACGCGAATCTGTAAAGACATTAGGACGCGATGGGTCCTTCATTGCTATGGCGATGGCGATTTGCTCAGCCACCATTGCCGACACCTTTCTAACCGAGGCAGAGCATAGGAGTGTGCCACTATGATCGACCGAGACCACTGCGAAGCGATCCGGAACGCCCGTACTGGGCTGCATCGACAAAGGACGCGAGATGCGGTCTGTTTGCAACTGATTTTAATAAGGAACGGGCCCGAGCTATGCGGCGCCCTACATTGTATTGAGGGTGGACATTTCTTGGAAGTGGAGCTACCGAAAACGTGCCTCTGATCGAGGGTGGCAGTGTTACATTACGCTGGTTAGTCGCCGTAGGACCGCAGCCTATGGATTCCAGGATGCGCCTACCAGCCCTCGAGGACGATAGTCGCACGACCTGAGCCATCTGCTGGGCTTCGATCACCTCCGAGAGGGAGTTATGCATGCCCAATTGTAGGAGCTTCTCGGTGCTAGTGTGGATAGGCAAGCCTAGAACTCTCTTTATGCTTTTGCGCATTAGTGTATCAATTCTTGCCTCTTCTCTTTTGGACCAGCGCAACGCCGAAGCAACATAATTAATGTGGCTCATGAGAAATGCATGATAGAGCCGAAGGAGATTGCTCTCGCTCAGCCCGCCCCTGCGGTTCGAGACCCTGAGTATGAGCCTAAGCATGTTCTCCGTCTTGGAGGTGATGCGGGCTATAGTTCGTGAGTTGCCCCCCTTAGACTCTAGTAGGAGTCCGAGGACCCTGATGGAGTCCACCCTGGGTATTTTCTGCCCATCCCGTGTGTATAAAGCTATGGAAATCTGTTCTAAAGAAGTGAGGTTCCTCAGTCCTTGTCGGGTGGGTCTGTATAGTAGTAACTCAGACTTTGCCGATGACAGGCTCAGGCCCGAACCGACTAGAAAGTTCTCCGTGATGTCTAATGCCTCTTGGAGCGCCTGCTCTACCCCGGCGTCGGACCCTCCCATGCACCACATGGTGATATCGTCCGCGTAGAGAGCATGGTTAACCCCGCGCACCGTAGCGAGTCGCTCCGAGAGGCCCTTCATGGTAATATTGAAGAGTAGAGGAGAGATAACTGCCCCCTGTGGGGTGCCTCTCGCTCCCAAGGTAAATTCCGTGGATTGGATTTGACCGATCCTAATGGTAGCCCTGCGATCCCTGAGAAAAGACCTAACGTATGCGTGGAACCGTTGCCCTAGACCCATAACCGAAATTGCCTCAAGCACAAACTTGTGCGAGATATTATCAAAAGCTTTGGCTAGGTCTAGAGCTAGTATGCCTCTAGTATCCCTGGTGTTGTTGTCAATTATTTGTCTTTTGATAAGGAGCATCACGTCCTGTGTGGATAGTCCAGATCTGAATCCTACCATATTGTGTGGAAATAGCTCTCTGCTTTCTATGTACTCGGATATCCGATGGTGAATCGCATGTTCGGCCACCTTGCCTACGCAGGACGTAAGCGAGATGGGTCGCATGTTCTCCAAAGCCAGAGGTTTGCCTGGCTTTGGGATAAGCGCTACCGAAGCTGTCTTCCAGGATTCGGGGACGTGCCCCGTCTCCCAGATCCTGTTGACTTCCTCGGTAAGCTTCTCGATGGATTTGCCATCCAAGTTACGTAAGAGCTTATTTGAGATTCCATCCAGGCCCGGTGCAGAGCGTCCGTTGAGCTCGTGGAGGACCTTACAGATTTCTGGTTCAGTGAAAGGTGCGTCCAGCTCCGCCACCATTCCACCCCTGTAATGTGGATAGTCCGCATCGCCGGAAGGGCCCAGCGGAAGATAGCTGTCCGCTAACCTCTTCAGGAGGGCCTTTTCGGACACTCCCTTCGCTTTTTGGTTGTGAACGATTCTGTCAATAGCCAATCGCTGATTTCCCTTCGACTGCGACTCATCAAGTAATTGTTTGAGGAGGTTCCATTTGGCCCCCACTCTCATCTGTCTGTCAACTGAAGAACATACTTCATTCCACTGCTGTTTGGAGAGCTCAATAGAGTAGGTTTCGATTTCGTGATTAAGTTGCGCAATTTTCTTTCGAAGTCGGCGATTGAGCCTTTGCGTCCTCCACCGGGACAGGATGGAATTCTTAGCCTCTAAGAGATGCGCGAGGCGTGCATCCATCCGATCAACCCTCAGGTTCGTTTTGACAACCTTGGTCGCAGCATTAGCATCCTCCTTGAGCCTTGCAAAGAGGCTGTCTAAGCTGTCGTATTCATCCTGGTCCTCCTTCCGCAATTTACGAAAGGCATCCCAGTCCGTTACTTTAAACTCCCTGGGGGGAGCTGCATTGACTGCTAGGGTAATAGCCACTATGAAGTGGTCGCTACCTAGATTCTCTTGCAAATTTTGCCACCCTGCTCCGGCGACGTTCTTGACGAACGCCAAGTCTGGAGTTGTGTCTCGGACCACCGATGTGCCAATTCTTGTCGGGTATTGCGGGTCCGTAATCAATTCAAGATAACAGCTAGATGCGGCCTTTAGGAGGTTGTTGCCTTTGGGGGACTGCCTGGCGTATCCCCAAGCGTCGTGCGGAGCATTAAAGTCTCCCGATACCACGATGGGGGCCCCCCTGGCCAGAGCCACCGCTTTTGCTATGATCGAAGCGAACGCCTGCCGCTTGTCCGATGGCGAGCTGTACACATTCAGGAGGAATACGCTGTTCTTGAGCCAGCTGTTGGGGATTATTTCGAGGATAATGACCTCAGCCTTGCTGTTGCCAAGCTGTAGTTTGTGTTCTTGAAAGGAGCACTTTTTTGCAACCAAGGTTGCCAAACCGCGCTTCCCTTGCTCGCGCACCGAGACGACTCGATAGCCCGGGAAAGTTAGCGCATCACCGAGAGTTTCCTGTAACATAATTACGTGCGGTTTGACCGCCTGAGAAGCAATAAAGTGCAGCAGTGGAGCCCTGCGCCTTTTGAAACTGGCACAGTTCCACTGCCACACGACCAGTTCATTAGTGTTGTCCGCCATAATTACTGTTTTGAGACAGCCAATCTCCTGTCGGGTTTACTGTTACCGCGCCTGCAGGCGACTGTGCCCTGTTCGGGCCTATCGGAGGCGAGCTACCCGTAGCTAGCGCTGCCTGTGTACCTTCAAGAGACGATACCCTTTTCAGTAGGGTAGTCATGCTATCAGCCAATTGTTTAATCGATTGCTGCATGCTTTCCAGAGCCTTGCTGTTGGATTCTGTCTCCATAGCATCCCACTCCCCTTGGGGGGGTGAGGCCCTACGTTTCCCCGAGCGCGCCTGCACGTCCCCTGGTGCGGGAATCTGTTGTCTCTCACCCTGCGAGGAGTAATGTTTGCGGAACGACTCAAGGTCAGCCCTCAGCTGTTGAATCTCTGCCTTAAGGCAAGCATTCTCTTGGATTAACTTAGCTACCCTGGGGTCTTCCCTATGCTCTGGCAATGGTACCCGCGTTACCTCTGGTGGCGGCGCCGCTGGCTTCAGCTTGGCTCGATCGCCCAGGTAGGTACTTCCTGGAATCGTGCCCGGGAGCAAGAGCGCCCTTTGGTGCGAGCGCGGCCCCTGGAGCGGTCGCGCCGGCGGCCAGCCGGCGTGACGGAACGCCCCTGCCTGGGAGCACTTGCCACGCTGGAATCCCTTGACCGGTCCTCTTCGGCCAGCTGTTGCTGAGGCTTTTTGACGCGCTTTCGGCGCCGTCGTCTTCTCCGTCGCACGACGTAGGGAACTTGAAAGCGTTCTTTGCACGTTCTGTCCGCCGTCGGATGTGGGCCTCCGCAAAGGGCACATTTCGGCGAGCACTGGTGATCGTCGGGTGGAGACACGAGCCCACAGCCCCTGCACACCCTCTTGTTGGGGTTGGGGCAAACATCGGCCCTGTGACCAAGTCCTCCACACGCGTAGCACACGTCGGTTTGGCGCTTGTAGAGCGTGCAGCGCAGCATGCTGACGCCGCATATGACATAGTTTGGTACCTTCATGCCGTCGAAAAGCACTACCACAGTGGTGGTGTTCTTGATCCTTTTGGCTTCTAGGGCCTTCGGATTTCGCTGGTTGACAATCATCGTTTGGAGCTGGGCCTCGCTGATGTCAGTGTCCACTCCTCGTATGACTCCTTTACAGGTGTTATCGGGGGCCGCAACATATGCCGCCACATGGTACATTCCTTCGCTTATCCGAATCTGTTGGATCGCGGCGTAGGCGTTTGCGTTCTTCTGCTCCGGATGTGGAGACTACGAGAATGTTCTGGGCGATGTTTGGGCAAACGATGTCCCCTTCCGTCTCTGCCGGGGCAAGAGCAGCCGCCATGGCAATAGCCTGTGCGAGCCTAATTTGGCTTACTTTTCTGACGTCAAGTCCATCCCTCGGCCTGACGATAATTCGTATGTGGTCCCTCGGCAGCCGGGGGAGCCTCGATGCAGCTGCGAGGCGCTTCGTTGCACCTTGCGGGGCTGCCGTGCGGCGGCCTCCCTTCGAGCCCACATGTGATGCGTTGCCCGCGGAAACTGGCGTTTCTACACGAGCTTTCTTGTTCCTGCCCTGCGCTGTCGTCCAACCCGGGTGATTGGCTTCTTCGTGAGAGATTTCCTCTCCTTCCACCATCGCTACTTCGGGCATGTTGCCCCTTTTCTCCCGTCTCTCGCCGTCGACGCTAGGCTTAGCCCGGTAGGGTTAGCCGAGCCGCGGCGCGTGCCACAAGAAAAGTTTCAATAATTCTGCAAAAGGACCACTCACCGAAAAAAGTCTGGTATCGACGTGATCCACAGAAGAAACTGCGTCGAATGAAACGCAGCTCGAGCACAGGCAGCACAAAAATCCCAACGAAAACATTAACAGAAACGGGAGCCGATCTTCTCGCGTCCGCACTGGTCGGCGCCCCCTGCGTCTCTCCCCGTTGAGCCGCAGTGCCATGAATACAATGAATCTGTATATAGTAGATACGAAGTATAAGTAGATACGAAGCGCAATCCGTAAGAAAGTAAAAGCCGAATTCTCCGCCTCTCATTTCCCATTAGCAGCCATTGGCATGTAAATTGAGCCCTATCTGACAGGGAAAGGTTGCTACGTTATACTCGCTGGGCGTAACCTCCTTGGTTTTCGAAAGGTTTAGCGAGCGTTCGGCCGCAGTGCCATGAATACAGTGAACTAGTATATACCATGAACTCGAGGTGGTTAAAGGTGGGAAGTGGATCCGAAGCGTAAGCCGTACGGAAGTGTGCATGTGCCACCTCTCGTTTAGTTTTTGGAATGTCCGCTGGATGGCGGTGCTTCTATATGGGGAATATATGATGAAAATATGCGAGATGGTAGTACTTGGAGTGTTGAATAGATGGACGAACGGACACATATAGACAGATGCATGGATGGACGCATGCATGAACGGATGCAGGGGCGGCTGCATGAACGAACGCAGGGACGGACGCACGAACAGACGCACGCATGGAAACATTAACAGAAACGGGAGCCGATCTTCTCGCGTCCGCACTGGTCGGCGCCCCCTGCGTCTCTCCCCGTTGAGCCGCAGTGCCATGAATACAATGAATTTGTATATAGTAGATACGAAGTATAAGTAGATACGAAGCGCAATCCGTAAGAAAGTAAAAGCCGAATTCTCCGCCTCTCATTTCCCATTAGCAGCCATTGGCATGTACATTGAGCACTATCTGACTGAAAAAGTTTGCTACGTTATACTCGCTGGGCGTAACCTCCTTGGTTTTCGAAAGGTTTAGCGAGCGTTCGGCCGCAGTGCCATGAATACAGTGAACTAGTATATACCATGAACTCGAGGTGGTTAAAGGTGGGAAGTGGATCCGAAGCGTAAGCCGTACGGAAGTGTGCATGTGCCACCTCTCGTTTAGTTTTTGGAATGTCCGCTGGATGGCGGTGCTTCTATATGGGGAATATATGATGAAAATATGCGAGATGGTAGTACTTGGAGTGTTGAATAGATGGACGAACGGACACATATAGACAGATGCATGGATGGACGCATGCATGAACGGATGCAGGGGCGGCTGCATGAACGAACGCAGGGACGGACGCACGAACAGACGCACGCATGGACGGTCTTATGGACGCATGGACGGTCACACTGACGGACGCATGGACGGACGGAAGCAAGAACGAATGGACGGACGAATTCTTCGCCCCACTCTCCATCATTCACTCCGTGGATATGCTGCCATTTTCTTTCTTTCTTTCTTTCTTTCTTTCTTTCTTTCTTTCTTTCTTTCTTTCTTTCTTTCTTTCTTTCTTTCTTTCTTTCTTTCTTTCTTTCTTTTCTTTTCTTTCTTTATTTCACACAAAACGTAGGTTAGTTCACGGTACATAACGTTCCAACGCGACTCAGGCTGTCAGTGGCGCCCTAGTAGGAGGCTCCGGATAACTTTCACAACCTCGCGTTCTTCAACATGCACCACAACTAACAGTACACTGGCCTCAAACCTTTTGCCACCACTGTTATGAAACCATCTCGCCTTTCAGGTCAGAAGCTCATCGCCGCAACCGCTGGGCCACGGCGGTGAACAGGGACAAACGGTGCGCCGGAAAATTTTTTGAGACGAGTGGGTACGTTTATGCATCAATTAAGTTCCGAGCTGTCTTACCCTCCCCGGTGAGGTAAGTTCATTCGACTTGAAGCAAAAGCCGAGTATGTCAGTGCAGAAGAACATTGGCCGGAAACACCCTGAAGTTACCAAAGAGTGAAAATTGTAGAAGTAATGAACACTAAGGCTAGTGCATACAAACAGCATGTGAATTAGTAGCGGTTTTCAATAGCGAACAAACGCACACTCATTAGAAACGGGTATACAACATCTTGCTGTTGCATAAGTTCAAGGACTATGATATTGGCATGTGGATCTTTCCTAATTTTTTACACATGATATGGACCTTCCCTACAAAAGAATGCGATAAATGCCTCAAATAAATCAATTATCGTAATATCGTGTACACAGATATGACCATTATGAATTTATAATAAGTAGACTATAAGCACTATAAAAATGATGTATAAAACATCTTTGTCCAAACAGTTAATAAATTTCATGCTGAGTAAGTTTTCATTGTTTCTGCGATAATTTGTCACTGCTACCTTCCATAGTGTTACAGGATCTTGAATAAAGAATTTAGAGCTTTTTCATACCACCACAAGCTTTCTCAAGTATGCTGCTAACAGAATTATGCAGGACGTCACCGGATTTTAACGTAAAACGATGCGTGTGCCACTTTCGAACAGCGCTATTCCCTTTCTGTTCGAGATCTGTCGACCGGCCAGAAACTCCACTGCCTATTCTCTATCTCTCTGTGCGCACCACGACATCATTACTCGAGCTCTGCTGGCAAAACCGATAAAGTGATGCTAATAAAAGTTGCCTAGTTAGTCGACAAACGGCACGACTTTGTATAGGATGGCGGGCAGTGTAGAAGAACAACCATGGACTACAGCTTTTCTCTTTCATATTGGTGGCCCTACAAGCAATGATACGCTGCGTGGCACACCAACAGTACGAAACTAACGTGTATACGATTAGGAGCAGGCCTCTATACGCGCAATAGTATAAGCAGATATATGTGCAATAGGATAAGCAGTACGAGATTCGTCGTGTCTCAGCAGTGCTAAATTGGTAAGTTTCACGTCCCGACGCATCAGCCATCGTGTGAGCCTCCACGGCTTTTATCACGCACCACAAAAAAAAAAAAAGAAACGTGCATGACATGGCGGCATGAATGCATTTCACTTTCCTTACTCGTTGGAGCTTGCGCAAACTGAGGATTTAAATATTGTTGCCTTACCAGTTTCGCAGTCAGGCAATTGTCACATGGCCTTTTCACCGACACTTAGCGCTGCGACAATGGTATACTTATAGCTTGCATAACTGCGTCTCCTAATGCAGTACGTGGTTGTTACTTATAAGTTGCGCTTCTGAGCGAGGACACGAAACGGTGAGTTTTATTGCGTCACGATTGTAAGATCTTAGTGTGCACGCCGAATGATTTGGACATGTATAAACCCGCAACCATATATTTTGTTGGTTTGCGTGCCCTCGGCCTTCTGTATAGCGGTTTTTATTTTCAAGATGTTTTCATGGGTATGTAGCCGTCAGTCTGCAAATGTCACCTACGGCAGATGTTGACTTGAACCAGTCTTTCTCAGGAGATCTCGTAATCTATAGCCCGGTCATTTGGTCGCACAATACCAGCAGCACACGCGCAATGTTAATTACCACAACATTGTTTGCAGACTTTTGTTTTTTTGTTTCAGGAAGGCTTCCCAGATTTACGATGGCAAAAGCCTTATGATGTCTCATAGAAACGCGGCGTTGAACGAAGGGCGCAGGGACGACACAAAACTAAAACAAACATCTCACGTGATCTCTCAACCATGTGTTGAGACGTTGCTGTCTTTGTTGGCAAGTTGCGCTTTTGCGAAAGCGTGAAACCACGGCCGTGGTGGAAAAGAAGACGATGACGATCTTCTGGCGCCGCAGATTTTATGCAATGCTCATGTCATCCTTCGAGGAGTACTTATATAATATTGCCACGTTCCATTTCCCAAGTTTTAGGAGTGAAACTCCATATGGCGTGGCTTGGGCGTCCCTCGTATGTAACCACCAGTGGCACATACCCGAAATAGGTATAACACTTGACCTCCAAGGTGGTGCCAGTGAGAGATTACTTCTGTGCGTTGTTTAACAATAAAAAATAGTGCTCAATGTACATGCCAATGGCTGCTAATGGGGAATGAGAGACATGAGCATTCGGCTTTTAGTCAACGCGCACGCTGCGATCCCCATTAGCAGCCATTGGCATGTACATTGAGCACTATCGGACAAGAAAGGGATGCTACATTATACTCGCTGGGTGTAACCTCCTTAGCTTTAGAAAGATTTAGCGAGCGTTGAGCTGCAGTGCCATGAATACAATGAACTTGTATATACCATGAATGAACTCAAGGTGGTTAAAAATGAGAAGTAGATACGAAGCGCAAGCCGTAAGAAAGTAAAAGCCGAATTCTCCTGTCTCTCATTTCTCATTAGCAGCCATTGGCATGTAAATTGAGCCCTATCTGACAGGGAAAGGTTGCTACGTTATACTCGCTGGGCGTAACCTCCTTGGTTTTCGAAAGGTTTAGCGAGCGTTTGGTCGCAGTGCCATGAATACAGTGAACTAGAATATATTATGAACTCGAGGTGGTTAAAGGTGGGAAGTGGACCCAAAGCGCAGGCCGTAAGAAAGTGTGCGTGTGCCACCTCTCGTTTAGTCCTTGGAATGTCCGCTGGATGGCGGTGCTTCTATATGGGGAATATATGATAAAAAGATGCGAGATGGTGGGACTTGGAGTGTTGAATAGATGAACGAACGGACACACAAACAGATGCATGGATAGACGCATGAACGGACGCAGGGGCAGATGCATGAAAGAACGCAGGGACGGGCGCACAAACAGACGCATGGACGGTCACACAGACGGACGCATGGACGGACGAATGTTTCGCCCCACTCTCCATCATTCACTCCGTGGATATGCTGACATTTTTTTTGTTATCGTCCCAAAACACCACACGATTCTCAGCGCAAACCGCGCCTGCAGTTTTCGAGAAGGTTCCGGACTGTAGTAGATCATTTCGATAAGATCACGCCCACTGCACGAACGGTACAGATTGTTCTGGAACCTACGCCACCGCCAGCGATAACGCTAGAACATTCGACGGCAAGAGTATAAATGCCGACGCACTTCGCCACTTGTCAGTTGTTGATCGAAGGCCGACGCTCCGTTCGCCGCTATCAGTCCGAGACTGCTATCTGTGCGAGACTGCAGCTGTAATTGGACTTTGTTTACCGGGCACAGGTTCGCCCAAATAAACAGTTAAATCCCGACACGAAGTCTCCTGTCTTCGGACACGTCACGACCCCGTGACAATATTGAGACAGTCGAATAATCAATTTTCCGGCATCTAAACGTTACACTTCTTTCTTATTTCAACCAGCGGTGAAAATGGCCAATCTTTCGTAGCGGGTGCGAGCCACTTGTAAAAGGACAAGCAAGCTTCTGCGAAGCGGCGCCGGTTGATTGGGTGGTATATAGGCGTAGGCAGACCTCGAGGCGGGATGCACCGCGGATGGAAAGAAGGCAGGCAGATGCGGTCAAGTGTCATTTTAACGCGATAGCGTTAAAGAGCTAGTTCCACAAAAACTCCGGTGTCGGTGTCATTGGTTGGGAGCAAAAAAAATGTCATCTTATGCGTGACCGAAAAATCTAGAACAATGCGAATGAAATAAATGATAAAATAATCATAATTCAGAGTTGGGATCGAACCACTGTCGTTTGAGTTCGAGTGGGAATCGAACCCGGGTCGTTTGCGTATAGCAAGAGGATGTTCTATCAAAAGGCCACGTGTCTGCTTGTGAATGAAGGGAAATGGATTTGCGCTGCTTGGAAATAGAAAGTAGCTCTAATGCTTTACAAACACACTCGTTTTGTATACATGCCTCACAATGCAATTTGAAATATTGCAGTAAAATTGCGTGGTACAAGCGCCCATTTCCAGCGGGCGACAGCCAGTCAGTCAACAAGCTTTATTTCGGTCTTAAGGAACTACAGGGACGTAGTTGCTGGCCGCGCCCACGCCAGAGGGTGACAGAAAAGATGCGATTACCATAATGGCTTCGTGCCGGTCACTCCCCACAAAAGGCACAAAGACTACTGTTCCTATTCTCTTAAGGTATGTACTGGGTGTATGGCAAGTTTAAAAAGTTTTATGCAATAATGTGTTTGAAGTACGTACTAGGAGCAAGATATCCCTATAACATTGAACTCTTAAATGCGAAGCTTTAGAGTCCCCTAATTTTCGTACTCTGTGTGCAATTGCTGGAAAAAAAAATCGGGCGAGTGGGCATGGGCACAATGTGCCGCCACCTGTCTAGGCCACTGTTCGAGTGCCGGATGGTTGTGCAATAACAAGTGAAGGGCGCGCTATATGGAAGACGCTGAGCAAAGGCTCAGTAGATTGCGTAATTGGTCGAAGAAGTTTCGAACACCAGAGAAGCTCCGACAAGTACTAAGCGAACACGACGAGCCAAACGGCTCGTTGGATTCTGACGGGGTATTCCACTCTCGAATGCATCGCACTGAACCCCTCCACTTTGAGTGGTCCTAACCCTACTGTCTTGAGTTGCAAGTTCCAGAACCACGATATGTTTGCCAGGCATGCCTTAGTGGAGCGATTCATAAATGAAGATCATGGAGTGTTCACCACAACCTCACATCACAGAGTACACGGGCATCTGCCATTTCGCTTTCGTTGAAATGCGACCACCGGGTCCGGGATCGAGTCTGCGAACTTCGGGTTCGCAGTCAAGCACCGCAATTCTGTATTATCGCGATGGACTTCGGTGGTATAAGGGATAGTGCAAGATATTCTCGGCCTGTTTCACCGTTGACGTTTCACCGCAGACCATCTTTTTAATGTTGCCTTATTCTAAAGTGCATTTCGGCGAACTTAAAAAATATGAAATGAAATGAAAGTCGATTTGTTGTTTATTATCCTTTATTACACATTCAGACAAAATCCACACATATACAATCACAAATCGATGCATACACACAAACGCGGACGAAACGGCCGGCTTTGTACAAATATGGCGGCACGCGGCAGCGTTGCATAGCGAATCGCGAAGTTCGGTGGCAGTTTTTATTTACAGGTTGTACCAGCGGCGTTCCGGTCCAGAACGGCGCTGGTCTCACTGGTCGTGCGAAAAATGGCGTGTCACAAAGGTGTCGGTGTGACTTGGGCTTGTTGTCCTTTCCATAAGTCGCTGGTAAAACTTTAAAAACCCGGAGAACTTGCGAAGGATCACGCACCTATCATTCGTTGTCATGCAAATAAACGCTACAGTTAAAAATCTGAAAGAAGTGATTTTACCTTGTGATATACACTTTTTTCTCACTAGCACGAGAATATCTCTACTACGAGTAGTCTTAGATTGTATTTGTTTCTTGTTTTTTAATATATTCAAGCGAAATGACGCTTCACACAGAGTTATATTAAAGATGACCCGAGAAATGACTAAAGGTAGACTTTTTCCACACTTGTTTCTTTGTCCAAGGTATGAGGTTCGAAATCTTTTTGGGTTCAATTTCTTCTTCTTTTATACAAAAAAACTTACCGCTAAATAGCTGCCTATTCCTCAATTCAAGGAAACGTGCAGTTTGCAGAAAATCAATCGATATGGCTCGTGATCTTCAATGTCAATGAACATATAAAACGAGCATGCCACGACGGTTACCACTATACGTGACAACGGAGGATGTGCGCGTTCATGCTCGCTGCTTTGCATGCAGTCGGTTTTTCATGCTTTGGCATTTGCTCAATGAGGTTTAAATTAGTAGGACTAGCTGGATCGTTATTTCAGTCTAGTCGGTCACTATCTATGCGACGGTTCCGCAATGGCGGCTAGCGGGCCTTCCTCGAGAGCTAGGGTTAGGAGGCTGCGATGTTCAACTGGCTCAGCGACTTGACCAAGGTGGCGTCCGTGTTGAGGAACTTGCGCTCGTCCAGATGCCAGATGGACGTGTTGCTCGTGTACATCTTGAGCGTGTCCACGTAGTTCTCGAGCGTCTCGGGCGTCACCTGAAACAGCGTCCACGTCTCCTGGCGACACGCCTGGTACTCCTTCTCGATCACCATGGCAACGTCCGGCGTCGTCCCGGGAATGATCTGCAGGAAACGAAGACGGCGAACGAAATTGGATGAGCCGCTGCGCATTGTAGTCTTTGTCAGAGATTGTGGACGGGACGGGAGAGACAATGCTGGATGGGAATCGCACAACTGAGACGCCATTCCATTTTGTGGTAACTGCAACCATACGTGTCTGCAGCCTTTTTCTATAGAAGCAACGAAGCTTCACCTCAGCGCGTAATATAGCACAATAAAAATGTACAGCGCGAAAATATAGTGCAATAGTAATATAAAAAAGGCTGCGCGTACCTTGTAGACGAGTTCGGCCGTCTTGTCCATGGCAACCTTCCAGAGTCGCAGGAGGGCGTCGTTGAGGTCGTTGATGCTCTGCAGCGTCGGTTGATGCCACAGGTCGGGGTCGAAATCCTTGGCCACTGTGTCGCCCAGTTGCACCCATAGCAGCACCACGGAGCACATGCTCTTCAGGAGACCCGGCTCGCGGCCCTGCATCGCGTCGAAGCACGTCTCCAGGCTAGCCATGACATTGCCCCACGAGCTGGCGTACAGCTGCCGCAGGTCTTCTAGCAGAACCAGAAGCCGACTGCGGGACAGTGGACGAATAAGGACGTTAGTTTGGCGATATTAATGAATACCCACGATCATTTCATTATAATACTTTTTTTATTTAATGATACTGCTGCCTCAAGTTTGAGACATCGCAAGAATAATTACATAAAACAAGAAACACAATGACGCACTTGGTTTACGAACTGTGCATAGGAAAGTCCTCCCAATGAACAATCCAGCTTACTTCAAGTGACAACTATGAACGACTAATAAAATGTATTACAATCGCAAGATGAAAGGAAACAATTCTTAAAGATTCAGACCGGTGGGTTACATGCGTAGAATTGCCGGCGAAAGAAATATGGGCGGCAAGACAAACGGCTTTATGCGGAATATTGTGTGGTATAATAATCTAGTCAGACGTTCGTGGAAGTGGTAAGCAATTTACTGATGAGACAAGGCAATGTTGTGATGAGGAAAAGTGGTGGTCACAAAAAATGAATCCGATAGCTTTCCGCAGATCGGACTCGAGTTTATGTTTAGTCGTGTACATGGTGAGGTGACCTTATGAGTGACGGGATTTCAAGAGGACGACCGACCAGTTAAATTTGTGTTGGTAATCTGTGCTTTGTTTGGAGTAGCGATGTGTTGTTCGTGTTGTTGTTGCAAGCCTTGGCAGTACACTCACTGTTCTGACTTAAATCACAGAAACTTATTACACACAGACACTTCTACACTTCTATTTCCACCAAATATACTGTAATTGCATACGGCATCGAGCCGTGAGCTTATACTTGAAGACAAAAGAATGTACCTTTTGAGAAACTGCTGACTTAATCGAACAATTTGCTGCAGTAATGTATACAATCATCCGAACCTGCGCTAAAGTGCAAATTCGGCTGGAATTTCGAAGCCTGGCCTGTTACAATATGACTGAGTTTACGTACCCCCAAAAGTAACTTTCCCTTCGGTCACCATTAAGTGCTTCATAAAATATGGACTGACGGTCGGACGGATGGACGGAAGCAGTTCGACTGTCCATCCATCCGGACACACGCACGGACTGACGGCCGCATGGACGGAAGCAAGTACGAACGGACGGACGGAAACACGGAGGGACGCATGGACAGACGGACCCATGGATGAATAGAAGCGCGGATGGACAGAAAGGCGGACGGATGGACCGAGACACGCATGCACGCACGATGTGCAGTGGTTCTATTGAAGGAACTTTGCCCCTAAAAATCACAGCGTGCGCGTTAACTAAAAGTGGGCTGCGGGTCTCTGTGTTCCATTGGAGCCGTCTGTCTCTCATTGCCCATTAGCAGCGACTAACATGTTCCAGTAAGAATTACCGGTGCATCACTGCGTGCTTTGCGCCTTCCTCGGTTTCTCTCATGCACGACGCCGCGGTGAGCCCAAGCGTCAGCGTGTAAGCATTAGCATAAGCGTCAGCGCCCGCTGCTTCGCATCTACAAATGATTCTCTTTAGCGGGAGGTGGTGTATTTTTTGCTCTATATGTTTAATGAGAACTTTACTGTTTACTTTCTGACAGCTGAAAGGCGTGCTGCTGTTGAGCAAGACGTCTTGGGTTCGGCTACCGGCCGTGGCCGCCTGAGCCAAAATGTGGTCTTTGTTATGTACCACTAGAACAGGCAGACCTGTATAGGGGCTGTCAAACTAAACATTGGTTGCACTGTGAAACAAACTCCTTTTGTATAATGACAACATCTAGCTAATGTAATTTGCAACAATATACTTAACGTGCTTGCCTACACTTAAGATACATTATACGCTGTTGACGAAGCCAAAGGCTGCATACCCGCGCTGAGCGGACGAGAATAGTTACCGTGTCTGACGATTGCCGTCGCTGTACATCTTGCTGCAGACGAAGTGCGTGGGTGACTTCTTGGGCTGCATCTTTCGCTGGCCGCATACCAGGGCCCACTTGATCACCTTCTTGAGACCCATAGTGATACCTGGCAGGCAAGGACAAGACATTCCTTCAAAACATGGATCACTTGTCTCACTTGTCTTATTGCTGAAAACAAAACAATCTACAGAGAGGAAAAACCAAAGACAACGACGAAGTTCTCTCTCTCACTCTTGCTTCTTTGTACGGCGGTTCTATTGAAACAGTCTGATTAACGTTGGTCGAAGCAAATACCAGATAAATATTTGATTTTGGTGCGTGCGCTCCTTCATTTCTGCGCCGAGCTCGATCCAAAGTAGTTTAGGTCGTGTAGACGTGACCATTGTTGATCCTGGTCGAGCAATTTTTATCTGAATTCGTCTTGAACTCGATGAAAGGTGTCCACGTGACACGGGTACTAATGAGGATCAAACCCGATCGGCTATTTTGCGCTGACATGACAAAAAGAGAAGAGGAGCATAATAATATCAAAAGTTAGGCCGGTGTTGATGTTGCCAGCTAAGTTAAAGCTGTCTGCTCTGAAATAAACACGGCTGCTGGGTGCGGTAGCCTTGAGAAGTCGCAGTTGTACTTTTGCAACTTACTGCAGCTGCATATTGTGCGGTTCCACAGTACAACGTTGTTGTCAAGTAAAATTTATTTTACATACGACGAAGACTGTTTGTATACTTGAGTAATTGAGAAGTCAGGCGATTTAAGCAAAGCACTTTAAGTTCCGTGCATTTGATTTCCTCTCGTAACATTTGTTTTTGTACTTACACGGGCACTTAATAAAATTCAGCCTCACGAGCAGTAACGGTTACTCATTTAGGTTTAGTAATACGGTAAGAGTAAAATGTGTGCCAGCTTGAACAAACAAGCAAAATACATTAAAACAAGCAATATCAAATACGAATAAAAAAGAAATCACTTCGTGAACTGCCCCGAGAAAAATCAAATAAGCATGCTTTACGTCACAGCGAACAAAGCACAATCAGCAATCACAAAATGAATTATGAGAATTGCATGTCACGCTAAAGGAAGCAGTGAGAGTCATCACAGTTGGGAAAATTAAAACCGAAACACCATTACTTACAAGCTGGAAGACTAGACGATTTAGATGCTGCATATTAGAAGGCAAGTTTATAAGACCACTATTAAAAGTTACTTTTCCAAGATTTGTAAATAAAATTATTACTTTGTGCATCCTTTGTGTTTCCCTGACGCATCAACTTTTGAAGCTATTGCCTATACATATACGTCCATCTGCTTCAGTTTATGCGTGTCAGTACAAGTTTCCGCCGCCATTCTCGAGGCGCCGAAGAGCTAGCAAGGCTTCAACATTTCTTTTTTTCCTCCCCGCTATATATACCAACACGCATTCGTCAAACATCCCACGCACAGCATATATGCATGCGGTGTCTTTCGACTGTATTCATACGTGCTCGGTCTGCGCACAAAGCATCAGCTTTCCCGCTGCGCTCGATAAATGCGGGTGGCACAAATCAACGGTCGTCCCCAAACGAGGCCTGACAAGCCCGCATGGTGAGGCTCACGGGAACGTGGATGAATAGAGACGTGTGGCAGGCGCAAATGCTCATGTATACTTGCGCCCGAGAATGTTTCTTCGAGGAAACGAAACACATATCAATACCAAAGATATAATATCTAAACAGGAACTTATTTCCGTACACGTACTTGAAACAAAACCTAGGAGAAATGCGCAGAACAAATCAGTGATGATCATCGAGGTATACGAGTATGTGGATGCACCTAGATGTAATGCATTAAGAAACGCGTTTCGAGAAAGAGATACGCTTGTCTACGTGCGGTTGCCGCAATATACGGCAGTCGTTTCTTTGAAACAGTAAGTTTATAGTGAACACAGCCTAATTAACCGGTATATGCGTAGCGGTAGTGCTACGAATAATGGGGCACTATCTAAAAAAAAAAAACTGGTTCATCCTATATGTTTTGAGTGGCGTCAGTGAAGGAAACTACAGCGGCCAATGTTCAGGTGTCCAAAAAGCCTACTGCTTCGAAACATGAGACTTCTAATTAAAACTTCCGAATGTGCGACTTACCAGTCTTACAGGAGAGACTGCAACAACTTCTTAAACAACTTCTTAAAAGAAAGATGAATGGTTCTGTCGCACGCAAAGACAGCTGTATTGCCCTTCACCAGTAAGAAGTTAAAAACTTCAATCTCAATTTAGAAGGAGAACCACCAGTGATTGTGACACAGCATCGGTTTCTCGGAGTAATACTTGATAGGCAGCTATCATGGGCACCTCACATAAAGAAACGTGAAAACGAGGTGAATATGTAATTGAATATACTCCGCAGAATTGCTGGGACATCATGGGGCGGATCTGTATCATCCGTGCTCGCTGTTCACAATGCTTTACTACGACAAAAAGTTGCATATTTTGCAACAGTCTTACACGGCCTTTCCCGCACTTTAGAGGAGCGACTTCAAAGTCTATTAGCTAGGGGACTGTGTGTCTGCCTAGGTGTTCCACGAGCGACTTCCAGCAGCCTTGTCATAGCAGAAACTCGACAACCACCCTTTCCAGTCATGAGAACAATCGAGACATGCCGCCGTTTTTTTCGCTTACAGACGCAGCACAAGCATCACTCATTGGCAATGGAGACTTTGCGAAGGGATAAAAGCAATGCTCATAAAGAAATACAGTGTAATGTTCATATATTACCAAGAAATGAATTTTGGTGCTCTAAAATCGACTATCCTCCATGGCTACTTGCAATACCAAATTGAATTCTCAGTGGATGGCATGCATTATCAAAAAGAGAGACATGTTCATCCAAGCTGCTCAACAACTAGCGCTTTATCAGATACACATGCGGTATGCAGAGTACATACACGTTTACACAGATGGCTCAAGTATTACAACGTCTTCAACATCAGCACTTATAATACCACAGCTTAATATTCAGGAATCATTAAAATTATGCCGCACAACGTCATCTACTACAGCTGAACTCTTTGCTATTATGTGTGCTATAAAGTTTATAAACTCGGCAGGAGACGCGAGATAATGGGTACTTTTCAGCGGTTCACAGGCCATATTAACATCCCTCTCCAGTACACATATGGCAGTACTTAGTGATAGTATGACATACGAAATGCTGAAAGAGCTTACCAAAGCAAGCAAGGCACAACATGAGATCAAATTCCAGTGAATACCTGGCCATTGAAACATTCTTGGAAACCCAGCTGCCGATGAAGCAGCACAACAAGCACATCTTAAAGACGTTACTGTTTCTTTACCAATTTCGAAAAATGAATTGCGTAGTATTATAAAGACTACAACATTCAGAATGAGCAAAACTGCTTAGTTTGACTAAAGTACAAAGAGCTGTGATTTATATCACATCGATCAATTTATTGAATTCGAAATTACGCTGGCATTAGATAGAAGTATGGAAACTAATTCACCGATTGAGGCTAGGTACCGCATACACAAAACATTTTTTTGAACAGAATCGGCAGAGCTGAAACTCCCGAATGCGAATGTGGATTTATAGATGAAGACGTATGTCACCTCCTTATAGACTGTCCACATTATGACACGCCGAGATGCCGTCTTGAATTGGAACTGTCGGTATTAGACCGCAGACCGTTTAGCATGAAGAAACTTCTGGGCCCGTGGCCAACTGGAGTTTTACAGTCGCACGCTTTAGAAGCATTAACACGCTTCTTACAAGACTGCGGAATTGCTGACAAGTACTAAGAAATAACGAACTTTCATTTGTATAACACATGTACTTATGCGCAGTATCACGTGACACCCATCACAAGTGTGAACTGAAGTGAATGACGTGTCGACTATTATGTACACACGAGCGAATACATCTTCGTAAAGACCAGACGTGTGCTCTGCTGTTTTGTGCTGGTTGGACCGAATATTAACGAGGGACATTATCAGAGACTTCATTTGTTGACTTTCGAACATTTCACTATCATTTTGTTGTGATATGTGCGTATAAGTGTGTCTTTGCATATCTGTGCCCAAGTGTTCTAGTTTCCATGCAATGCTTTGTATGTTTTACTTTAAGATACGTGTTCAAGTTTCACTCAAGGGCTAAGGGGTAGCCGGCACCATAATTGTGCGCCAGCATCTCCTTATATATCATACCAATAAAAATAATTAAAAAAACTTCAGTAGGCAACGACGAAAAATCAGTAGCAGCATCATTAATCAGTCGCAAATGAAGACGAACTGGTCCACTTACCAAGTTGCGAAGACCATCAAAACATGCTACGTTAACCGCGCTAACGCCACCGTGCCTACCACTCGATACGATCCTGCGAGCGTCCCACACGACAAACGCAGCGGTGATATACGTTGTCGCACGTTAACGTTCACAAATCGAGCGACGACTTTTTTCGCCAATGTGCGCCATTGCGTGAACAACGTGCTCCTCTTCTCCACATACTCCTTTTCTCGTCGCCAGAAAGGCAGCTCGCGGGAAAGGGAAAACAAAGTATTGGCAGGGGGCGTAATGAACGAACCTCAATGCATGGCATGATGTTCTGGCCCAACCATTGTGAGCGACATTCCGCGAATATCAAAGCGGCATGCCCCACACCTTAGGGCGAGTGAGCGGAGCTTACGAGAAGAACCAACCAAAACACACACGCGAAACAAACAAAAGAAGAGAAAAAAATAAGAACAACAAAGAAGCGGCGTATAGCGAGCTCGTGAGACACGTGAAAGCCACGCGTATGCATGCCTCGGCACCTGCGACCGGAAAATGGCGCCCTCGCCCTTGACTTCCGGGAAATCACGTGACGGGACACGATGGATTAACAGCACCAATCGGTGACATTACGGCCGACCTTTTTTATCGCCCGTTAGCTCTCTCTCTCCCTCTTGTGCGATCGCAGTGTGGTCCAACACCTGGCAACAAAAACGTTGACATGCGAGAGCGCCCGGCTACACAGGTATACTGCCACCTGGAGTGGATGTGGTACCAATGTCAAAGTAGTGAAAGAACAAGCGCAATTACATTTACAACGCTCAGGCGAATGTCACATACAACAGATGAAGGTTCGAGGGTCGTCACGCGAGAGGGCATCAGTAACGCTCCGTAACTTTCCAACAAGTGCATCGAATCGAGAATGTATACGTAGAAGAGCACTGTCAGTGTACACGTACACGAAACATCGTAGTCACATTACGTAGACCAGAGGTCGACGAAATAGTGTTTATAGTCAGAAAGTGCTTTGGGACGATAGGGCTTCCGACATACTCCACAGGTTACGTTGAAACTGCTTGGCAGGGTAGCGAAAGTTCATTCAATAATATATCCCTGGTACTCGCAGAGGAACAAAAACGAGGCACAAATGGAGGTCACACAACTACGTAGCTGTACCAACAGATAAATTTTGTTTTTGTGCGCACCCCGCCGTGGTGGTGTAGTGGCTAAGACTGCTGACCCGCAGGTCGCGGGATCGAGTCCCGGCCGCGGCTGCTGAGTTTTCGATGGAGGCGGAAATGCTGTAGGCACGTGTGCTCAGGTTTGGGTGCACGTTGAAGAACCCCGGGTGGTCGAAATTCGCGGAGCCCTCCATTACGGCGTCTCTCATAATCGTGTTGTCGCAACATAGAAACAAGAAGACACACGACTTCGTTGCGACGACAATAGGCAAGACTGCATTCAAACACGAAAGCAGACGCCCAAACGTCGTCTTCCTCGGAAAACCAGCAACCGCTGGTCGAGCTGCTCGCTTCGTTCTCTTTCGTTGTGCTGCCGACTAATAATCGTGACAATATGGTGGTTTTGGGACGTTAAACCCCATACATCAGTAACTTATTCCGCGCACCAGGCTAAATATATAGCCAAAGCACGCCCATGATATACGCCCATGTGTTTTTTAAGTTAGTTCATTCATAATGTATACCATGTTTTTGTGTGACCGCTGTGAAGCTGCCCAGTGTATCAGGTGGCCAGGTTCCCCTCAAGCTGCTCAATGCAGCTTTTTTGCCTGGTCATCCTCGCAACTTTGTTGTTGTGAATAAACAATTCAATCAATAAACAAAAGTGATTCGGGCTTCATGCAGTTTCCACAAACTGATTTTGTCAGAGATATATAACACTTCTCTTCTTGTCAAAACCACTGACACCACACTGACGTATGCACCTTCCTCCTCTTCCTGTCTCGATGGCTTCCTTCTATTTTTACCTCTCGTAGTTATTTCTCCTCGTATATTTCCTTTTTTGCGTTACATTCTTATCTTACAATCTCACTGTTCCTTCAATTTACGTCCCCACGTGAATGTATCGGTTGAGGTGTTCTCAATCTAGATACACTTATCGTGTCCTCTACATCCTGTGTTTTTTTTTACTTTTACGCATTTTCTTAAAAAAATGAACCCCGCCCCCACGTTTGAAGTAACTACGCCGGACGTGCGCAGTTACTTCAATGAGCTGCTAGGTCTCCACAAGAGGCTGTTTTTTTCAGTAAGACAGCATGTTTTCTTGTCCGCTCATTATTAATTTTTGTTACAAGACAAATAGAGAATTAGTAACTTATGTTACAAGAACAAGAGACGGTAGCAGTGACAATATGGCCTCATTGCTGCCATTGAGGGGTGGGGGATGGGGGTAATAAAGCTTGAGAAGAAAAAAATTGTTCATGTACGTTATATACAAATAAAAAATTACTCAAGACCACAGCAAATGAGGTGTCAGACTGTGTATTGTTAGGTATGCAGTAACTACGAGCGTTTGTTGAAATGTACCCGAACCGAAGCACTGCAGCTATATATATATATATATATATATATATATATATATATATATATATATATATATATATATATATATATATATTCCAACTAGCACGATCGTACCTGCCCAGATTCGATGACGGACGCCCGGTGACAGTAAGGGGGGCATTTCCTCTGACCGGCTGGGGATTTAAGTCCGTTCAGCAGTTGTGCTTAAGCAACGAGCATGGTCTTGCGCAAGAACCGAACGCAGCAGCGGCGGGTATACAATGCGCCAGCTTTGTGCATTTCGAAGCACAGCTATATGCCATATACAGGACCCGTGACTGAGGTTACCTCTACTCTGTACACATTTGGGCTCTGCAGGCTGCACAAACAGGCGGGCGACAGCTGTGCGCACAGCGGAACCACGTGCGCGCGCAACTACACACACAGAGCGATTGGCCGAAGCTACACAGGCCTGCACAAGGTCGTGTCTGTACACACGACTGAAAAGACCCGGTGTGCGCTTGATTGCGCACCGCGGCTCATTCGGTCCGCGACCAAGGCGAAGCTTGACGCTCAAAAGGAGACACCGGTGATGAAGGACATGGATGGTGCAAGGCGATGTGCCGACTAGGCCATACCAGGACAGACAGACAGACAGACAGACAGACAGACAGACAGACAGACAGACAGACAGACAGACAGACAGACAGACAGACAGACAGACAGACAGACAGACAGACAGACAGACAGACAGACAGACAGACAGACAGACAGACAGACAGACAGACAGACAGACAGACAGACAGACAGACAGACAGACAGACAGACAGACAGACAGACAGACAGACAGACTTTATTGGGCCCTGAGAAACGCTACTCTTTTAGAGCAACGTCGCGGGATATGGGGTTTAACATCCCATAGCCACGGTGTGACCATAAGAGACCCCGTAGTGAAGAGCTCCGGAAATGGAGCATCTGGCGCTCTTTAGGGTATTCTGACATCGCACAGAACACTGGCCTCTAGAGCGTTGCGCCTTCATCGAAATACAACCGCCGCCACCGAGATTGACCCCGCTACCTTCGGGGCCACACTCGAGCAGTACAACCAATGCTCTACCGTGGCGGACAAGTGGCTCTTTCTCTTTTTTTCCCGGTTTTCTTTACTTTATTCTGCAACTGAATAACTCACGTCTGATCTTTCTAACTTTTTTATTATTTTTGCTAGCGGAAGAGTGCGAAACTCTTCGTGACCTACTTAATTATATTAGGTACATACTGGCAGAAGGGAACGTACATTTAGAGAGGGAAAATATAGGCTAAACAAACACATGTGGGAGACGATTTTCATAATGTTCAACACCGCCTCTCAGGCCACCTGCGACGTTGTCTTTGTCCTCGCGGCCTATTGTTTGTTTACTGGCTAAAATGCCGTAGTGACAATAAAACACCGCACGGATATGGTGAACTTCTGGCTGTGTTGGAACTACGCTTGAAGTTTTTAGAGTTCTCAAGAACACGTTTTTCCTTTAAAGCGAAATTATATCATAGGTGGAAGCGTTCAAATTTTTAGAGTGATTGTGAGTGAGTGAGTGAGTGAGTAAAATAATATTTCCACAACAGGCACGAGTTAACTCGACGTCACCTGGCTAGGCCCACTCGGGGCGGAATAGGAAACTTAGCGAGTCTATAGAAAGTGTGGGTGGTGGTGGTAAAACACATTATATGCAGTAATAAGGGAGGTGTGTAGAGATCACCCATACAAGGGCGGTCCCTATACAATAGCCTAGAAGGGTGCGGGAATCCCTAGTACGTGAATTCATTGGCGCCGACTGCTGCCTGGGTTCGTCGGACCAAAATCTTTTGGGTCTGAAGGTCCGAACAGACAAGCAAGGCCACCTCTCGATCCTCCCGGGGTTAGGCTGGGGATAGGGGGTGTAGCAACGGTCCTTTAGCGTTTCGCTCCTATCGAAATGCGGTCAAAACTGTCGGGATTCGATCCCCCGACCTTCTCATCCGGGCTCAGGCATCATAACCACTGCACCACCTCGTCCGGCGTACCACGGGCATTGGTATCCGTGCTTTCCAGGAAATATTTGGTGAAGTCTGTGTACGGTTATGAGTTCGTATTAGGTGCCAGTCCCTCGCCCGTCTCCCAGTGAGTTTGGGATGGAGTCAGCGCGGAAAGCTGAAGTATACTTATACTAAAGAAACGGGGAAAGAAAGAGGACAACGGAGTTTCTATAACCGTCTCTTACCGCTTCTTCTACGAAAAGGTCGAAAATATTGCACTGCGGGCGCAATACCCGAGTCAAACGGCATCGGTATGAAGCAGGTATGCAATGCCGATTCCATCGCCAAATTTTTCTGTTTCGTGCGAGCGCGTGGACAGGAAATGAGAGAGACCAACTGACGTGTTCACGGAGGGAGCACTAGGCGGGCCATCTTTTATTTTACGGCCATGCGTGACAATGTAACAACCATGCCTTTATCTTATCTTTATTCTCGAATGCCCGGTCATGAGATCTGGCCCTGTCGCATCCACCTGGCGGCGCCTGCAGGGTCACAGATTACAGAAGGGAGCTGGAATTGTCTTACAGATCCGGTCACCTTTTAACTATCTGTAAACTGGCGTACCTGAATAATAATTGTTAGGATTTAATGTCCTGCAACCACGATATGGTTAATAGAAGCCATAGTGGAGTGCTCCACGAATTTATACCACCTGAGATTCTTCAATCTAAGCACACCGGTTTGAGGCATAACCTCCTCAATCGGAAATGCAGTCGCCGCGGCTGGGATATTTGGGTCAGTAGTCGAGTAAGTGGCGTACCCGAATCGTCGGTACACGAATAGGGCAAATATGACTTATTGAACTCACGAATAAACTTTGCCGTGCCTTGGTTTGGTGCACATGCATAGACACCACGAAGACGAGGGCGGTCTTTTTGCAGGTACGTTTAAAGCGTGATGACAGGCCATCGTGATGTTTTAAAGCGACACTGGCTTACTTTATGCAAGCGCCTCATTATCAACAGGCAAGCCGTACGGTGCAGCGAAAGTCGAGTGAATAATAACAATAACAACGTCCCAAAACCATGACAATTATGAGAAACGCAGTAATGAAGGGCTCCGAAAATTTCGACCACATCGGGGTTTTTTTTTTATGTGCCACCAGATCGCCAGAATTTCGCCTCCACAGAAATGCAGCCACGCACCCTGTATCCAATCCAGACCTTCAGAACAGAAGTCGAGCATCTTAATCACCAGACTACCGTGGCGGGTAAGTCAAGTAAGTAGCCTGACACGTGTCTTAAAGGCGTGCTGACATGAATTGCAAATAGTTTCACACTGTTCCTCTAAATAACACTGGCGTCGACAACCTTAGAAAGATTAATGTGGTTACTGGGAATGCATAGAATGTACTTTAATACATCTAACTCATAAAAACACACCGAGTTTCGATATCAGAAGGGTGGCTTCCAAGTAGCGTGACGTGGCAGTGTGATGTCATGAGGTGACAAAATCGCGACGTACAATGGCAGATCTGTCATGTTCTCATGGTGCTAGTAAAGAAAAAAAGTGGGTGGGAGGGTTCTTAAGCTTCACTTTTAAGAGTTGAATGCGATAGTGATATCTTTTCTGTAATGATTTCATTGATTGATTTGTGGGGTTTAACGTCTCAAAACCACCGTATGATTATGAGAGACGCCGTAGTGGAGGGCTCCGGAAATTTTGGCCACTTGGGGTTCTTTAACGTGCACCAAAATCTGAGCACACGGGCCTACATTTCCGCCTCCATCGGAAATGCAGTCGCCGCAGCCGGGATTCGATCCCACGACCTGCGGGTCAGCAGCCGAGTACCTTAGCCACTAGACCACCGTGGCGGGGCTACTAACTATACGTTTAAAATGCATTTTTCTCAAGATACAACTTTCGGCAACTTCTTGAGATAGGTACTTGTGATAGCCGGATCAGGATGAAATTTCGCCCTTGTCAAGTAATATTTACTGCTTCCACAAGCAGACATGCGGCTGTGTGGTAGACCACCCACTTGCCACGCCCGTGGGTTTTATCCCCAACTCGGGCCTAGGATTTTTCATCATTTATTATTTATTTGCACATTTCTCGATTTTTCGGTCACGCACAAGATGACTTATCCCTCACAACTATAACGACGTTGACGTAGTAATTTCTGCGAAATTAGCTTTTTAACGATATCGCGTTAAAACGATGAGAGAATTGTGATCACCCTCGACAGCAACATTCTTTCCCAAATTTTCTCTGCATGCAGAACTGTTTCCTCGTCGGGATAATGACCACTTAGGTGGTTCTGGCTTGCTAGCTTACGCTCAGTGACGAAATTTTCAAATTAAAGTGCAATATTTTGTACGTGCTGTCTGATTGCGGAGTGAGCGTTACCAATGCATACCAAAGAAGCGTGAAGCGTTCCTGTTGCGACGTCTCCAGATTGTGACAGTGCTAATCTCAGGATCTTAACCAAAATATTCTCGTCAATTAAAGATAACGTACATAAGTAGAAGATAATGGCCGCTGTAAAAGCACGCACAGCCACCCCGAGGCACGTTGTTCACTAAATGATTGATTTGTGGGGTTTAACGTCCCAAAACCACCATATGATTATGAGAGACGCCGTAGTGGAGGGCTCCGGAAATTTCGACCACCTGAGGTTCTTTAACGTGTGCCCAAATCTGAGCACACGGGCCTACAACATTTCCGCCTCCATCGAAAATGCAGCCGCCGCAGCCGGGAATCGATTCCGCGACCTGCGGGTCAGCAGCCGAGTACCTTAGCCACTAGACCACCGCGGCGGGGCCGTCGTTCGCTAAAGGCTGCTCAGGTGGTTACTGAATAGTATACAGACCACGCTAATGTATTCCAAGTACAAATGTTTCACATCTTGTGAAGGTGCCCCGCCGCGGTGGTCTAGTGGCTAAGGTACTCGGCTGCTGACCCGCAGGTCGCGGAATCGATTCCCGGCTGCGGCGGCTGCATTTTCGATAGAGGCGGAAATGTTGTAGGCCCGTGTGCTCAGATTTGGGCGCACGTTAAAGAACCCCAGGTGGTCTAAATTTCCGGAGCCCTCCACAACGGCGTCTCTCATAATCATATGGTGGTTTTGGGACGTTAAACCCCACAAATCTAACATCTTGGGAAGATCCCAGAAACTTCAAAACTGCGCATTTGCAGTGTCGGTTGCAATAGTAAAACCCACGATGTGCGGTTGAAAGATGCGCGGACGAAACAGCTGACGGAAGGACAGCGATAGGCGGAACAAACATTACGGTGTCCGAGTCATCGACCGCCATACGACGGTGTTTTTACGACTGCATTAAAACGCTGACACGAAGTGTAACGCGGGTTTCGAAACACTGACACGAGGCAGAGCGCTCGAAAATGCTTGGCGCAGTGCAGCGTGTTTCACGCTCGATGTCGAACAAAACAGCGTCGTCTGATCTGAAAAAAAAAAGCGACGCTGTGCTGTATTCACCTCGAACTTGGTATGACGGCAGGATGTGAAAATACATTAGTATCACTTTGAGAGCATCGGAGAGCGGAGCAAGCATGAGGTAGTGTTCACGTACGAGAAGAGAACAAAAACAATATGCCCGCTTCGACGTATAGCATGTATAGAAATGGTTCAATTAGTACACACGAAGTTTAGCTGTTAGAAACGCTCAATGCAAACTTTACCTTACCGATGTATACTAAAATGAAGTTGACGCCATGATAGAGAAACGCGAGGGATGCAATGGAAAGCACTTGGAAACATTAGATTTTGGTCACGGCTTATTTATTGCGTGTATTGCACTTTCCTGTACGTTACCCATTACTTTGGAGTGAGAAAAGCATGAAATATAAGTAGCTAAAAGTTTGACCAGAAAGGATAATATAGCCGACAGTGGAGAACCAACAAGTTAACCGAGTATCATAAGTTAGGCGTATGCTGCGTCAAGGGACAAGTCGTGCAAAGATCACCTGTTCACATGTGGTCGTGTTTCTGGAGTAATTTAGTACTCGGTATCTGCCAGACACACTACCAGCGAGTACTGTTATACTCATACTAGTGCTTAACACTGTCAAAGCTACCCAAATAGTTTTATCGTGCCTAGAGATCCCCAACCTTAATTCGCCTTCCCTAAATGCCGAATAGTACGGCGGTCGGAAATCGCACCGTCAATCTGCACCTGGCCACGTTGCAAAAGCAAGTGGCGTGTTTTCTGATGGCAAACCTTTGACCCAATTGCTACTGCCTCGTGCAAAACAATGACAAATGGCGCGTTTTGATGCAAGTACAAGATACAGAACACGAATTATATTGAAAGGGTCAAAGTATAGAGCACATTGGGCAGTTCGCGTAGATGCGAGCCACGACGGGACAACATTCTGATTCGCGGAAAAGGCAATCGCGTGCATTACGACTCCCGAATTTTCGGACGCGTTTCGCATCTATACCTGAGGATCTTCGTGTTCAGTCGAGCTCCTCCGTAACGAAGGCGCCAGGAAAGCGAGTTAAGTTTGTTCTCGTCAGAATATTGTAGTAGCCCAAATATAAAGACACGCGCACTGCTCTTAGGCTCCGCTTGCGGTGGCCGCTGTGCAGATCATGCAAATCAGACTCAGCTGATCTCACAGGCTCTTGCTGGCCAGCAGCGTCTCCCGCCGCCCCAATGTCATACAGGGCAGCTTTAGCTGAGCAGCATGGGCAGCGACAGGGATATGCAGAAGGGTGCGTCCTATACTGAGCGTGCGAAAATTTGGATACGCACCAATCGATTCTTCCTTTGTTTCGTGTTCAGCGGACATGAATTAAGTTCGCTCATGTCCTCGATAATGGTTTAGCAAAACTGGACAGGGACGGTTATAGGAAGTTGTTTCAAAGTAGTCTGTGACCTGACTTTGTGAGAAGCTCCCATTGTGGGTGAGCATATACGGAGTCATTCGGCATTTTCTTGGGATATATATGGATCTTCGTTCATCAAAATAAATGTCATCTCTCTCTCGCTCTCTCTCTCGCTCTCTCTCTCTCTCTCAGTCTGTCTCGTCCTTTCTGCAAAAGCGTGCATCGTTCCAGAATGCATCGAAGCTCACTGTCAGCTTGTGTCTTGAAATTTTATTGTTCGCCAGCCTGTCGAGATAGTTTGATGGATAGCAATGAATTGTCATTGAAGCTCGTGCCTTGACAATGACTGTGTGAATGACATAAGACATTGCCTCAACGCTTAAAAAGACCTGTAAATGGCGAATATTCATTCTTCCGCACCAGCCTTACCCATCATATATATATATATATATATATATATATATATATATATATATATATATATATATATATATATATATATATATATATCCAATCCGTAGAGTATAGTCCATATACTGACGCACTGCCCCTTGATTAGCTCACTAGCCTCTGCAGGCGTTCAGTTAGCTTTGAGCGCGGGTGAAGGATGGGCAAGCAATTAACCGAGCGAATATGACAGTCTACGATGCACGACTGTGACGCATCCGTCACTCACGCGGTGACAACTCGTGTCTCACGGTCGTCAAACTGACGGAACACACTTGCGTGGCTGCAGCGTCACTCGGAACGAGGAAATGGAATTTCGAGAGTTCGCCCAGAATGCGCACGTTACAACTGCCGCATTTTTGAAGTGATCCCGTGGAATGCACAGCAAGCCTACCTTTTCATAACCTACAGAAGAAAAAAAAAACATTCCGAAGCGTCCTAACTGATGGCATCCGCTGTTTTGAGGCAATATGCTCTGAAGCCAGAAGCATGCCTACTAATCCAATTCTATGGTTTTACGCACCAAAATCTAAAGACACAGAGACAACGCCATATTTGAATGGCAGGTAATGTTTTAGATGGCTTATACAAATCGCTGACTTGCTACTCTGAGTGAAACGGGAAGACAGGAAGGCAGAGAGTGAGAAAAAAAAGCACGTTAAAATGAAATTAATATAGAATGCGATGAAAATCAGTTTGCGGTCTCTGGCATGTGACGCCCAACTTTATTTCATTAGTGTAACACATTCCCTGCTCGCCATTTAACATACGTTATTACCATTTCAACGGCCTGTCTTAGTGCGCGTATTTTTTGTTGCAACTCATCTGAGACGCGCTTTAGCTCGCGCTGGTCACGCTCCAGCATTGCGAGCAGCAGATCAAAAGGGCGGCTCTTGTTACCCAAGGATGGTGAGAGTGTTTTCGAGGAAGAAGTGCACACCTGTGACGCGCTTTTCAATTTAGTGGTGTAAATTTAAAGCTCAGCCTTGGAGAGGGGGCGGGGGCGGAGAATCGTATAGCCGAAGAAAAGAGGGGTGATCACTGGATGGCTCGGCGCAAGGCAGCGCGACTGAGAAAGGTAGCTTTGGCACACTCCCTTTGCTCCTCAAGAAAGGGCAGGTGGAGCCCAAAGAGGGATGAGAATTTACTTGGAAATGAATGCACCAGGAGTGGGCGCAAATGAGAGCAGCGGTATTGGAGGTATGGAGATGCTGTACAGCGGCGGCACCTGGTCGGAACGCTGTGCTGAGGGCATTAGTGAGCACGGTGCCCTATAGCAAGGCAGCGGGTTCAAGTAAAGGGCTTAGGTTTGTGTGGGCGGCATCGAAAAAAAAAAACAAATGCGTTTAAAGAATATACAACGTGAGAGATGACAATGCCAGCAAATAGTATGAACACGGATTCAGTGGAGCCCATTATACGTGCAGCGAGTATGCCAATATTGAAAGATTCTATAGGTCATGCAAGAGCTAAGAATATGTGAAATGACCACCGCTACGTTATGTATGACGCCGACACATCACATGAGAAGATTCGGGGCATATGGCTTAGTGGTAATCGGCTTACCATTAAGTTCAAGATTCGTCAAATAGTACGAGCTGGGCAGTGAGAGTGGAGTGCTTTCAGAAGCACAAGGCTCTGGACTGAAGGGTGACCTCCACATTGATTTTGGGCGAGAGATTTGCGGCGGTGATGATGGAAGCAAGCAAGTCGTAGAGAGGCAGTTTGGGGGTGTCCCGGTGGAAGTTGGATTACTACGCTGAAAAGCTCGGTCTGGGGTCAGGACATTTCTATAGCTTCTGTTATCCACCCCTTATGTAACGCTCTAAGAGGGGTCTTTGAGAAAATCAAGAAAATGAAATAAAGTTATCGTTAATGTTTGCACTCCAGCTGCCTAACCATAATTATCTTTCCGTAGGCTGATGAGGAAGGATGGGACACAAACAATGCTATGCTCGTGCGTGTACATGTGCGTGTATATAGAAATATGCTAAAGCTTCAAGACCGCGAAAATGCAAGCCTCACACGTATGCTGCTTATTTCCGCCCTATCAGTACTCTGTAACAGCGCTAGTTCTTCATCGCAAAGGCATGAGGAGGACTGTTCTGACGGCAACACTCAGAATGGGTGTGATTATGCGTTATTTAGCTTGGCCCTACGCCTAACTCCTGCCTAATTACTTGTCACTGTTGCACGTAAAGCAACACATAAGCGCATTGTTTCTTCAAACATCTTTGCCATTATCCTAGCAACAACCATTCATAAATTTTTAAGAGGTCCGTTTGACAGTTGATACCTCTGACTGATTGACTTGCCTCTTTACTGTATTTTACTTCGACCAAATGAGAATTGACTGACCAATTCAGCATAGCCTCTCCTTCACTGGGCCTTAGTATTCTGAGACATTCACATTCATCCTGTGCCAGGAGAAACAATAGAAAAACTACCTCCAACGGCAATGAAAACAAAAGAAAGGAGAGAAAGCACGATCACGGCCAAAAAACAATGGGTCACCCACGTGCTTCATCGTTAAGCAACTGTGACGTTTTGAAATAACAGGAAGGTGATTGACACATGTCCCGACTGCTGAACTCTCATGGTTGCGGCGCGCAGCAGCAAGCTGAATGCGTGGAATTCTCCGAATAGACCAACGCGGAAAAGACATGCGGTGTGTGTCTTTCCCATTCCAATTGCACGCGCTCAAAAGAAAAAGAATAAAAGATGCTGAGCAAGGGCAGATAATATACAATTTGACGTGTAAGAGAAGGCGCTGAATGTTGAATATTGCCACCGTATAGCTCTGAGAACGGAAGTAAACACCGACTCCTCCTTAGATACACGGAGAAGCGATGAGCTTAGCTGTCACATGTACGGAAGACGATAACAGTGACGTGAGCTGCCACAATGAAGCGGCAAGCAACGAGCAACGTAACATCAAAACGAAAAAAAAGTGTTAGTCAGATGAGTGGATAACTGTCGTTCAAATAGTTATGTAGAGAGTTTGCTAGGAACATATTCCCCGCGAAACTCGTGACATTCGGCTCAAAACACAGTAAGCCTTCCTTTACTGAAAGTGTTGAAAGTTGGGCTTGTCGGTTTGTACACACTTCAAGAGAATCGAGGAACAACGCAAACATGACAGCACAGCAGGAAGAGGCACATTACAGAAGGAGCGCTGCATGTACGCGTTTTGCTGTCCTGTCGTTCTGGCACTGTTCCTTGAAAAAACCATTACCGTAAGCACTCTTCACGGTTGACTCCTGTCCTGAAGTACGTCAAGAACACGCCCTCAGCACTCGTTGTCTCCGAAAGCCACTTGAAATCGACAATATTTCACTGAAGGTACCGAATACAGAGCGAGTGAAGTTATTTCTTCGAAGATCCTTTGGACGTGCTCGAGGCGACACATAACACTCACTTAGATACCACACTCGCGTTTTGTGCACGTTCGGTTCCCATATTGTCTTGACTATAAATGAGCCGCAACGCTCGCATCTTATACCTCATAACGAGCTCCGAGAAACGGCAGCGTACGTATACACTTTCGGCAGAGGCTCAACGTCCCATAGTGTGCAGTACAAACGAACACACCTACACCACTGATAGGCCTGCGTGACAGACAGACCGAGAATCGTTCGAAGCATTCGCTCTCAAAGAAGATGTCTTCATGCACATGCGGCTGCCCTCAAGGAGACGAGATCGATTCTTTATAGAGTGCCCCTGCTGAGGCTCACTTCAGCCCCCTTAAGTCCAGCCTAATTGGTCTCGTGCAGCCTCCCGAACACGCCGCTTATAAGGTCATCGGCCCAGGGTCATCACCGGATGATCAAAGGTAAGGGCCAAAACGCGTGCTTCCAAACTGAAAACGTGGTTCTATAGCGGAGCCCTCGAACGGCCGAATCAATTAACCCAAATGAGAGCTAAAGCTGTGCCGGGAAACGAAAGACAAGACGCACAAATGAAAAGTCGTTTCCCGATAACAAAAGCAGAACAAGACAGTCCCCGATCACCTGCGCAAGTTTCTCGTTCGCTGTAGTGCACTACATGCACCCCGTTCCATTGAACTGATCGTTTCCAACGTATACCAAAAGATGTGGGGACCGCGTTCGATGAGTACACTATACCGCAGCGAGGTATGTATAGTCGTCACTGTGCGTCTTCACTGGCAAGAAGCGAGTTCAAGGGAAGGGGAGACTTCAGAATAAGCACGGTAAGTAGTAGTCCTTCGTGTCTTTCGCACAGGAGGCGCGGTTGGGTGCTTCCTCGAGGACTCCAGCTATGCGGTCCGTCGGGCAGAGGAACGTGACTCAGCAGGGGAAGCGTGTCCGGAGCTCACCCGTCGGTGCGGTGGCCCGGAAGGAATCGGGCAACTTTCCCCGCGCCTTCCAGTGCGTCTACGGAAAGGCAGGAAGGAGCGCCGTGCGCCTTTATTTCCTTCCTGTGCACGGGTATCGCATACTGCGTATAGACCTCCGACGGCTGCACATATATCCTGTGTAGTGGGTCGACGAACCAGCAAGCTTTCTCTGCTGCTTCGCGAGGTACGCAAGTAAACAGAAAGAATAGTGGCTAGCTATAGATGCTGCTCAAAGGACATGTCTAAGTGGGACATTGCAGAACTGTTTGGGTCATGATTCGGCGAAGCGGTTCTGCAGGCATAAACGGAGAAAGGAGCCTTGGTATAACGCAGTATATTGACTATTACGAGTTAAAACAACCAATTAATGTTTTCTTTTTCAGCGATTACTTCTAATGTACTGATATGAATGCGACCTTTAGAATTGCCAGACATATATATTATAGGTTTGATTGATATGTGCGGTTTAACATCCTAAAACTACCATATGATTATAAGAGATGCCGTAGTGGATGACTCCGGAAATTTAGACCACGTGGGGCTCTTTAGTCTGCACCCGAATCTGAGCACACGGGCCTACAGCATTTTTGCCTCCATCGAAAACACAGCCGCCGCTACCACCGGGATTCGATCCCGCGACCTGCGGGTCAGCAGCCGAGTACCTTAGCCACTAGACCACTGCGGCGGTGCAGATACACGTTTTTGGCAGAGCATACAGTCTCGTGACCGCTTTTGCACTTACGAGCTGCTTTTAACCACTATAGACCTTTAACGGCCCATTCCCGCAACCCAGGTCACATTGCTCGCGACTACACACACAGGATGCGTGCGCAAGTTCACGAGTTTATCCAGCGACGCATAATTGTGCCCACAATTTATGCATCTCATTTATACATGTTTCAGAATGCTTCCGTAAAATATAAGTTTAGAGTCAACGTCATGGTATACTTTTCTTCCTTTTTTTTCATTGTCCGTGTTACGCGGTAACCGTCAAGGTTTATTTCAAGCAAACGCATGAACTTGTTTCTTTTATCAGCCTCAGTTGTAAAGGAAATATTTTGTCTTGGCAATCAATCAATTGAATCAAAATTAAATAAATAATTAATGTCTAATAACAGTGATGGTACTTGTGAGTGTGCCTTAGATACACTGCTTACGGTGAAAATTACACTAAACATTACAATAATCGCGAATGTGAAATAGACTAATCAATATCAGTCGCTTCAGAAAAGGCACAAGCAGCCGAAATACTTCTTTCAGACAAAATAGATTAAGCCCAGAGAACTTGCTAAGGCGTGCCTGAAATACGTTGAGGCAAACGAACAATATGTGGACCCACGACATATTTGCATTTGTATTAGGAAAGGAGTAGCAAACAATGCGCCGCGAGCAATAACATCTACTCACAAAGATTCGAGAACAGGTGCAGAACATCGTTGGCGCAAACTTAAAAGACGACAGAAGAGACTCGATTCGATATGTGGGGTTTAACGTCCCAAAACCACCATATGATTATGAGCGACGCCGTAGTGGAGGGCTCCGGAAATTTCGACCACCTGGACAGAAGAGACTCGGAAAAGCGCACATGGTAAAGTCTAAGGCTGTTGCCTTGTGTAATGAGCACGGACTGACAAGGCTGGCAAAGAGCATTAGTGAGTGCAAGAGAGACAAAGCTATATGTATTTTTAGTGAAAAAAATTAACAAACCAGATATGCCTTTTAGGACCATTGTCAGCGAAAATAGTACGTGGCAGGTAATGTTGAGTCGGTACTTGTTGAAACAATTTAACACTCTTTTGTTAGACGACCCGTTCGCTGTCGAGAATTCTTGTGACATAATTGAGTATCTTCAGGACAGTAGCTCTGTAGGACATTTTTTTTCTCTGTCGATGTCGAGGATCTCTTTTAGTGCGCTTTTCCGAGTCCCTTCTTTTGTCTTTTAAGTTTGCGCCAACGATGTTTTGCACAGTTACACACCAACTAGCCCGATAGCATTCGTTACTGAGATTCGAGAACAGAGTGTTTGCTCGCATTAGAAGTCTGGTTCATGAATTAGCCATTAGTGCACAAGTCCTGGCAAGAATACTAGCTTTAACATGCATACGACGTGCTCGACAATCTATACTAGACAGTTTAAGGTCGACGGTTATGAAATCTGCATAAAAAAAATGTACGCTGCGCGACTACACAGAGCAGAGGACTTCATTTTGTTTTCACTTCATTTAAGCGGATAAAACGTGAACCTTTGTGGGTGGCAACAACGCATCATCGACCACTGCCGAACAACGCTTTCATGGAAACCATTATAGAAGCATTCAAGGCAGGGCGTTCCCAATTACTCGTTCCCTGGGTCGTTGGCAATGAATGGACGCTCGTCATACAGTCGACGGCAGCTGGACAAACGTGGCCGCGTGGCCCACTGCACGGCCCCGAGCTTTCCGGTAGGCTTTGCACACAGCGAGAGCACCTGCGCGCACCAAGGAGGCTTGTTAACGAGCGCAGCGGAAAGTTCCATACACGCCCATTGGGATCAAGGGTGTCCTGGCCTATAATCCGCGGCACGGTTTGTGCCGTTCGCGTTAACTTCGGATGTAGCTGGAAGTTGTCGAGACCTCACTTCTGTATTTTACTAATTAAATGTACGCGAATGTACGATGTACTGTGGCCCAAGAAGCAAGTATGACCTGAGAGCGTATACAACGGAAAATAAAGATAAATTGTGAGCGATGGATGTGACGTGGCTATAAAACGATCTGTAAAACAGTAGTAATGAAAAGCGTACGCTGAAAAAAAAAAGAATAGCGATGAATTATGAGGTGTGTCACGTAAAGCCGACGTTAACCGTTTCGAGGCCACCTTCGAAAACATCGAATTTCTCAGTAATTTGTCACGATCCAGCTGCAGAATGCATTATGTAAGATCTTTTACCACAGGTGAGAAACAAAGTAAATGCTTTGAAGTGATAGTGTTAAAAAAACCCGTTTCGCGGAAATTACAGCGTCGGCATCAGCGTCATCGGTTGCGATCGAAAAATAATCTTGGCCTTGACTGAAAAATTGAGAAACATGGAACTGGAATAAACAAACACTTTCGGTTCGAAATAAGGACCGAACCAGGTCATCTGCGTGGCAAGCAGGTGTCATACCAAAGAATGGCATCTTTGGCAAAATTTTCGTAAGAAATAATATATAGACGTCATGCAGTGGAAAGAGTATCCTTAACGCATGCACTATCTCGTGGCACAATCCCAGCATCACCAGGCGTTAAAACGTGTGAACTACGCAACGAGTAGAATATATATATATATATATATATATATATATATATATATATATATATATATATATATATATTGTAGTGGAGCATACGCACTAACGTGTATGCGCCTTCCAAAGAGAAGGAAAAACCCCGTGCTCTGATTGCACGAGAACCTGGGCCGCCTTTTGCCAGACTTGTCGTACGGCCACTTTTCGTTGCGACATCGTTGCGACTTCTCCGGTTCAATAAACGCCATCACATTTGGTGGAGGCTGCTGAGATCCCCAAGCAGACCTGGAGCTCCGCTCTCGCAAGTTGCCCGAGAGACCACTGCAAAACATGACTGACGCAGTCGCCAACCAGCCCGTCCCAGCCCAGCCAGCACCATCGGCTGCCCCGTCTACCTGCCCCGGCGCTACTCGCCAACGGGACCCACCAATCTTCAGCGGCAGTGGCGAGCAAGACGTCGAGGACTGGCTCTCCTTGTACGAACGCGTAAGCGCCAGTAACAAGTGGGACAACGACTCTAAGCTCGCCTACGTTATATTTTACTTGGCAGACGTAGCTAAACTTTGGTTTACGAACCGCGAAACCGCCATCGCCAACTGGTCTTCCTTTAAGACACTCGTCACTGAAGCGTTCGGCCGACCAGAGGTCCGCAAGCTCCGCGCTGACCAGCGCCTGCGCCACCGAGCCCAGCAGCCTGGCGAGACATTTACCAGTTACATAGAGGACGTGCTCGACCTCTGCAGGCGTGTGAATCCATCTATGCCCGAAGAAGAAAAAATTCGGCAGATTCTCAAGGGCATCGAGGATGGCGCATTCCAGATGTTGCTAGCGAAAAGCCCGAACACGGTGGCAATCCTCGTAAGCCTCTGCCAGAGCTTTGATGAATTGCGCCGTCAGCGTTTCATCGCCAGACAGAGTGTCCTACCGCCGGAATCGATCTCGGCAGTCACACTCACAAATGCCAACGTTTGCAAAGAAAGTCTATCCAACCAGATCAAAGACTTCATCAGGGAGGAAGTCGCCCGACAGCTCTCCCTGCTGCCGCATAGCGAAGCGCCCACCGCAAGCCTGCCTACGACACTGCAGCAGGCCATACGCACGGAAATTTGTGATGTCCTCCCTACAGTGCAGGCCCCTTACCCGTGCACTTCAGTAGCGCCTAATCTCTCAGCTGTCGGCTACACACCACCTGCACCACCTTCACCTCTCAGCTACGCAGCTGTGGTCGCGCGGCCCCCACCGCATCCAGTTGCCTTATCAGCTCCACCTCCTCCGGCATCGCCTCCAGTTTACAGGCCCTCACCTCGCTTTTTCCATCGATCTAATGAGTGGCGCACTCAAGACAATCGTCCTATCTGCTTCGCCTGTGGCATCGCTGGCCGCATTGCACGCTTCTGCCGCCGTCGCCCCACACCTGCAAACGCATACTTCGGAACTCCTACCTACGCGCCGCAGCAGGCCACCGCATCTGCATATGAACAGAGGCACTCAGACTCGGATCGCCGCCCATCGACTGCTCGTTTCCCATCCCCTCGTCGCCGGTCGCCATCGCCTATGCGTCGTCGACCACCTCCTGAGGAGGGAAACTAATCAGTGCAGTTCCGGAGGCAAGAACTGCAACTTGTGCGCAATTCCCAAGGCCTCCGTTTTCGCCACAAAATGTTGTTGATGTCGATGTTGAGGGAGTCGCCACATTAGCGTTAATTGATACCGGGGCCGCCGTTTCTGTGATGGACGCCAAATTTTGTCGGAAACTGAAGAAAGTGACCACATCTCTCTGTGGCATGGTGCTGTCCACGGCTAGCGCACAACGCATTCATCCCTCGGCTCTGTGTACGGCGCGCGTCGTCATCCAAGATGTTTTGTACGTCGTACAGTTTTTTGTTCTGCCATCTTGCTCTCATGACCTTATCCTCGGTTGGTATTTCTTATCAGGTCATGAAGCTATCATCGATTGTTCCCGTGCCGAAGTGTCCCTTGTGCCAACATATGAATTTCCACCACCCGACCGGTCTCCTCGGCTCTGCAAACTCATCGCTGACGACGACATCACCTTGCCCCCGGAAGCTTCGGTCCCTGTAAGCCTTTCATGTGTGGCGCAACCTGACGCCACGGTGGTCTTTACGCCATCTCCTGTTTTTACTGAACGCAAGGGCATCGTTCTCCCATTTGCCGTTCTTACAATTGCATCTGGTTTAACCGTAATGCTGGTTACCAACCACTGCAACTACCCCATCAGCTTACTTCGTGGTGAAACGTTGGGATATGTGCAACCTGTCGACCATATCGATGATATTATTCCTCCCGACGAAACGCCATGTCACATTGCCGCAATAACTCATGCGTCTGAGCCATCAAGTTTGTCAGCCTTCGACAATGCTATTGACGCAGACCTTCCCCTCTCGCATCGCCGCCAACTTGTTGCTCTCCTTAACAAGTTTCGCTCTTCTTTCGACTTTCAAGAACCTGCTTTGGGCCGCACCACGACTATCACTCATACTATTGACACCGGCTCACATTTGCCTGTGCGACAGCGTCCTTACCGCGTTTCCGCCGAAGAGCGCCGCGTCATTACGGAGCAAGTAGACGACATGCTTAAACGTGGAGTGATACAGCCTTCTCAAAGCGCTTGGTCATCACCTGTCGTTCTGGTCAAGAAAAAAGATGGCACCGTTCGATTTTGCGTGGACTATCGCCGCTTAAACAAGATTACGAAGAAAGATGTCTACCCGCTACCACGAATAGACGATGCTCTTGACTGCTTACAAGGCGCCGAGTACTTTACATCCTTGGATCTGCGTTCTGGGTATTGGCAGGTGCCAATGGCTGAATGTGATCGCCCTAAAACAGCCTTTGTAACGCCAGATGGTCTATATGAGTTCAAAGTGATGCCATTTGGGCTCTGCAACGCGCCTGCCACATTTGAGCGCATGATCGATACCATCTTGCGTGCCCATAAGTGGAAAACTTGCTTGTGTTACCTGGACGACATCGTAGTCTTTTCGTCTGATTTCCCGACACATCTTGTTCGCCTCCACGAGATTCTGACGTGTCTAACTACTGCGGGCCTACAACTTAACTCCAAAAAGTGCCACTTCGCAGCACGCAAACTAACCATCTTGGGACATGTCATCACAAGAGACGGTGTTCTTCCGGATCCCGATAAGCTTCGGGCTGTCGCTGACTTCCCGTTGCCCACATCACTGAAAGCTCTAAGAAGTTTCGTCGGTCTCTGCTCGTACTTTCGTCGCTTTGTGCCCAACTTCGCGTCCATCATCGCACCTCTAACAAGTCTGCTCTCCAACAGCAAAGGTATATCTGCATGGTCACCTGCATGTGACGACGCATTTCGCCAGCTGCGCCGCCTGCTGACCTCACCACCCATTCTTCGTCACTACGACCCCGCTGCTGCCACAGAAATTCACACCGATGCAAGTGGCATCGGTCTTGGTGCAGTTTTGGCACAACGGAAAGGCACCCAACCCGAATACGTAGTCGCCTATGCAAGTCGCGCTCTCAAGAAGGCTGAGTTGAGTTACTCCGTGACAGAGAAGGAGTGTTTGGCCATAATCTGGGCCTTGACGAAGTTTCGCCCGTACCTTTACGGCCGCCCTTTCGACGTGGTCACAGACCACCACGCTCTATGTTGGCTGTCCACATTGAAAGACCCGTCCGGACGCCTGGGACGTTGGGCACTTCGATTGCAAGAATACGACATCCGTGTAGTATATCGTTCCGGTCGCAAGCATGCAGATGCCGATGCACTTTCGCGATCGCCTTTGACCCCAGATGTGGCTTCTCTGTCACCACTTTTTACCACCTTGTCACCAATAGACACCACTGACATGCTTTCGGAGCAGCGTAAAGATCCATACCTTGCATTGTTACTCGACTACCTTACCGATCCGTCTGCTGTCCCTTCCACGAGAGCGCTACGCCGACAAGCAGCCCACTTTTCCGTGCGAGACAGCATTCTGTACCGCCGCAACTACATGCCTGGTGGTCGGAAGTGGCTCCTTGCTGTCCCAACTCATATGCGCTCTGACATCTGCATGAATTTCCATGCAGACCCTCAAAGTGCTCACGCAGGTGTCCTGAAAACCTACGAAAGGCTGCGCCAACGCTATTACTGGCGAGGAATGTATCGTTTTGTGCAGAAATACGTTCAGTCTTGCACCACTTGCCAACAGAACAAGACACCTCCGCGGCACCTTACTGGCATGTTACAGCCGCTCCCATGCCCGGCTCGCCCATTCGACCGCGTGGGTATCGATCTCTATGGCCCCCTCCCATATAGTAGCTCTGGAAACCGGTGGATTATTGTCGGCGTCGATCATCTGACACGCTACGCTGAGACTGCAGCTCTACCAGCAGCGACCGCCCACGAAGTTGCACTCTTCATTCTCCGCAGCTCAATTCTCCGCCATGGGGCTCCACGGGAATTACTCAGTGATAGGGGTCGAGTGTTCCTGTCGGAGGTCACCCAAGCTATTCTCGCTGAATGCAACATCATCCACCGGAAATCTACCGCATACCATCCACAGACGAATGGTCTCACTGAACGGTTCAACCGCACACTTGGCGACATGCTGAGGATGTACACCTCCTCCGACCACACTAACTGGGACGCTGTCTTGCCTTTTGTTACCTTCGCTTACAACACCGCGACGCAAGCGACTACCGGTTTTTCCCCGTTCTTTCTGTTGTACGGCCGCGAACCATCCCACCCACTCGACACCATACTCCCGTACCGCCCTGATGCATCGGAGTGCTCCCCGCTTTCGGAAGTCGCCAGATACGCTGAAGACTGCCGTCAGTTGGCTCGGTCTATGACAAGTGAGGCTCAAGGTCTACAAAAAACCCGACATGATGACGCTCATCACATAGCGCCTACGTTTCGTACTGGCTCCCTCGTGTGGCTTTGGGTGCCCCCGCACGTTCCTGGCCTGTCTTCTAAACTTCTAGCCCGGTACCATGGTCCGTACCGTGTCATTGACGCAATCTCGCCGGTGAATTACATCGTCGAGCCCCTAACACAATCGCCAGATTTGCGCCGTCGAGGACGCGAGACCGTACACGTCGACCGTCTCAAGCCCTACTACGACCCCCTCATTGTGCCTACTCCCTGAGTCGCCAGGATGGCTACTCTTCAACCCGGGGGGTATTGTAGTGGAGCATACGCACTAACGTGTATGCACCTTCCAAAGAGAAGGAAAAACCCCGTGCTCTGATTGCACGAGAACCTGGGCCGCCTTTTGCCAGACTTGTCGTACGGCCACTTTTCGTTGCGACATCGTTGCGACTTCTCCGGTTCAATAAACGCCATCACAATATATATATATATATATATATATATATATATATATATATATATATATATATATATATATATATATAGACGCCCACTAATTAGAAAGTGTGCAGCTACGCAAATGCTCGAAGCACTTCCAGGACAAGTTGCGGGTACTTCGCCAACTATCGGAAGGAATGGTGCAGTGGGCACTTGGCAACTGTACATTCAGTGTACATTCTAGGAAAGATTAAAATGGCCAATATTACGCACATAGCCATTTATTTCTTTGCGGAATGGTTGAAGGCAATGCGCACGTCACGATATGCTCTTGAAGGCAAAGCTCAAGTGTCCTTCACGCCTTTTTCTTTCGTTTAAATTACAACGCTAATTGAATGCTGCTCGGTGAACCCTTTAGATAACCCCGACATTTATGCTATGAAAATGAGAGAATCGAGCAATAACAGAAAAAAAGGACTTCCCGCGCAGGTGGCTCATTAACGCCGAAGAATCACTGGGTAGGACACATTGCGGATGTAGATCAAGGAAAAAAAATAGAAACCTGCTCCGTATACCGTAAACAACAAGCTTCGCTCAATCTGCTGAGCGAGCGCTATAGAGTGGAGTGAACAGCTGTGTCGTTCGGGTAATACTAACAAGGGTAATCAAGAAACAAAAGAAGCACGTGTTTTACATACACGCTCGCGCAACTCTCATGTGTGGGAGACAGCTTGTTAACGGATAGAGGAATGAAGCGAATTGCGGTCGAGTTCTGCTCGCGACATCTTTTGCATATATATTTAGATTACGCGCGAGTCTTGCAAGTTTCAAGCTGTACAGTCAGACCACGCACCAGTGAATGTAGCGCGGAACAGTGTATAGGGTCTGAGTCTATATGAAAAATGGAGCCGCCTCCACGATTCAGGAGCTGAACAACATATTCGTGGGTCCTGAATGCGGGAGTGCTCGTAGAGTTAATACCGCGGTGCAATTCGAAGGCTCTTGCGTGGTTTCGCATTATTTGATGAACCGCGTGATACAGTGCGCGTAGTTCAAGGACGTAGAATTCTTAAGGGAGAAGTGGTATACAGCTTGGCTGTACGCTAGTTACGGTCGTAGGAACGCTTTCTCGATCAAACTCAAGGTCACTGCAGTGAATTGCGTTCAAATTACCTTTCAGCGAGTGAGTCGGTTCCAGGGATACTCGCAAGGTCGAAGATCACTCATGAGACGAAAGAAAAACCTAGAGGACACTTTAGCTTCACCTTGAACCAGGCTGCGATTGGAAAGGAACGTTTGTGGACGTAAAGTTGGCCATTTGAAGCTGCCCGAGAATTCCTACAGCCAGTACAGTTGCGGAGCGCTCATTACACCGTCATACTTCCTTTTGCGAATTGGCGAGGTATACGCACTATGCGTCCGTCAAAAGCCCCGCACATCTGTCCAGCGGCACACTTTGGTGGGCAACCTTGTCCACCCATTCGTCGCTTGATTCGCAGGTTTGACGCTTGGTGTAATTCCACGATATTGCCACGCAACACTACATGCTGGAAGGAGGCTCCTCCCAGTGTATAACATCCTTATGCTTTTTTTTTTTCAAAGCAGCTTTAAGCACTGACTTGGTTCCTTGATTGATTGATTTGATCGATTTGTGCGGTTTAACGTCCCAAAACCACCACATGATTATGAGAAACGCCGTAGTGGAGGGCTCCGGAAATTTCGACCACCTGGGGTTCTCTAACGTGCACCCAAATCTGAGCACACGGGCCTACAACGTTTCCGCCTCCATCGGAAATGCAGCCGCCGCAGCCGGGATTTGAACCCGCGACTTGCGGGTCAGCAGCCGAGTACCTTAGCCACTAGACCACCGTGGCGGGGCTGACTTGGTTCCTTGGCAGAACACCTGCTTGCCCTGCAGAAGGCGTGGGTTCGAATCTCATTAAGACAGACGAAAATGCAATTTATTTATGCATCGATCTCAAACTTTCGCGAAGGACAAGTGTAATTTTTCGTTTACAACCAACGACGCCACCACCGACGTCTACATTGGAAATTTTGTGAAACAATTTTTTTACCATTATCGCATTACAAAGTTTTATGAACCCACACGGCAGTAGCGTACACAGCTCATTTCATATCAGTTTCGTGGGCTTCATCACGGCCGGGGTGTTCGCATTTAGAATGGAGCAGAAGTGCTAGAAGCCAGCGCACTTCACGATGTCAGTGCACGTCGAAACCATATTGTCAATTTCCTAAACCCTTCAGTACGGGACGCTTCATAGCCATACCATGCTTCTTGCTCGTTAAACACCGGGTGTTAATGTTACTATTATTAACGCAATAGCGTTAAAGAGCTCCTGTCGCGAAAAACCCGCCGCTGGCGTCGGCCCCATTGGTTGTGAGCGAAAAATCGTCTGTGCGTCTATGACCGAAAAATCAAGTTACCGAGATAGCCGCGGGAGGCCGCTACTTGACCACGCGTGCGTGCACGATCACACTGACAAAGTCGCGCGTTTGAAGAATAAAAAAAAGTGCTCAAGGTCACGAGGCGCGGTAGTTTCTTTGCCCTGCCACCCCTCTCTGCTTAGCTTTCAGCGCTTACGTCGGAACGAGAGAAGAGCTAATGAAATTGCAGCATGCGACAAACCTCTTTAACTCAACTCGCAATGGATGGATTCTTATAATTTTTGCGGCGTTGAATTCGTGAGGCAGTAAGCTCTTCTAGTGAATTCATTTCATGGTTACTTGAAAAAGTGTTTCAGGACCCTTTAACGCATTTTGTTCGACTGGTGTCATGACGAAAACAATTCCATTCAGCGACAATAGCGCGCGCTGGTCCATTCTACTGTGTGCGTGTGTGTGTATGTTACAAAACATATGAATAAGTATGCACTTAGCGGTTGAAAGGTGCACTAGGGGCCGGATTTCGCTATCACGTTCAACTCTTGAAGGTGGATCTTAAGGGTCCCCCTATTATTATTATTATTATTATTATTATTATTATTATTGACGATGATGATGAAAATTCTATCGGCGAATGCATTAAGCGCTTCAAACCATCCTTATCTTATCTTATCTTCGCCGAAGTTATCTTCACCGAAAAATCCAGGACGATGTAAATAAGACTGAACCAGGGTTGCTAGTTATTTGAGTAGGGATCGAACCCGGGTCGTCTGCGTGGCAAGCGGATACTCTACCACTTCTACCACGCCTCTGCTTGTGAGAACAGTAAAAAAAAAACAACTTCCTCTGCTTGGAAACGCAGTGAAAGCAGCTTTTATGCTTCGAAAACACACGCGTCCTCTATACATGCTTCACAATGCAACATGGAATATTCCAGTAAAAATGCGTGGTACAGGCGTCCACTGCCAACGGGCGTCAGAATATGTGATTATCATAATGGCTTCGTGGTTGAAGGTCGGTACCGCACTACAAAATGCACACACGCTACTGCGCCCTATTCCTTAGGGCCACATATATGTGTTAGCATTGCAAATTGGAACAGGTTTCACGCACTAAGCGTTTGAAGCACGTATTACGAACAGGAGGTCGCTGTCGCGTTCTACTCCTAAAGGCGAAACGTTAGGGTCCCCAATTTTTCTCCTTGCTTTTACAACGATTGCTGCATATCACAATTAGTGCATGCTGTACGCGTATAAATAAAGTTACAATTTGAGTGAACTGTCTTCAAAAGCAACAAAAAAGAAGAAACCTCAAACATATTGGTGTTCAGTCACAGTACAATGACCAGTGAAACGCAGACTGACGATGGTTAAACAAAACAAAGCAGAACAACAACAAAAAAATTGGCAGATGCCACGTACAGTGGGAACTGATGATATATGCGAAGCACACATGAGAAATGTTGATATGCCACTTTAAAATGAGCACAACGTTACGAAGTGGAGGTAAATGATGCAGTACATAACTTCCGTGTCATGATTATTATGTTTGGATGTGTTGTTTACCTTCGACATCCATTCACGCCACGTGATACGAAATTTAGTACATGTGGAGCTAGTGAAACGGCCACGAGCATGCTATGAGCGAGGTATATTGTCATGTTCTTACATGACACGCGTGTCGGGACTATCATATGACTTTGCACCAGTCATATTTCGTCATTCATTGACGTCACGTAAGACGAAATTTGGTATATGTGGAGCTTGCGAAACGGTCGCGAGCACATCATTAAGAGCCCAATATACTCCAACGTAGCGTTGACGCGCGCGCACATGGGCACAGCGACGTTACGTTATCATAATGTGAACACTCAATAGTCTGACGCCAGGCTCGACCAGCATCCGTCAGCGCGACCCGATGGCAACCGGTGCGAAATGCGACATGCTGCGTTTCACGCCGATGCGTTTCACGCCGATGCGTTACCCAGACAGCACTGCGTCTCCCTCCTTTCGTGAAGGAGGGGCGCTGGACGCGCTGAAACGCGCATGTGTCAAAGCAACGCAGCGCGGCGCGCGTCTGCGAGTATATGGCAGGACTGCCACCTGGCATGGCAACGCCGGCGTGACGCGACGAAATGAACCCCAGTGAGCACGCGCACCACGTCACGTCGAAATGTATTGGCGCCTTGACTGTTGCATGTAGTCATATTCTCACATGACACGCATCTCACGATTATCATGTTTGCACCAGTCACGTAACTTCGTCATCCATTGGCGTCACATAATACCAAATTTGGCATATGTGAAGCTAGTGAAACGGCCGCGAGCGCATCATCAGTGTGGCATGTAGTCATGTTGCTACATGATACGCATGTCGTGATTATCATGTTTGTATGTGTCATTTACCTATGTCGGCCGTTCGCGTCGCGTAATACCGAGTTTGGTACATGTGAAGCTAGCGAAACGGCCGCGAGCGCATCATGAGCGTAGCAAGTAGTCATGTTGTTACAGGACACACATCTCATGTACAGGACACACATCTCATGTTTATTATGTTTGCACCAGTATCGTACCTTCATCATCCATTCGCGTCCCGTAATACCAAATTTGGTATAAGTGAAGCTAGCGAAAGGGCCACCAGCATATCATGAGCGTGGCATGTAGTCGTGTTGTTACATGACACGCATATCATGATTATCATACTAAGCTCTATCACTTGCATTCACCGCGCAGCCATACCATACCAGTTTTGCAACATGCCATGTGACCGAAACCAACGCAAGAGCTGCAGGATCATGATATGTAAATCATGACATTCATAACATACATGTCCAGATTTTCATGTTGTGTCTATAAAGTCAAATATGTTCCTCACACAGTCATGTTATGCCGTACCAAATTTGCTATCTATACCATTATCTAAACTGCCGGGAGAGCTAAAAGTCGTAGGCAGATAGATAGATAGATAGATAGATAGATAGATAGATAGATAGATAGATAGATAGATTGAGGGGTTAACGTCCCAAAATCACCATTTGATTATGAGAGACGCCGTAGTGGAGGGCTCCGGAAATTTTGACCACCTGGGGTTGTTTAACGTGCACCCAAATCTGAGTACACGGGCCTACAACATTTCCGCCTCCATCGGAAATGCAGCCGCCGCAGCCGGGAATCGAACCCGCGACCTGCGGGTCGACAGCCGAGTACCTTAGCCACTAGACCACCACGGCGGGGCAGATAAGATATATATATATATATATATATATATATATATATATATATATATATAGATCGCAATTAAAACTAATTGGATTTAGAACTTCGGTGCTGAAGCTTTAGTGTGTTTCGGGCGCGCCATTATGGTTGGAGGTACCGATGATCAATATTTCTTTGTCGGCGTTTTACCTCCCAAAACCCCGATATGCTCACGAGAAACGCCGTAGTGGAAGGCTCCGGAAATTGAGACCACCTTAGATTACTTAACGTGCACCTAAATATAAGCACACAGGCCCCTATAGCGTTTCGACTTTTTATATTACGCCATGATTCGATCCCTCGACCTTTCATAACCACCAGCCCATCGTGGAGGTATGCTGATGATTGATTTCCTAGTTATCGCAACTTCTTGAAGCTGACTGTATTCTCGGCACATTTCGATTAGGCCTCTGCATCGAGTGTTTTGTTACGCATGCCCGCAGCTCCTGGAAGTCGAACCCGCGACCGCGCTTTCGGCGGCAGAAAGCCGCAACACGAGTAAGCTGCTTGCGGCGCGCTATGTATCACGAAGATAGCGCACCCCAACATACGATTTCAATGTCAACGTGGGCCGAAGAAAGCCTCCCCGGAGCGAGTAGCAGACAGAGATTGAAAGAAATGTATTTGTAAGGGGGAGCACGAACCTCGTGGCGTAAAAAAAAAGAAAAGTGTATACTGTCACGACTATGCAGACGCAGCTCTCTTCTCGCCGGAGATGCGCTCGTTGTACGTTATACGAGGAGCATACAGCATGTATTATATAGTTACCGTATACGTTCGACTGAAGGCAGCACTCGTTCGTCGACACGAGTTGGGGCGTCCCCCGCTCTATACAGCTGGAAGTTTGGAAAAATACGAAAAGAAGAATATCAAGACATAAGAGAGCACAATCCGACTTAACCGATTCGATGTGGTGTCTTCGTACAATGTCGATAAAAAAAATGGCGTATCTGTGTGGGTCGCTGCAAATGTTAAAAGGCGATAGTCTTTTGCCGGCAGTAATTTTCGTGCATAGCATCGCATTTTAACGCAACACAAGGAACACATGGGTCTTCATAATTACGCATATAATATGTATTTGCCAGTAAAGGAACACACCACTTAATGCTTACGTGTTGAAGGTGCGCCTCAGATAGGGATAAAATTTGCTTTTTAATTGAGGATGTCCACAAGTACATGTGAACACACACAGCCACCAGTTCAAGATGGCTGGGCGTTGAGCAAGTGCTTAAACTTTGGTCAGGTGGCTGAACCATGTAACAGACAAAATTGCTTCGTTCAAGTATGCCATTTATTGATATGTGGAATTCAACGTCCCAAAATCACCATATGATTAAGAGAGACGCCGTAGTGAAGGACTCCGGAAATTTCGACCACATGGGGTTCTTTAACGTGCACCCAAATCTGAGTACACGGGCCTACAACATTTCCGCCTCCATCGGAAATGCAGCCGCCACAGCCGGGATTTGATCCCGCGACCTGCAGGTCAGCAGCCGAGTACCTTAGCCACTAGACTACCATGGCGGGGACCACGCTGTGTGTTATGCCAGTCCTGGTGAGACCGTTTTGTCTAGGTGGTCAGTGCACCAGTGTGTCATGTGAGCAAGTGTCAGTGTGCGTTTGCTACACCAGGCATAGAGTTTTTTTAAAATTAACTAGAGGGCACTCTGGCGCTGCGATAGTTCAGCGACCATGAGAATGATGGGTAGTACACACATTTGGCTATAGTCTTCGTACTTGCGGGCGGCGAATCGTACTTGCGGCTTCGTTTATTGCTGGTTACGGTTTTGTTTTGAAAGAAAGAACGAACCCTTTTGAACTTCGTGACCTGGTTTGAAAAGGTAAGGTTCAAAAAATAAGGTGGTGAAGCACAACCACTGAACATTTGCTGTTTTTTGTTTCGTGAGAAAACAGCTCCAAGCCACACGAACACAAACGAAGCCATACAGAAGCAGGCCAGAAGTAGGAAGACTAGACAATTGTGTGTACTACCCATCATTCCCACGCTCGCTGAAGTGCCGTTCATTGCAGCTCCCGTAGACACTACCGCCAGAGTTCCCTCTACTGTAGTAAGACGGTAAGTTGGGCCAGTTGGTTTGGATCCATCGTTAACATACAGCGCAACACCAGAAAAAATACAGGGCAGGGAAGGAGCAAAAGAGAAAGACAAGACAACAGTTGTGAGTCAGCGCCGTCTTGTCTTTCTCTTTTGCTCCTTCCCTGCCCTGTATTTTTTCTGGTGTTGCGCTGTAAGTAAGTTCACGGTGGTTCCCTCTACTGTATATTAAGAAACTATGACACCAGGGACAAGTCCTGCGAACGCGCGCTCTCCGCTATGGTTTAAGTGCGTCGGACTTCTACGCGAGTGTACACAGTATAGGCGCGCCCACAAAACACACCGCTTCTCTATTCGCGTCTCGGCGCCCTGTTCTCGTGCAGGCAATGGCCGCCTTGCGAGCTGCAGGTGCGAGGCGCTTAACACGGCCCTTCTCGTTATCACACCTGCCAGCGAGCAAGACGCCTTGTGCCGCGGCCCACTGATTGATGGCGGAGCGCCGACGCTCAAAAGGAATCACGAGCCCCATTTGCCTACTGTGAATGCGCCGGCTTTTTCACGCTGCGCGCCTCAGCGGGAGATCAAGCGATGTTGCTTTTGCTCTCGCATTTCGCCGAAGAAACAGCGGCGAGAAGGAAGAACTCAGGCAGCTGGCCGAGGCAGCGTTAAGTTATTTGCTATAGGATTGTTGGCCTCCAATTCCGAAGCCATCGACGCACGCGCTATGCACTAGTCAAGAGAGAGGGACAAAAGGACCCTGCTCTATCATTAGTGCAGGAATGAGTGACGATCAAAGATGGTTGTACGGCAGCTTGTGCTAAAATCACGCACGTTGCAACATTAACGAGCTTGAGGCATGGCCGATGAGCCATTCAAACACAAACACTGCCGCTCTCATTCCCCTTCTTACGTTTCTGAAGGGAATAGTAAAACCGTTTGTCAAGGTTGTCTTTGAAAAGTAAACACTTAAAACAACAAGCCCGACTACAAATGTCGCTGCCATGCTTGCATAGTGCTCAGAGTGCCCAGGCCGAACGGCCCAACGTGGGACAACAACGGATCTACGTACACGACAGACAATACCTCCCAGGACATAACTATATTTCCCTTTATTAATGTATCCAATGCAACGCCTAATACAATTTAGCGATCTGCACATCGAAGGTCAAAATAAACTGTGGTGCGTACGAGTATAAACGGTACTTATTGGCAATCTGCATGCACCGCGCCCTATCAGCGTACCCTAACGACACATGAATGATTATATTAGGTGAATTTCTTCTTTTTTTCTTTCTTGCAAGTGGCACAAGACACTGCAAAGGAACGAAGGTTAGCAACGAAGAAGTGTCCCAGTGTGAATGAAGAAGCGGTAATGCGTGCGTTGAACGAGCAGCATTGAGTTCATGGCAAGTAAATGAGCAGGGATAAGAAATGAATGGGAGTACATTACGTACATTACAAAGTGCACGAAATTAACGAGTACATTGCAAACACCACGTTAATCTTTACACAAATGGTTCGACAAATGCCGGGGGACCTGCAGGAGCTGTGATCTTCCCAGCAAAATCCGAAACCATCCACTTTCAAACGTCCCACAAAACAACATCGACAGCCGCAGAGCTCACGGCACTCCGCTGCGCACTCCGCAAGATTGATCGAGAAGCACCTCTAATATGGTGCATTTTCACTGATTCGAAACCAGCTCTGCAATGTATTCGAACTGCACAACGTCATGAACCTCAAGACCAATGGGTGCTGGAAACACGACAGCTGTATCAACAAGTAATAGGGAAGGGACATGATGTAACTTTTGAATGGTTACCAATCCACTGCAGCATCACCTATAATGAGCATGCCGACGATGCAGCAAAGGACGCTAACGAAAATCACACGAATGATCCTATCAACACGCTCACGCACAAACTCGCCAGGTCTTTGTGGAACACTCCCGGCTTTCTTCACACTCGTCTTCATCGCCTGGACCCGTGCCTAGAACTTGCGGTTCCACCTGGTGTATCCCGAGCTGAGACAGCCGTTCTCTGCCGCACGTGGCCTGGGGTGTCTTATACGAACGCCTTTGCTTGCCGCATGCGATGGACAGGGCAGTGCTGCGTGTGGCCATTGCGGTGCTGACGAAACGATCGAGCATATTTTGTGTCAATGCCCTCAGTATGGCTGTCAGAGGCAGTCTCAGTCAGAAGTGTTTTTCAGCCTCGATGACCAGTCGCTTTCCAAAAAATTGATTTCGGATGGCCGAAAAGAAAGATCGGACTTCACGCCGAAAAGCGACGAAGGCCCTCTTGAAGTTACTACGAGCACATCGCCTCGTCGGACAATTGTGACATTCTAGTAGGTGTGTGTGTGTTTTCGCTTCCCTTCTTATCGCCTCCCATCGCCTCGTCGGACATTTGTGACATTCTAGTAGGTGTGTGTGTTTTCGCTCCCCCCCCCCTATCTCTCTCATTCTCTCTTCTTCGATTTTCTGTCTCCCCTTCCCCAGTGCAGGGTAGCAATCAAACCAGATACTTGATTTTCGGTTAACCTCCCTGTCTTTCATTATACCATATCTCTTTCTCTCTTGAGGCTCGATAATTCAAGTCACGCCCCGAGGGTCGCAACGAGGCTTTCGTTTTATCAGAAGCAAAAGCCAAGACACTGCATTAAACAAAGACAAGCATGCGTTTCCAGCCGTGTTGCCATTTGACCATGCACGATTAAGTAAATTTAAGTACTAGCCGTCATTTCCATAATGGCCGAACGATCGCAGCACCACAGTTCCCTTTTGTAAATACTGTAGAATGATCTGTGGGTTAGCCTATGCACCCTTCTTTCCTTCATTAATTTCTTGTTGTCACCCTTCTATCTGTATCGAGCGGTCAATCAGATATGTCGTCTACGTGTTGTCCATGAATTAGTTCCTTTATTTTGCTATTTTCTCTCTGAAGAAGAAAGGTTGTTGTAAATTGAAGTTTGGAAGATCGCTTAATTTTCAACTCATAAGAGAACGTTGCGTCACGGTTGAGTTGGAAGGCTGCGGGGGTGAAAGATAAAAGCTTGCGGAAACGAAAGGCCACCTTCTACGTCATCTGAACGAAACATTATGACTTTCCCTTTCACGTGATATGTAGGCGCGTTTGTGACAACTTATGTTTGTGCGCACATGTCCCTGTGAATACCACATCCATCGTCCGACACCTGAGGCCGCGAAGAATGAATTCAATCCAACTACAGCAGTGCGTAATAGGTGGGACACAAGTTGAACGTTTACCAATAAAGACATAAAAAACGTGACATAGTGCAAAAACGCCGACAGTCGCCAAGCGCGAACATCTTTTTCAATGGCATATTGGGTTTCTTTAAGAAGTAACAACAACGTTTGGCGAGTTTTGTGCATTTTTTGGGTAATTTACGACATATACATTACGTGTACGCTGCAGTCAACGCATCTTATTCGCCGACAATGGGTTCACAGGGCTCTCTCTCTCTCTCTCTCTCTCTCACACACACACACACACACACACACACACACACACACACACACACACACACACACACACACACACACACATATACACAAAAATGATACTGCGCTCATTTGTATGTACGCCTCCGGCCACATGTTCACACGAGCACGGTGACGGTGCTGCCACCTGTAGCCCGATTTCGGGGCGAATAGACAAGGATTAAATATTCGGAGATGTAATTAAAAATGACTGCCCTGCAGAATTACACCACCTAGAGCCAGGGGTCAGGGTATCGTTCTCCTCATCAGAATATCCGCAGGGCACACCGCGGCCCATTGAGTCACACATATAGCACATCCCCCGCAAATCTACCAACACCGCCGCGGTAAAATTTTAAAACTTCGATCTTATATAGCGCTGTTCACTATACAAATATACCGATGCAAGCGCCGCCGTAGACGGTAAGCGCGAAACACAATAAATAACGGCACTGACGCAGGTGGTTCGTTATTTCACGCTCTGACGTCAAAGGCGCGTGGAGCGTTTCCGTTGATGCCAAAATTACACGTTGGGCGCTGAGCCTTTGCGTTTCCCGCGCAACCCGCCACAGTTGCGCGGCATGTTGCACTGACGAAAAACTGCAGGAGTGACACTCGTGCTTTCCGCGCGCGTCACCTGGTCGGGAGCTGCGACCGTGGCTGTGACCGTGACGGGGAGGACAAGGGCTCTGCAAAGCGACGCATACGCGCGTGCGCACGCCTGTTTTCATGTACGGTTGTACGTCCGGATGCGGCGTGGTACGTTGCACTGAAAGCATAACGAAACTGCATTTGGTACAGCCATTACGCACGCAGCGCTAAATTACGGGATTTGGTTACGCTAGCGCAACGCCTTACAACAGAATATCGAACATACGGCTCACCTAATGAGCACAGCTCGAAGAGCTCTGCTCCCTTCGCGCGATTATATAATTTGCTCAATATACTGCATTATTGTTACTGCGGAACGCAGAAACAATAGCTGCGCATTCCTGAGATATATATATAAGATGTTTCTTTTGTACCAAACTGCTGCATGCTACGCGCTATTAAATGACTTCATTAAAAAAAACCAAAACGCAAAACATACTAATCATCGCACGCAAACCGCAGCAAAGTTGTACCTACGCGAACCCAAGATGGATATATGCTTTGTATGCCCTAATGATAATCATAATATTGGAGTTTTTCATTATGTCATTTCTGTCCTGCTCGTTAACAGCGATGAGAAGGAAGGGACGCTGTGAAGAACGCGCGTTCTGCGTTACATTCAATCTTCGAATGATTATTCAAATTGATGGAGGAGGCTGTTGGCATTTCAGGAACATTCCGCAATTGTTTCTGAGCATGCGGTGTGACTCAAGCTAACGTGATATTGAAGTATGCCCGAGTCGCAGCTGGGGCTTCTAAGTTTCTGTTTGGTATAATTAAGGAAAAGACGGGGGCGAAGCTGTAGTACTGCAAATATTGTACAGTCATAAGATGTTGCCTTCTATTTCATAGAGAGATAACATGCGTTGGTGTACTGGTGTTACATTGTGCTTCGCTGAAGTGCATCGCATTGTTACAATTAGGTTGTCAGAAATAATTTGGCCACACGCATTCACCCCTGAGCGCGATGAAGGAGGCAAGGCGTATAACAACGCACCATCCTAAGCCTACAAACATTCTATGTTAGCTCAGCCAACACTAGCCGCACCCACCAGCCATTGCTAGAGTCCTTTTAAACCAACGGATATTCCTAGAGCAAAGCGGGGGTCAATATTGCACATCGGTACACAATGTCGCAAATAAATCCAACCATAGATTATCTATTATAAGCGACAGGATAAGTGAAGGACCGCCAACGCAAAGCTCATATTGAAGAGAGGAGGAGGAGGAGGAGGAGGAATAAATGAGAAAGGACAGGGAGGTTAGCCAGTTCTCAGACCGGCTGGCTACTCTGTACTGGGGAAGGGGGTAAGGGGGATAAAGGATGAGAGAGAAATTGCAGAGAGCCGTAACTAAGCTCTTTCCAGCTTTTTTCTCATTCAAACCTTCTGTAAATTCTACGCCCACTCCACTTGCCTGACGCGCTTACAAAAATGTGTACCAATAGAGAACACTTCACACAATGTGTATGCAATGTAGCTCACATTTGAAGAAAAAATTTCGTTAGCATTAACGATTCGTCCCTACTGCAGCTATGAGACAGTAGGCGCTGACGAAGTGTTCCTAACAATAGGTGACGCCTCGTATACAGCTTAAGTCGGTGAAAGAGTTCTGAATGGCATCTGATTTTGTCAGCTTGGCTTTGAGTTTACCCATAGCTTCGTCTAAGCGGAATCCAAGAATGCAACAGGTGCTGCCGTTTAAAAGGTAAAGGGAACTGGAAACAATGACCTTGGGACAAACGATGAGAATGCTGCCCTCGATTGAGAGAGGCAGTAAGGGGACTGCGCTTTTTTCTTCCTTTTTCCTCTTTTCAAAGCCACTTCGCTTTTGTGGAGCAAAAGTAAAATAAAATAAAATAAACATAAACGTTAATATTCGTTTCTGCCATAGCACTATACTGGGCGACAACTTTTCTTGGCATTGGAGCGAAGGCTACGGAGCCAAATCGCGTGCATCCTAACACCAGTGAATATAGTTCCACAATATCACCCGTGTTTTTAACGTGAAATATAAACGGTCCTCCTCTATTTCCAACGCAAAGCTATTTGAGACAAGGCGCAGCTCATGCTATTGAGATATTCACATTTTCTGTAATTTAATTGTCGTGGCATCGCGTTTTTGAACACGCGACAAAGTGCCGCCTTTGTACGTGTACCTCAAACGCTAAGCGGCGTCTGCGTCTACATAAAACGCTGATGATGCGTGCACCCCGGTCACTTTCCACAGCGTTACGAGATGTGCGTGGAATCGAACTACTTCGCGCAGTGCTACAAGTGCACTTTTCCTTCAGTACCAGGAAAAGTTGTCACCTAGTATAGCTCCGCGAGGATCCATACAATGAAATTATTTAGTAATTAAAAAAAGTGTCCTACATATAAGGTTAATAAGAACAAACTAGCAACTTTTCGCAGGAGATTAAAAAAAGATTTCGAAGGCTGCCATTCGTTGACGCGCAATGCCATGCAGTGAACGAGCACGACACATTCGCATATACGAGAATATAAGAGCTGCTGCAAACATTCCAACGCGTAGCCTGCGATGTTTGGCCTCCAAACTTCCAGTAGTGTCCGCAATACGGAAGTGCACATGTTTGTTGATTTCTTTATATTTTATCACTATCACTAGACGTAAGAAACTAACTTTTTAGGGGCGAAGCTTCTTATGGCGTGGCTTGGGCGTCCCTCGTAGTACGTAACCATCAGTGGCACATACTCGAAATAGGTATAACATTTGACCTCCAAGACGGTGCCGGTGACAGATTTTTTCTGTGCGTTGTTTAACAATAAAAAATAGTGCTCAATGTACATTCCAATGGCTGCTAATGGGGAATGAGAGACAGGAGCATTCGGTTTTTAGTCAACGCGCGCGCTGCGATCCCCATTAGCAGCCATTGGCATGTACATTGAGCACTATCGGACAAGAAAGGGTTGCTACATTATACTCGCTGGGTGTAACCTTCGTTTTAGAAAGGTTTAGCGAGCGTTGAGCCGCAGGGCCATGAATACAATGAACTAGTATATACCATGAATGAATTCGAGATGGTTAAAGGGGGGAAGCAGATACGAAGCGCAAGCCGCAAGAAATTAAAAGCTGAATCCTCCTGTCTCTCATTTCACATTAGCAGCCACTGGCATGTACATTGAGCACTATCTGACAGGAAAAGGTTGCTACGTTATACTCGCTGGGCGTAACGTCGTTGGTTTTAGAAAGCTTTAGCGAGCATTGGGCCACAGTGCCATGAATACAGTGAACTAGTATATACCATGAACTCAAGGTGGTTGAAGGTGGGAAGTAGACCCGAAGCGCAAGCCGTAAGAAAGTGTGCGTGTGCCACCTCTCGTTTAGTCCGTGGAATGTCCACTGAATGGCGGTGCTTCTATATGGGGAATATATGATAAAAAGATGCGAGATGGTGGGACTTGGAGTGTTGAATAGATGGACGAACGGACACACAGACAGATGCATGGATGGACGCATGAACGAATGCAGGGGCGGATGCATGAACGAACGCATGGACAGTCACACAGACGGACGCATGGACGGACGAATGCTTCGCCCCACTCTCCATCATTCACTCCGTGGATATGCTGCCATTTTTTTTTTATAAGATGATTCCGTCTTTTCGATATTGAACATGCATACCGAACACGCGTTCGTAAATGCCGGGCAAAAGGCCGGCAAGTGTTTGGAGCAGTGTATAACTGGTGTTATTACTAGCGTTAGAGGTTTGCGCACAGGGTTGGACAGTACTATGTAAAAGACAGGGCGGTTTTCTCCCTCCACCCAAACGCACTAGTCATTTAAGGGGGAGGGGGGTAAATGAGCTTCATAGCAAAACCGACTATCGATGAGGAACACTATAAGACAGAGGATTCCCTAATCTCTAACAATTGCGGATTTTCCACCTGCACCCTCGGAAAACCCATGACCGAGGGCAGACTGTTGTGATAAGCACGTCATCGCATCATATGCATTTTTGCAACGAATGCAAAGCTTGTCTTTGCAGGTGTGGGTGAAGGTGAGGGGGGGGGGCGGCATAAAATGCTCCACACCCGTCTACACCTAATTTAAATAGCCCTCCGCACGCCGATGGGTCGCGCTATATATTGAAGTATCTGATTTACTAAATAGGCTACCACGACAAAAACAAGGCTACTTAAAACTTTTCTTCTATTCTACACCAAGATAAGAAAATGGAGGCCTCGTTGTTACTGCGACTTTCGCGTCGATAGCGCCTATGCGCGCGTGTATATCTTTACGACGGCTAAAGAGCGCGCAGCCAGAGTTTTGTGTCTTGTTCGGTGACCACGAAGAAACGTAACGACGTGTGCGACATGCGGCGTCACATGTTACCGTGGAATGCGAGCGAGTCACTCGCCGCTCTGCCGTACGGCTGTAAGATTCGGCCCGCACCGCTTCCGAATGTGTCGTAAAGCCCGCAAAGCACCGGGCTATCACTCGATATGTACCTCTCTCCGCAGAAACGCGAGCGAAAAAATCGTGGCACGGTGATGCGCTTAAGAAACACGAGGAAACGGCGGGAAAGCGAGCTGCACGCGACGAGCTAACAATAAACACGTTGCCATGTGCATTTGGGCTGCAAAGCGTATACTGTCCGAGAACAGTTATCCTTACAGTGTACATACTGATAGTAAGTGAGAATAGGGTGACGAAAGTGCTTATTGCCCACCTACCCCCCTACATGCATTAAAGAAGCATCAAGGAGGAAGGCATAGTGGAGTTCGCACACTCTATATGCTGTACGTGTCACGACTGGTATCATACAAATGGCTTCGAAAATTTATCGAACCTGGTTTGTAAGACAAGCTAAGACCAGAACTCCATTGCATCACAAGTGGCTGGTTCCAGTTTCGCACGATTTTTTGCTATGATCTTCGCCATGTTCTCGCAGAATCCAGGTACTATTGAGTTCCAAGAAAACAGCTTGTTTTCGAATAGGTATAACTGTACATACTGCTGTAGCAAAGCAGTGTAAACCCTCAAGTTGTTAACTTCCTCTGTACAGTACAAGCCAGGGTGTGGATCACGTATTACTGCAGAGCAGCCGAAACGTCGGCCTGAATGAATGTTCAGACGCTATAGAGGCCACGCGCACAGTTCTTCCCGAACCCGGGAATCTCAATAGTCACGGCAATTGTACTCGTGTAATTGAAATGGCGGTGTCTCGGTTTGAGTCCCGCATCGTTACGGGGATCAAGTGCTACCATTTCGCAGTTCAGAAAGCTACGCGGCTGCTACGATATCTTGGTAACTATACACATGCAGTTCGCGACTGACGTATACACTTCAGCCCGATGGATGTCAACGTTACTCGCTATTTGAAATTCCCGCCTATAGGGAACGGCGCATGACGTCATCTGCGTACACCTGAATGCCCCGATGTGTTTGCGTTTTTAAATACAACTCATAATTGATATGTGCGGTTTAACGTCCCTAAACCAACATATGATTACGAGAGACGCCATAGTGGAGGACTGCGGAAATTTCGACCACCTGGGGTTCTTTAATGTGCGCCCAAATATGAGCACACGGGCCTACAACATTTTCGCCTTCATCGAAAATGCAGCCGCCGTAGCCGGAATTAGATCCTGCGACCTGCGGGTCAGCAGTTGAGTACCTTAGCCACTAGACCACCGCGGCGGGGCTTTCAAACACAACTGCAGGTTCAAACCCACCAAATTAGGTACAAAATTACGTGTGAGTAACGTTATAATATTGCGGTTTTCGTCTCTGAAAAGAATTGCAATTTTGTAGAGTTAGACGTTATTGTCTTTTTATATATATATGTCTTGTGTTATATAATGCTCAATTCTGTTTCCTTATTGTTAATGCATCACTGCTGTTAAGCGCCATTGAGGGGGCCAGCGGCCTCGTCAAGCTGTCTGAACGACAGCTTTTTCCGCACACTCCTTCGTATCATTCACTGTATTGACGGGAAAAATAAAGTCATTGTCAAAAACATTCCAGATTTTGGAGAGTACCGTGCTACAAGCCCGATGGTAAGTAACAAAAGTAAGCAATGTGTTCAGGCAGAAAAGAAACAACAACCAGAACACTGGAGACATTTCTTCACTGTCCCTGTTGTCATTTGAACCGATACCGAATTTCCCGAATGGGACGATGTGACAAATGTCGTACAATGAACTCAAAACAAACGCAAACCAAAGCTGCAACATATTATATATATATATATATATATATATATATATATATATATATACGAACTGATATGATTCACGTGACCAGAACAGGAACAGCCATCTGCTTGACAGACTCGTGTGACTGGTTGCTGTGATTCTTTTGCATAGACGATGAGTCAAAGAAGACTAAGAACGAGAGCACTGACACAAGGACAGTTCATGCAAGACGAGAAAATGTATGCGTAATATTCTTCCGATCTTAGACGTTCGTGACTAATGCTCATCTATCATTCTTGCCCGCGTCGATTGTCAAAACACTATAGCTGTGACGCTGATTCACCTCACCAGCTATTTCACGTAAAAGCTGCCCCTCTGTATAAAGGGCTTAGCGTGAAGCGGGCGTAGTGATCTAGTGTCGTCTTTCCTATGTCACTGTTTGCTTGCACTGAATATGTTTTCGAGTTCCGTTTACGAACGAGCCCTAAGAGTCGACAATGGTTGAGTAGCGGGATTAGAATGCGCATGCGAAGTAGGGCAAACAGCCTGTAGCGTGTGCAACGCGCACGCTGTTTTTCATATCGTTACCGTGTTTGCGTGGTTATACCATTTTGCACGAAAAACATGGCACTGGTTTAGGACAACTGCTTCAAAATGGATTTGGTTAATCATATGGTGATTTTGGGTCGTTAAAACCCACATATCAAGCATCAATCGAAATGGATTTGGTATTGTTGACACAGCAAATGCCTTTCACAACAAATGACTGCGTTAATATCTTCGCTTGCCTTTAAGCAGCTTCGATGACCGAGTATTACATGTGACTTGCACTGGTTAGTTTTTGAGATAGCTTGCCATTTTGAATGTTCTTAGGCTTAACCACAGAGACATGACGCAAACAAATCTGCAACGTGTAATTTTTCGCATTTGGTGCGTGGTTCAAATCATTAAACTTTTGTTACCGCCACTTGACGTAGTTATAATTAGGCATGAGTTGATAGAGGCGAGCAGTTTTAGTTTTTCCTTTCATTTTTTAACGCATTCAAACTCGGCTGGCTGACGCCACTGTCACAGCTTGGGAACGTGAACGCTATTCCGCTATACTAAAGCACGGCGTCCGCAGCGAATGTTTGCGGGACGTTAACGGTGTTACCCTATACACCCGCTATCACACTACCGCTAAACTTCGATTGTATATAATCAAGAAAGGCCTGCGAGGGCATCGACTATACGGGCAAAACACGTAAGCAATGACGTCAAAATGAAGTGACGACGGGTCATACAGCCTCAATAATTGGAGTTCTGGACGTTAAACCGCACATATCATTATAGGGTCAATAATTTGATTGAATACGAAACGAACAAAAAAGAAAACAGGCATACAATGTCAGGAAACAACACGCGCTGCATTTCAATGCCCCTCAAGAGAAAACGTATTCTATATTCTATGCACACACGTATGGGTATAGCGAGGCCTTTTCACGACGTCATTCAAGTGCACTCGATCAGACTTGGCGGGATTCGTTTACGAGCATGCAATGCACAGTTTCCGAGCCGACGACATCCGAATGAAAAACTGTTAGCCTGAACAACACCCTGGTATCGGGAATCTGGATTCAATGAAGCAAGGCGACGGCCTTCGTACTTATCTGGCACTCGTGAAGCTGAGTTTTCCTTGATTATATTCATTGATTTAGACCGGGATAATATTTCTTTAAGAGCTCTTTTCAAATATAATGCATTTTTTCCCCGTCGGACACAACAGTTTCGACGTGACTGAGCTGTCATCTTTTATTTGAAATTAGCTATCACTATTCAGTGAAATCCCCCCCCCCCAAAAAAAAACAAGTATCTTCAAGGCATTCTGGAGAATCCGGCGATGATGGCAAAATCCCAAACAGTGGCAGATAGATAATCAATTCTGACCTTACATCTTATCAGCACGAGCTTTTTCAACAGTTCTCGAAGGCAAGTGGATTGAGCGATCACTTGAGGTGTATACTGAACTGTGCATGTGTGTTGTGCACTCGCGCTTCCTCACTTCCTTATCCAGGTATGGATACTTAGCAGTCTAGACAGACGAACATGCCACCTTTCTTTTCTGTATTACATCTCTCTTTCTTCGTCTAAATAAACTGGTCCCCCCCCCCCTCCCCCACACACACACAAAGCGTGATCTATACTTGTGCACTTATAAATGTATAGAAAAGCCTGGCTTATGACTTAGCTGGAAGTCTTAACCGAGCTTTCAGCCTTTAGCTGCACGCCACAAATGTCGAGAGTTCAACAGACCCGATAGCGAGTGCTGCAGTTTAACCGTAGTTCAGGTTATCGCCACGTTTTATATAGGTATAACGTGGCAACGGAAAGCACAAGGCCGTATTGATTCGCGGATCACGGAAGAGGCCTTTGCCCCGCAGTGGGCGTAGTCGGGCTGATGATGATGAGGTTATAGCACTGGTATGGTGGGGTGGGTCATGACTTCGCCGTGTGCACACGCAGATGCAGCGTGCTTATCAGACTGCCGTCAGACCGAATGATTTTATAGCGTCATCAGCGGGTGATACGAGCTCTTTTCGTGCCATAGCCTGATCACAGAAGTTCATCGCTGGAACGTTTGTTTGCTTTTTCACACGCACTAAGAAAAAAACGAGCGACGGAGGTCGCGAAAAACTTTCCACTGGGTCACCGGGGAGAGTATAGCCGTGTGAAGCATGAAGAAATGAGAGACGCAGCCCCGCCACGGTGGTCTAGTGGCTAAGGTACTCGGCTGCTGACCCGCAGGTCGCGGGATCAAATCCCGGCTGTGGCGGCTGCATTTCCGATGGAGGCAGAAATGTTGTAGGCCCGTGTGGTCAGATTTGGGTGCACGTTAAAGAACCACAGGTGGTCAAAATTTCCGGAGTCCTCCACTACGGCGTCTCTCATAATCAAATGGTGGTTTTGGGACGTTAAACCCCACAAATCAATCAAATGAGAGACGCAATGTTATGCGCAACTAAAATTGTTGAGGAGACCTTTCTCTATGCCGGGAAAATAGGGGCAACGGAACACTGTAGTGTGTGAGCATGGACTACATTTTGACCCTTACAAACACGCGCTCATGTTCACAGCCGGTTTCATTTAGCGATGTGCCTTAATGGCATAGGTGGTCAAGAATAACTGTAGCAAATAGCCCGCTAGTTTTCTACACTTTTCTTCCTCTATTTGACAAAATATATCAGAATGAATGATCTTTTGGCTACTACAGAATTATAAAAGGATCTCCTGAACTTTAAACACGTTAATTCTATCTGAAAAAACAAGATAAATTTTCCTTGCTCTTGAAAAAAAAACTTGAAAGCGTGCCTTCAGTTCCGATATTATGCCTAGTTCACACTGAAACATCCGCTTTCTACAGCGATCGAAATTCCCCTGCCGCCGAAACGCAGCGTCGTTCGCACTGAACGCGCCCCGCTCCGCCGAATATGCCATCTACTACGGGGCGAACGCGGGATGGATGCGCTGTCACCCGGTTGTTGTCACGGCTCGCAAACGCTACTACGCTATCTGGTGGTGTATACTTCGACGATTCTCGTACGAAGGAAGCAAAAAAAGACAGTACTGCTTACTTTGCTGGCAAGTGGCTGTCTTGTAATGCACGAAGAGCAAAAAAACCACCGACGCCAGCGGCGTTGGTCGGTTCGTTTTGCTCTGCAAGACCGCAACAAGCTCGGTCACGCCAACAGCAAGCTCGGTCACCTCTTTCACGAAATACGGAGAAGTAGGCACAGAGTAGGTTAAACTCCCGTTGGTTTCAACATTCAGTTACGTGCACTGCAGCATAACAAGTGAGTAGGACTTGGCCGCCATTTTTCAAAATTCCTTGACTAGCTATCCTATTGGTCCGCGGTGACCGATTCGGCGGCAGACGCCGCAAAAATTGGTCCGAGAGCGATCGGCGCGGAAAGGGCCATTTCGGCGGATCTCGCCGCCGCCGAACCGGATTCGGAGCACTTTCGGCGGCTGGAATGCTCAGTGTGAACGCGGCCTTATAAAAGCTGGTAAATGTGGTGCCCGGAAGTTTGCTAGGTTACAACGCTTGCAACCTTGAAACCGTCATTGAGCAATGCTTCCTCCTCATTTTTGCCGTCCTGTATGCCGACATTACGATATTCATTCACGTGCTGAGCAGCGCAATACGCTGTTTCTGCAGGCGTGAGCAAAGGTGATACTTTAAAATTCAACCATGAAATGTGGCGGCGTGAAACGACGTGTTACCTCGATAAAAGATCGAATTGGCATATTAGAAACGACTGATCGTGAATAAGCCCACAATCGAGAGAGTATCAGTTATTGGAAAGAGACGCACAGAAACACGCAAGAACCCGGTGTGTCACGGCAGGCCGCATCTCTGTAAGTTCTCCGTCACCGCGATTGTAAGGCGTACAGCGTCACCACTGAAACAATCTTCCTATCAAACACAGCATCGTACTTTTATTTTTATTTTGCTTGCAAGTTACGATTGTTAAGTTGCACAGAAAGCGTGTCTGTTGTACGGGCTAGAGTGTCACAGGTGATAAGCATGTTGCTTCTGTTAGCATGAGTTGAAGTGTTAGTAGATGTACTCATGTTCACGCACTCCTAGTCGGCAGTAGTGAAGTAGTTGTCGCTTGTTGGAAGGAAATAAAACTTTTCTCTATTGCTGTAAAAAATTTAAGAGATGATCAGTGCAAGAAATGCCGCAAAAGCCGATGCTTAACACAACATATCACTGACTAGCATGCCTGCGGGAACGCCCTCAAAGGGCCATGTTTCCTCGGCTACATCGCTTAGGAACCGAGATGTTAACACATCTGAACGAACAGTTATTCATTCTGGGGAAGGAAGCTTTTCTCCAGCGGTGGTCAACACGATTTGTTCTTCTCAGAAAGAACAAAGTGTCCATGACTTGCCTTCATTATGAGAAGGTAGGCTAGTGTGTGATTTTATTGAACCTGCATTTATTATTCTATCGGTATTTTTTATTCATTCTTATACGCATTTTCTAAATGTTTTTTTTTCCTTTTCATGAATTATATGTACCCCACGCATAGTTTTCTTTATGCACGTAAGAATTTCTGTTTACAGGTACAAACTGTTCTTGTGCATTTCAATGCATATTAAGATATATTGGCAATGTCTTGAGAATTAAAAATGTAACACAAACGTTTTCTGTGTATGTATGCTTTTTTCAGAAATAAGATTCTTTTAAACACAGCATCTCTTTTAGCGGGACGGCTCAGAGCTCTCCCATAGTTGAGTACGAAGTACTCGAAATAGTTATACTTTTTTTCTAAACACACAGCATCTCTAGGCGATGCTAGAGTGTGACGCCCACGGGACGGCTTTCAGCTGTCCCATTGATGAGTATCAAGTACTCTAAATCATTAGCCACTCTTTCTAAACACACCCACAACTGTTGCGTGCAGACAAGGCGACACTGCTTCTTTGAATGTGAGGCCCACGGAACGGCTTTTTGTTCTCCCATAGGAGAGTACCTAACTTATTAGGGGCGAAGCTCTTTAGGCCGTCGTGTGGCCGCGATGTAAGTAGTAGTAGTAGTAGTAGTAGTAGTAGTAGTAGTAGTAGTAGTAGTAGTAGTAGTAGTAGTAATAGTAATAGTAATAGTAATAGTAGTAGTAATAGTAGTAGTAGTAGTAGTAGTAGTAGTAGTAGTAGTAGTAGTAGTAGTAGTAGTAGTAGTAGTAGTAGCAATACTATGTATCCACCTCTTGTTTAGTCCTTCGAATGTCCGCTGCATGGTGGTACAGCACCCCGGTATTGCGAATTCGGATTCAGTCAAGCAAGGGGACGGCCCTCGGACTTATCCGCCACTCGTGAACCCGGGTTTCTTCGTTTCTATTCGTTGGTTCAGACTGTAACAATATTTCTATAATATTTCTATATGATGAAAAGATGCCAGATGACGGTACTTGCAGCGTTCACTAGATAAACGGTCGGACGCTTCGCCCATCATCATTCACTCCGTGGATATGTTGTTATTTTGAGGGGCGAAGCTCCTTAAGCCGTGGGTCGTGCGCCCACGATGTATGTAGTAGTAGTAGCAGTAGTAGTAGTAGTAGTAGTAGTAGTAGTACGCACACTCTCTACAACCTACAGAGACGAGTATGGTTGCCTTAATATCCTATAAAATTTGACTTGAATTTGATGCTTATAAAACAATCTAGCAACAGAAGGACGTACTTAGAGCACTATCTGACAGGAAAAGGTTGCCACGTTAAACTCGCTGGGCGTAACCTCCGTGGTTTTAGGAAAGTTTAGCCAGGATTGGGCCGCAGTGCCATGAACCAGCGGCAGTGAAAGGTGGGAACTGAACACGAAGCGCAGGCCGTAAGAGAGTGTGCGCGTGCCGCTCCTCTAGTCGGGCCGTGCCATCTCTGGATTAGTCCTTGGAACGTCCGCTGAGTGACGGTACTTCTATAATATAAATATATTATAAAAAGATGCGAGAGGGCGGTACTTGAAGTGTTCCCTAAATGGATGGACGGATGGACAGACGCACGGACGGACGCACGCATGCTTGGACGGACGGAAGCAAAAATGAATGGATGGACAGAAGCGCCAACGGACTAACGGATGCTTCGTCCCCCTCATCATCATGTACTCCATGAATATGCTGTGATTTTTAAAGACGATAGTCTTTCTTGGGGCCTTCGACGGAAAAAATTTGGTCTGTCTGTCTGCCCTTAACGATACCTCAAACGGCAACAAACGGCTGACCCCATCCGCTGCACCCACCAATACTGCTCAAGATTCAGCGTTCATAGTTGTGAAATTGTCAATTAAAAAGCAATTATTGCGCATATCTGAGGCACCACAACAAAACGTCGATGTTTTGTATGTGTGCCTTTATACTAGAGAAGGTACACACAAGTACCTATAAGGACTGTAGCGTTTATCACGCTGCGCTGACAGTGCAACGCGATGATGCTCAAAAAGGTAAGTGTTTGCAACGCTTTGCTAAGATGGCACGGTGGTGGCACTTGCCAGTCGCTTTGCGTTCTACACTTTATCACCTCCGAGACAGGCGCGCATCTTTCTCCACGGGTGTGCATGCCTTTGTTTTCGAAGAGAACTGCCAGATGGCGCTCGTGTCTAACGTGCCTCGATGCGCTCGTTCGCCTGCGCTACACGCTCGAGGCACTCTAACGCAGCGCCTCCAGAATACCATTCACGGATTTTCCTGCGCAGAACATCAAATGAACGTTTCGTTCACTCTTTCCAGACGCAAGACTATCGCCTTTCGACGACATTTGCAGTGTAATATGCAGATTCGGGACCAATTTTTTTTTTCTTCTAAACCCACAGCTTCAGATGTGGATGGACACTTTTGGGTGGTGTGTGCCGCCCACGGTGGACTGGATGTTTAAGTAGCATAATGAGAAACTGGAGCAGTGCGTGCCCTGTATGAAACACGAAGACAACAAGTCTGCGTCGCTTTCGTGCTGCGTGGCCACAACATTCTGTTCCCTCGTGGAGAGAGCATAGCACCCACTGCAAAAGGAGAGGTTCATTATGAGAATACGGTGCCCAAATGGAGCCTCAGCACGCCTCGTGAAAACCGCGGGGCTCCTTGCTTTGAGCGAGAACAGAGGGCTAGCAGTGAAACAAGTCAAGGCCTGCAAGAAGCAGTGGCCGATTCTGTTCTGAACGTAGAAAATATTGTAATGAACCACTAGCAAACAGTTCTTGCTAGCGGAGGAGGAGTTTCTTAAAAGGTGGTTTTGTGCTTTTGCGCAAGTGGTAGTCCTACTGTGCTGTGACGCGATACAAGGTCTGCGCACAATGACTTTTTTGTCTCTGCTGTGTCCCATTGATATGGATATGTAAAGCAGAGACTGTCGTTAAACTGTGCTGAACCTGTGACAACGTAAAAGACTGCAAATACACTGCAATCCATTTGTGTCCCGTTGTATGTAACCACGGGGAGTAAATAAAAATTCCCTTTTCGCTCGAAAGAGAACGCCATAATGCGATAGCGTTCGCTTTCTTCAACACCGGTGGGGAGAGTGTGGCGAAAGCCGCCAGAATTGCTATAGGCTGCCAGAAAGAAACCATAATTGTCGTGTCGCATGCATAAGCTCGACATCGCCAGTTCCAGGCCTTGGCGCGAAAAGTGCAGACACAGCTATATGAATGCGCTTCGAGTATCGCGTTTCACTCGGTGAACACTTCATGCGCCGCCGCGTTAAATAAACTAGTTTCTGCGCAAATTCGCGGAAGTCTCGTCTTTTTACTACATGACAATCTACCCAGCACGTACATTTTTTTTCTACACGCACTTCAATAATAATAAAAAAAAACAGCGACGCAGCAGTTAACGCGACCTTTGTAAGACCTCGAAGACAAAGCGAAGCGGCCACACCCGAGGCACAGATCCCATCCGAGTTCCCAGAACCGATAATGACCATGAAGAACGAAGATGTGTCTAATTGACCCCCGCAATGATTTCACTCTACGCGAGAGCGGTCGTCTTGGCAGCATCTTAAAGCCAAGAACAACGTCTGCAATGGCGTGAACAATATCGGCTGCGCGGCATAGGCAGTCCGTTGGAAGAAAAGATGCGGCTAGACAATTGACGGGAATGTCTGTTCAAAGACAGTGTATGTACTAAAAATACTTTTTTCTTTGTTTACCTGCGCCCTAACACTACTTTCATGAACTTCTATAAGCCGTAGTTCACTGGCATGACTAGCTGCTCTGCACTTGAAGTACAACAGCCATCATCGGGATTCAAACATGCACCCCCGGAATTAGCCCCAATGCGCGCTATGCACCGTAACATCACTTAGTCGTTCATTCAAATGAATGGAGAAAGAGCGAAAATGAACGAAACCAAATCACACTTGAACGCACACAAGCGCAATACCAGTAGGATGGGTGGAAACGAAGCCCTATAGAGCTGAGTAATACAGAAGAAACAGCAGCGCAATTGCGTGCACCCGTATTTGTTCGTGTCCTTTCTCGTACCCTCACGTTACAATAAAAGAATAGACAAGCGGAAACTCCCTTTTACATGGTTCAATGCGCGGAATAAGCCCACCGCGCGATATAGTCGCGTCTCAGGATTATAAAGTTTGACCATCCATCCATGAACAATAAGTCGCTGCTAAACTTTGATTTCGAAAGCAACTCTTTCATCAGGACTATTTAGTAAACAAGGCCCCTTAAGATTCATGGCCGATAAGTCGCGCTGGATTGCGCGAAGTATCTGAGGAACAACCAAGCTAGAAATCAACGAGAACTGTCCGTGGTACAAAATCACGATAACAAAATGACTAAGTACGATATATATTACATGTACCGACTTATCAACATTGCGTATAAGTGAACCCTTTTCTTTATCTTTCTTTTTTAACGTCTACCTTGTGTTGGGTCTTGAGCACGCTTTCTCTCACGGATGTTAGGTTCACGTCGGGTCCGAAGTTGCCTTGCGCGGCATTTCATGTCCTGTCTCGTTATCGTTTGTCCTTGGAAGGTCTGCTGGCTTCGCACAACTTTCTTTTAAGACCGACCGACCGACCTTTTAATTGATTGATTGATTGATTGATTGATTGATATGTGGGGTTTAACGTCCCAAAACCACCATATGATTATGAGAGACGCCGTAGTGGAGGGCTCCGGAAATTTTGACCACCTGGGGTTCTTTAACGTGCACCCGAATCTGAGCACACGGGCCTACAACATTTCCGCCTCCATCGGAAATGCAGCCGCCGCAGTCGGGATTTGAACCCGCGCCCTGCGGGTCAGCAGCCGAGTACCTTAGCCACTAGACCACCGCGGCGGGGCGACCTTTTAATTGTATGCTTCATTAAGCGCCACCTGTCCGAACATGCATCCCCACGAAAATGTCCGCGTAAAAGCTGCAGTACTCACACAAATGGTGGGGTGTCGACTACAATGCGGAAAAGGTGCGTAGATTCTGGGCGGCTCGCGCTGTACCCGGAGCTCACTGAGACGTCGGATGGAGCGGCGGCGTCCGTCGGAGAAGAACGCAGTCGGAACGAACCTCCCGCCGACGAGACCGCAACGCAGCGCTCCACGCACTCGGCTCCAAGCGCGCAGCACGCCCGCTTTTTCGCGCGCTTTCAAGGTCGGATGCGATCTGCGGCGTTGCAAACTGCGACCGCGGCGGCGCTGACTTCGTACAGCTCTCTCCCGGAAGCCGCGACAGCTGAGCCGTACCCGTGATCAGTGACGTAGAAAGTGAGGTCATTACTGCCTAAGGAAGTGACTTAACCGCTCCCACGTGTGTTCGTCTGCTCGGCTTATCGCACCTTCATTCTACTTTCTCTCTTTCTTTAATTTATTTCTTTTCTGTCGCCGTAGCTGAATGGCTGTCGAGGGTCGCACGCAAAGCCAGTTGTTAACCTCTGGCAGCTTGTCCTGTGTCAGATTCTGTGTTTTTTTCTTCGTGTAAGCCTTATTTATTACTTTTTTTTTCTCAGGCGGCGCGTTTCTGAATGTCCCGTTTCTCTTCCTTCCTTGCAGTGACACATAAGACTGTTGATATGTTTTCACCAGTAAACACTGCTTCAGTCTAGTTCACTGTCCCTATAACGGTCTCCATGTACGAGAGAAACGTGGGGCCATATTTTACAACGGCTTTTCAAGAGCGGAACGACTTTTTCACAGGATGCTTTTCAGACTCCGCAGGTCTCAGTTTAGTTTTGCACATCGCTTTGGGCAAGTACATGAATGAAGAAAGCCTTTCCGCGGTGTCTTCTTGAGCCGCAGTCCGGTCACTTTCTCGAAGGTGATGTTCTAGTCGGACCACGCAATTCTCTAACAAAATATTAGTGTGAGGCATGGATAATAAGAGGTAGCATGGTGGCACAAAAGCGAAGCGAAACTAGCCAATCACGACGAGAAACGCTATACGCAGATTTGGGTGCACGTTAAAGAACCCCAGGTGGTCTAAATTTCCGGAGCCCTCCACTACGGCGTCTCATAATCATATGGTGGTTTTGGGACGTTAAACCCCACATATCAATCAAACGCTATACGCACAGGCTGGATCAAAATACACACAAGTACAGCTGCTAGGGTGGGTCGTTTGTACGAATGCATGGCTTATTCGCGCAGCCAGGAACTGGACTAAGTGACAACAGAAGAAGACACACACTGGGTGAGGCGCTGACAACTGTTTTATTTGTACGTCACAAATACTCATATGTATGACACGAAAAGAGAAAATCAAGAAAATCAAATGAACACCCAAGAAAGAAACACATTTTGTAAATCAGTGAACACGTCATTTTCAAAATGCTCTTGCAAAGCCATCATGTCGAAGATATGTGTCTGCCTATCATAACACATTTTTTTGATAGGACGGTTGTCGGTTAGCTAACGCAGCCTTCCCCTGTATGAATATAAAACGCGTCAATAATTTCTCTTTCTGTTTGATCAGATTTGCGCTTCAACAGTTTTGAGCCAGAAAGAGAGGGTTTACATTTGCACGCAGCGCAGTCTGTGGCCAAGCTACCCGTATGGGTCAACAATGAACATGCGTATTCATTAAGCTGCGCACTAAGACAGCGACCTGTCTGGCGAATGCATTTCTTGTCCCAAGACAGTGGAATGCGGTACGCAACACCATCGGTGCCATCTGCAAGCCCATTCCTATGCTTGACAAGGAAAACGTTCTTTTCCGCGACTTTCAGGTCGGTTAACTTTTACCACAAGGAACCTTCATCTTCAAGGGTGTCAAGAAATTGTCACGCACGTTGTTAGGATTAAGCAGGCCCTGCATCCTGATAAGCTGATTTGCTCTGCAGCCGACAAGGAGCTGCAGCGCAACGTTATTTCCGTCAGGGAAGAGCCCTCTCGCTCAAGTTCGAGTGGACAAAGGCGAACGCCAGTGATCGTTCCTTATGTTCACCATTTTCGGCATGGTATCAAGAAAATTGCTGCTAAACACGATGTACATGTTGTTCTCTCGGCAATCTCGAAGCAAAACAACAACAATAAACGGAATGTCGAATATTAGCCTAATGTTTGAATGCTGCTCGCGTTTCGATAGCACTATTTGTGCTATACAGAGTACGTTACCAGCGCACTGTCATATTATTTTAATGGTTGCATTGTAAAATTTGGCTATTATTTGGCATTTACGGTGAACCCTCATGCGCCGTGCTTGTAGTTATTCATCCTCATCACATTGCGAGCCATTTCTTCATCGTACTGATGCCATAATCCATCCATTGACGCCATTCGTTGTTGTCATCCCCCGAACATATAAAGTCATTGCCATACCATCACGAAGCAAGTGTGGCATGTAGTTAACTAGGCAATCAAAATCACGCAATGAGTAATAAAGATAACTAAGCAATGCTTATTCGCCCCGCCGCGGTGGTCAAGTGGCTCAGGTACTCGGCTAATGACGCGCAGGTTGCGGGATCGAATGCCGGCCGCGGCGGCTGCATTTTCGATGGAGGCGAAAATGCAGGCCCTTGTGCTCAGATATGGGTGCACGTTAAAGAATTCCAGGGGGTCGAAATTTCCGAGCCCTTCACTACGGCGTCTCTCGTAATCATATGGCTGGTTTCGAGACGTAAAACTCCCCATATCATCATTAAAAGACCTTGGTAATGCTCGGCACAGACCACGCCGCAATGTGCGAGAAGCATCACGATTGTCCGAGATCGGCCTTTTACGCTCAGGATGTGAACAGCCAAAAATGTTTTTGTTTGCATTTTATGGAGCGCCAGCAATAACGCTGGAACCTTCGATGCATCATGTATAAATAACGGCGCGCCATACCGCATATCAGAATATGGACGACCGACAGATGCCCTGTTTGCCGGTATCGATGTAGTTACAGGGTGTATAGCTCGTAGTTTTACATTTGCTTTCCCGCGCCCAGGTGCACCCAACTCAATAGTTTCGTTTTGAACACGCCGACTGCTGCCTTTGTCAACGTCATGATCACGTGGCACTACAAAAGGAACAGCACCCCAGTAGACGCATGTGTGATAAACGGTTAGGTTAGTACTACATTCGACGGTTTTATCCCATATTCTGTCGTGTTCTGCGCCGAGTTGTAACACGTGCTTTTGTGAGTGAATCTTAGTGAGACGAAATCAGGGGAGTAAGCGCATTTGACAGTAACATCACTGACTGAAAAGACGACTGCAGCTACGATCACATGCCCGCCGTGGTGGTCTAGTGGCTAAGGTACTCGGCTGCTGACCTGCAGGTCGCGGGATCGAATCCCGGGTGTGGCTGCTGCATTTCTGATGGAGGCGAAAATGCTGTAGGCCCGTTAAAGTACCCCAACTGGTCCAAATTTCCGGTGACTATACTACGGCGTCTCTAATAATCATGTAGTATTTTTAGGACGTTAAATTCTATAAATATCAAATCAAGCTACGGTCACATAAAGGATAACACAGATAAAAAAGAGATAAACACACATCAACGAGTAGCAGGTGCTGCCTCTATGGCGGCATCGGGTATTCTACGCTTACCAAACGACACATAAAATACTTTTATAAGAAAGACAGGACGAAAATATCACACACTGGAACAAAAATGAGTAAACACAGTCTAATCCAACAGCGTACGAGTCGCAAAAAGTTGAGTACTATAGTTGGAGTGTACTGTAATACTCGGTTATTTTCTTTATAGAAATGCTTGCGCGATGCACACATAATATGCTCATCCCCATCGATACAGCCTAGTTTATGTATACTACGACTTTCGATTCTCTTTGTCTTCTGCGATGAGATTACATTTTAACTTTTTTGAGCTTCTTAATTTTCTTTACTGCTGTCATCGACTGTGTTTCCCATCTCTTGGTATATATTACGTCTCTCCACTGCCTGCCAATCAAGAAGAAATGACATGTACTGGGCACTTAGCGAGCAGGCAGGATGACCGCTAGTCATTCGGTAACTGGCTCCAAGAGAAGGGTACTGCGTAACAGGAAGGCAGAAAATTAGGTGGGCAGGTAAAATTAAGAAGTTTGCAGGTATAACGTGACTGCAAAAAGCTCTGCACCAAGTTGACTGGTATAACAAGAGAGAGGCCTTTGCCCTGTAGTGGGCGTAGCCAAGCCGATGATGATGGAGATGACTGCCGGGTGTCTGTCATCCAATTACGTGGCCAGTCGAGGCTCATTTATTTTCCTTTATGCCTGCTAGGATATCGGATACATACTGCTTTCTGCCTCCTGACACCTTAATATCGTGCCCATCCTTCAGTGTTCCCTGTGGGGTCCTTTAATTTTTTCCTCTGTTTCTTGGTTATCTTTCAAGTTTCAGCGCTATATGTTCGGGCTACCAAAAGCGCTGTAAGCGCGGAAAATATTCTAGGGTACTGTACGGGGAAACGACCTTAACAGATATGTGGTGCTCAGCAGTTCAGCACCGTCATCACGGGGCCATCGTGGAACAGCTCTGTTATATAGGGCGATATAGAGCCCATTGAATGGTGGATCGGATTTCAGCATAACACCCCGATGCACCCCCCCCCCCCTCGCTCTTGCACACACGCACACACACAAATGCATATAGTATAGCGATTGATGAATCCAGGCAATTCCCTCGCGCCACTAAGAAAGCGAGTATATAGTTGTGCAGCGCGCGTCGAGCGTGGTTCCGGTTCGTAATAGCGACCTATCCATTGTTACTCGTGACACTTATCGACGCTCACGCCCAAACACACTGCGGCCATATCACAGGTTTCAGCAGGTGGCGGGTCCCGCAATGTTCGTACGGCGGCGCCAGCCGGGTGCTCGCAGGCGCCGACAGAGGTCGCTCGACGCGCGATGGCTACGCACGAGGCTTCGTGCGTGATACGCAAAAGCGACACGTGCTGTTCGGCGGCCTCACACGAACGTGGCCTCGAGAGGGCAGTCGCGCTCTGGCTGCACGTCGGTGACGAAGCAGAACGTGACGCGACTCTATTGCGCCGCATTTCGTCCTACACGCATGACGAACACGCGAATGTCAAAAATGTCGCTCTCTCGCAATGCCAACACGGAGAGCGTCGATTTGCGTTCGGAAATGTCATCTTGGAAATCGGTAAACACCAACTGACAGCAATAGCGAGGTGTTTTCCGACGTTCAGGACGAATTTCCATCTATACAAAGCCCATGGTGAGAAAAAAGTGAGTCGACAAAAGGCAGAGATGTCTATAAGATTCGGCTCTCAACTTTCTATACGAAGCTGACACACAATGGCGGTCAATGTAACCACTAATGTACATATGTGTGCCTGTATATGCTGTTATGTGTTTATCCGTGCATACATCCTAATCACCTCCCAGGACCTGGAGTGGCATGTCAGGCGAATAGCCAGGTTAACATCTCCAGCGCGTAATTAAAGCATTTTTCTCCCCGCTCTCTCTCTCTCTCACAGTGAACACTCAAAAAAGCAATACGTAAAAGATCAATCAATCAATCAATAATTAATCAATAAATCCATCATACTTCAAGCACTCCCGGATATCCTCGCGTCTCGGACCAGAGAAAAGGTGCTGTCTGAGCTGGAAGAAGTAAGAAACAATACAAACGCGAAATATTTTTTATTTGCACCTTACCAGCTCGGGGTCACGTTACTTCAAAATTACGTCACATGTGACGTGGTGAGGTGTCGCTATCGACTTGATAGTTCTGGCAGTAGTGATGCGGGCAAAACAGCGGTTCGGCGTAGGTTATAATGGACATGCCAGTGATGCAGGCCAACCAAAGGCAGTGGCAGAACTACTATACTTATACGTATATGCAATGCTAGGCAGAACCGGGTCTTTCATTCAAGTTGTGGTAGTGCGTGCGTATAATGTTACTGTACACTACCGCTCTGTCTAAACACTTGTTGAAATTGTTCTACTAAAGAAGTGAGAGCGCGCTTTCTTACGTAAAAGACAGGCGTAAACTCTCTTCCACACACACACACACACACACACACACACACACACACACACACACACACACACACACGCACACACGCACGCACGCACGCGCACACGCACACGCGCACACACGCGCACACACGCGCACGCGCACACGCGCACACACGCGCACACACGCGCACACACGCACGCACACACACACACACACACAAATCTGTTCGCATTTTAGAGATAGAGCGCACCGGATTGGCGAAGCACGCGAGCGACCGTTAGAGATAAAAGCGCACGAGATGCACCCTGGACACCCCGAGTGCATGGCACCGTTTCGTAGGTGAGGAACCGGTTCAGTCTCGTTCTTGCACGTGTGGTCATACAGTGCTTATGTCGCGTATACTGTGCCGCGACCGAAGTATCACTCGGCACACGAGTGTTGAACCCGGTGTAGCCATGGCCTCTTCCCCTTTCCCATCGTCGACAGAATGGCACGAATACTCAACCATGTGATCAGCAACCACGTGCTGCATGTGATCAATGGCATTAACATCCAATGACCCAGCAGGAAAAGAACAAATATTGTAGTGTCACCGTATATAATGCGCATGTAAGAGGGCGTTATTGGCGTTGCCCTAAAGTGCAAGGATGCTTGCCGCAACGTCTCAGGCTCCGACGGAAAATATTCTGCCCAGTATATAGTGATGACGACATGAGCGTCTGGACAACGATCGACAATAGGTAGTCAGTAGACACACAAAAGAAAAATAGGCTGGGTTCAAGTCGATGGTAAGGGACAACTAGAGTCTTATCGAAAAGCAGTGTCATACCATCTTTCACCGATCGTTTCGGAGCACTCTGGAGCGCTCTCCTGATAAAGAGAAGAAGAGGTTGAAGAAAGAAAAAGGCGCACACTTGCCATTTCCCAGGAGAGCTCTCTGGAGCACTGCAAGACAACCAGTCAAAGATGGCACAAGAAAAGGAAGTAGACGCTGCTCCCATCACCGATGTGCGTCGAAAACTGCCGCACGTTCAGCTCCCTCTTTTTGAACTTGTTTTATTGATGGGATTTCTCTCTTCAAACAAACAAATAAGTAAACAGGCCGATATTCATAAAAAATGCGCAGATACTTTTTGGCCTTAGCCACAAATTATGCAAGGATCCATAATTTGATAAGCACAAAAAAGATATCGCTCTTGCATCAACATGATCCATTTCAATAATTTACACCAAATTATAACATTAATCGAACATATGACACGCACTAAAATCGTTAAACGATTAAACGTTACAGACACGCCTCGCTTGAGCTGCATCGAAACTGGAACGCCCCAAATTTGCGACCCGCGTGATAAACCCGAGGCGTCATGGATCGTATCATTACAAAATTCCTGCAAGACGAAGAACAATGCGCTGAACTGAGTAATTTGTTGGAAAGACTCAAACGACCACCTGCAATTCAATAATTAACACGAATGATTCAGAAAAAAACACATAAGTAATCACTTCAATAAATAACGATCAATAATTAGCCAGGTGCTCGGACCATGGCCGCATACTGGCTATAAAAAAAAGTGCAGTGAACACCCTTCACGATTTTTAACAGTGGACCTGCTTAAGGCAGCCGTAACTTGTACGGTCCTTTCTGTGCGGCCTATCAGGTATTTGCCACCGAAGTTGGGTGAATACCACTACTGGCCACATGTCGACTAAAAGTGAAGAAGGCAACAGCGAGCCCTACAAATGGCTGTAAAATGACGGCGATGAGCCGAACACGTACAACGAACGAGGAAGGCAACAGCGGCTGCAATAATCATAGAGTTTCCTAATATACACTAGAGGGAACTCTGGCACTAGTGTCTACGGGAGGTGCAACAAACGGCACTTCAGCGAGCATGGGAATGATGGGTAGTACACACATTTGTCTAATCTTCGTACTTCTGGCCTGCTTCTGGCTCCGTGTGTGTTCGTGTGGCTTGGAGCTGTTTTCTCACGAAAGAAAAAATCAGCTTATGTTCAGTGGCTGTGCTTCACCACCTTATTTTTTTTTTTGATGCTTACCTTTTCAAATCAGGTCACAAAGTTAAAAAGGGTTCGTTCTTTCCTTCAAAAACAAAACCGTAACCAGCAATAAACGAAGCCGCAAGTGTGATTCCCCGCCCGCAAGCACGAAGACTATAGGTAAATGTGTGTACTACCCATCATTCCCATGGTCGCTGAACGATCGCAGCGCCAGAGTGCCCTCTGGTTAATTTTGGGAAACTCTATGGCGAGAATACCCCGAAGCGATGTAAGGCCAACGACTACTTGCCCGCAGATCTACGAGAAGTGTGAATAATTGGTTTCAGCGCGAGTTTTTATTCTCCGGAGTTTAGGACATCCGTGTCGCGTGTGTCTGTGATCTAACTCTCGCACCTCTGTATGCTAAGAAACGTGTAAGCAACCTATAGCATCACCAAGCTGAAGCATGACAACCGACTTATAAGCAAGCTATAGAAACACGCTGCTACAACTAAGGTCTAGAAACAGAGAAACAGCCTAGAGACAATCAGATTAGTCTTCAGAATAGACCGATTTCCCTGTTTCAAGCGTAGCGCTGCTTAGTGCGAGCTTCGCCATTTTTTTCGTGTGTGTAAAAGAACCATACAGACAGACAAAAACAAACAAACGCATGTGACAACAAGAAACGACTAGAGTAAGGTTACCAGGTGGTCATCCTACTTCAGATACTTGTTTGAGATATTCGCATGCTTTTAAATTCATTTCACTCTGTGCTTGATTGTATGAGTACCTGACGTGCCTCATGCGGAGGTCGATGAGCTTGCGCCTATAGTGATCGCCGTTTTCAAGACAATCTACCTTACGCAGAATGTATTTCATCGTGTAATTTATCGCTATGTGTCACAGCGTTTCGACCATCCGATCATCAACACTTAAGTTCTCAGATTCCGGTACACTCTCTGTGTACTAACATATAAACTTTTCAACTTATGGGTAGCACATTGGCAAAGCAAAACAAAAAAAAAGCTATTGACATCGCAATAATTAACTGCTATGCTCCGTAAGTGGCTCGTGTCCATCCTGAAACGCCGAAGCGGAAAGACTTGTACGCGAATCGCGCCTTTCCAAAAGTTGGCAAATTCAGAAAGCAACGCTACAAGTTTTCTCTTTTTACTTAAAAAAAACCTTTCTAAAACCTTTTTATTCCAGCGAACTGGATGACAACCATGGTCAGTTGAACCGTCCCCGCTTCTGTTTCCTTTTTAATGCCAGTGCGCACTACCTAAAACCAAGCTGTCTAACCTTCTAACCTGAAGCATTTAACTATTTTTTTGCTTTAATGCAGTCGTAGTATGCGTGACTGGATCAATCGTAAACGCTGTCCGTCTTTAGTCAACTCGCAAAAAGACAAAGGGTAAGCCCGTCGAGTGAAATACCAGGCAACTATGCCAGCAGATGGGTGGCGAAACTATAGATGGCTTGCCATGACGTCACTGAAACGAGCCCGTTGGAGCACCATCGCTATGTTAAGCTAGTGTTATCAGTACATCGCACGCTGTTTTTTTTTTTTGCTATTCATGCACATAGGCCCTATAGCGTTCCAGTGACGTGGTTACCACACTGAAGCAGTTTAATCACCCCGCGATTATATTGCCTTGGCGCCATGTGCGCCGCCATGTTGTCCATTCATGAAGCCACATGCAAGATATTCCGATGTCCGGATGCAGAGAATCCTGCGCCAATGGACCTACTTTCTAGGCTGACGTCATAAGTCAGACAGCCGGTGACCACGTCTTCAAAGAACATTGCCGAGTGCAAAAAATGGACTATTTCTTAGGAGCAGAGGCACTCGGTTGCCACGTTTCGGTAATCCAGGCGGGGCTTCTCCGGACTTAAGTTGCAACAGACTACATAGCTCTCCCAAATAACATCGCACGCTGTTTTTTTTTGCTATTCATGCACAGAGCCCCAATAGCGTTCCAGGGACGTGGTTATCACACTGATGCAGTTTAATCACCCCGCCATTATATTGCCTTGGCGCCATGTGCGCCGCCATGTTGTCCATTCATGAAGCCACGTGCAAGATATTCCGATGTCCGGATGTACGCAATCCTGCGCCAATGGACCTACTTTCTAGGCTGACGTCATAAGCTAGACAACCGGTGACCACGTCTTCAAAGAACATTGCCGAGTGCATAAAATGGACTATTTTTTAGGAGCAGAGGCACTCGGTTGCCACGTTTCGGTAATCCAGGCGGGGCTTCTCCGGACTTGAGTCGTAACCGACTACATAGCTCTCCCAAATAACGGTTAGAGTGTCAAGTTCAAGGTTCAAGAATGCCGTTCGCTCGCCTCGCCGCAACGAGTCAGAGGTTTAGTGAGAGAATGGCGGGCTTTCAGCTCCACGCGGGAGGGCTATTTGCTGCTCGCGTTTCCGGAGTCACGACCGGCACAATCTTTACCACTCGAATGGAGGGTAAAGATCCTCTCTTTAGTTCTCTGATAAGTGTCGGCAGCTTCAGGACCACAAACGAGTCCACGAAAGCAGTAAAGCTTTCTGGCAACGAATAGCAGCTTTTTGGCGCCCGTTGCGTGACTCAATGTAAACGCGAGGCCACTTTCGAATGAAGCACGGCGCGTGACTTTTTTCCATAGACGCGTGACTTCATCGACAAAAAAAAAAAACTTGTTGCAAAAAAAAAGGAATATTTAGCGTCGTTTTCCTCTGACGAGCGATTTGAAAGGGATATGTGCACAGATGGCTGGTAACCAATAATAAAGTATGACTTTAAGGGGAAAACGAAGCTGACTGTACGAGCGTATGAACCATGCGCAACGGACACATATGCACACTCCAGCAGACACGCAAAAGTGTGCACACACACGTTTCTATTTCGGAGATGAGCATTCACGTGACTAGATAATGTGCCACCTGCCGACAATAACACGTGAAACAATCCAGATGGTTTAGTTAGGAGAGAGTGTATTGCAACAAATTTCGCAAACGGCGGAGCTAGTTGCGAGTGTATGCGAACAATATGGAGTATCAAAGCTTGGTGTATTTTGCTGTGGATGAGTAAATAACTTGGAATGGTTGGCGAAAGCGTTAATGACAAGATTAAAAATAAGAGAACTATCTATACATGTCAGATGCTGCTACAGCATAGAGTCAGACTCGTGTGAATACGCTGATGGTTCTGAAGCCATGGACGGTTGTGTGAGACCAGTGCCCTTTCGTCGGGGTATGCGAATAGCAAATTACACAGTCGATCGAATCGAATATGTGCGCAGCAGTGATGACACCGAATCGAAATACGAATCAAATACTATTTGAACGTGTTCCGTAAAGTAAGACAATCATTTTCAAAGCAGCACTATATGGCTATATATGGCATTACATGGCACTATATGGCTATATATGACATCACTATATTTCCACACACCTTCTTTGGAACAAATATTCACCTGCATGAACAAATGAACAGCAAGATTTTTTTAACCGACGGAAAATAAGAACGCCACAGTTATCTCCATTGAGGTAAGGTAATACATAGTGTGCAACAGGCAATTCGAGATATTCAGCAACAATAGTTTGAAATAATAATAATATCTGAGGTTTTAGGATCCAAAACCACGATGTGATTACGAGAGATGTCGTAGTGGAAGGCTACGAAAACCTCGACCATTTTGTGTTCTTTATTGTACGCTGATCGCACAGCACACGCGACTGGAGCCATTCGCCTCCGTTGAAATGCGATCGCCGCAGCGAGGTTACAGTAGGTTGAAATGCAGAACTGAGAGAGAAAGAGAAAGAGAAGGAAAGGCCTGGAGGTTAACCAGACATTGGCATCTGGTTTGCTACCCAGCGCTGGGGGCGGGGAAATAAGGGCAAGAAAGAGGGGGTAGATAAAGAGAAAAAATAACACGCACGCGTACTCATGTGAAAACGAAAACACACACATGAAGGGCGTCCTAGCTACAACCGTTCAGTAAAGCCGGTCGATCGCAAAAAGTGTAGTAGCACTTTCAGGGCCTTCTTCTGTGAAGTTGCATCTTGTCGATATTGTAGAATTCCTTGCTCCGACAGAGGTAGATTATCTAATTTGCTGAGTTCCTTGCAAAGTCATAGTCGTTGTTTACTATACTCTAGGCAGTCACAAAGAATATGTTCGATCGTTTTCTGCTTTGCCACAGTTCAGCTTGGTACTTTGTCAAGCTTTTTTAAAAATAAAACTGAGACATCAACGTTAAACAATGTTAAACCGAAAATCACAAATACGGGTAAATATGTCATAAAAGAGATAAACCGGTTATGACAGCATGGATCTTGTTACCAGAGACGGCAGACATCATTAAACACTGCATCCACGAGAACAGTTCACACGCACAACGCTTCCGTGTCGTACGTGTACGAGTACAACATTTAGATGCAGAATACTTCCGTGTGCTGTTATTCACGTAAATGTGTTGAAAAATTGCATCGCTGAAGCTGAGTGCAGCCGCAGTTAGAACCATCAGTCAATGCGTGATAGGGGCGGGAAGCGCATGACGCGACGCAGCTGTGGCGTAAAGGAATACTTTACTCAGTGAAGCCTGACACAGTAAGATAAACACATGGGTCAATATTCTGAAAATGCGCAAGTGCCCCTTTTCAAAGGAAAATGCAAAGCGAGATAACTTCGACTACGGCGACAGCGGAGTTTTGAGCCAGAAACACTCCCCCGATGATCAATTTCGCGTCTACTAAAGCTAAGGCAGCACATATCTTAGTAACTCAATGATTAAAACAAGGAAAAATTACAGATGGGTGCGCGTACGGGCGAGACGGAGATGAGTAATTTTGTCAAGAATAGCGAAAAAAATTTTAAATGAAGATAAAACGAAAACAATAAACACAAGACGAGCGCTGACTATCAACTACTAGTTTACCAGATAAAGTAACGTACGTACGCAATGGCTACTTACAACTGCTCATGGGCATTCATGATTGCATGTCCGAAACACTCGCATTATCAGGGACAAGGTTAGATAACGAGTTATAAACGCGTTATACAGCTTGGGCAACTCAGACTACGCACATAGTTAGAAACCAAATTAGACTATGTTCTTGAGAAACAAGAAAAATTACCATTCACTGGGTTTTCCCGTCAATGCTGAATATTTGAAAACTATTTCGTATTTTGAGTATACACTATTACATTCGAGTGCCGTATGAAATTTATGATCAGAATTTTTGCCTAGCTATTCACAGACGCATACTTTTTCTTGGTACCGTCAACGCCGTAAACCTGACTCTTTCAAACGAACAAAATTAACGGCTGCTTATAGCCATGATAGAACTTATTGGGTTTAGTGGTGAAACTTGCAGTGTTTGAAGAGAACCACCAGAAAAAATTACGTACACGTTCATTTATGCTAAAGCACCTTATTATATTACGATGTCCTTCGTACGTATCCATTCATTTTATACGAAGAAGTGGAAACAGGAATGTGAGATAAGCTACAATACTTCACCGAGGAAGAGAAGCTTATAACGTTCAAGAGAGCACAAGTAACTCTGTTATAGAATGCATTTTTTGAGCAACGCAACATTTATTCCTTCATGCGTGACATGACGAAAAAATTTTTTTGTAAAAAAACAAACACCTGGAGGATCTCTAAGCTCCGCCTTTGAAGGGGCCCTGAAACACTTTTTAAAAAAAACATGGAATGAATATTCCCTAGAAGAGCTTATTGTCTTACGAATTCAACGCAGCAAAAAATTTAAAAATCCGTCCAGTGCGAGTGGAGTTACAAAGGTTAATCACATGCTGCAATTGCATTCTCTCTTCTCTCGTATCGACAAAAGTACTGGAAGCTAAACAGGGAGGGATGGCACGTGAAATGAAACTACGTCGCCCACACCTAGTGACCTTGAGCACTTTGTTTTTTTTTTCGCTCAAATGCGCGGCTTTCTCAGTGTGATCGCGCGTGCACGCGTGGACAAGTAGCGGCCTCCCGTGCCAATCTTTGTAATGAGCGAGCACGTCATGTTCAAATCAGCTAACGGCTGATAGTTGGGCTTACTACGTGTGATTTTTGGGCGTATTGCATGATTTGTCGAGAGAAGAATAGGAAATTTTTAGCTGACTTTGACAGTTTATTGTGAATTCCAGGTCGCATGCTGCGCTATAATATTTGGCTTGCGCGTTGTCGAGAGCCTCTACTACCGATCGGCAGCATTTCCTGACCATGCTCAAAAAGTGTTGCAGGGCCTCTATAAGAGATGAACTCAGTAGCGATATCATGTTCCTAGAGCGTACTTGAACCACTTCATGCACACTTAATATTGTCTGATGTTACTGAAGAAGTTTAAACTGTGGATTGTTATATGCAATGAAATCGCTCAAGTTGAAAGTGGCTTGTGTCAGGGAAGTTTTCCCAAATTACTGCATTCTGCGTAATGGGTAAAATGCTTTAAACCGCTAACAATTATGCGCGTGAAATGTTTTCAAACTTGCTATGCACCCACTACGTGGTCTTACCAGAATAAATGCAGTAAACGCTGTGCATTTTGTAATGGGCTGCCGGATTTGAAATACGACTTGCTTTAATCAGTTATCGCATGTTCTGACGCCCGATGGCAATGTGCGCTTGTACCGCAAAGTATTACTGTGATATTTCATTTCGTATTGTGAAGCATGTATGCAGGACGTATTTGTAAAGCATAAACGTTATTTTCACTGCATGTTCAAACAGAAGAATTTATTTTAACTGCACCTCCAAGTGGACGCGTGGATGTGTGGTAAAACACCTGTTTACGGTGCAAATGACCTGGGTTAATTCGGTCCTCGTTCGGACCCTCAAAACTTCATAATTTATCTGCATTTTTGTCGATTTTCATTCATAAACAAATGCTAATTTTTCGCTCCCAACAAACGACGCTGACACAGACGCCGACGCCGGAGTTTCTGTGAAACGAGCTGTTTGAGAATATTGTGCTGAAGAACACATGGCTAATAGGCCATATGCGACAAACCTCTCCCGAGTCATTGCATATTTGCTGTTTTCTTAGCGTCCTTTGGATGAGGCTGCTGCTGGTGGCTGGAAATATACTTCAATTTCAGCAAAGGGTCCTCTTCGACGAGAGACAACTCCTGCGTGCCAGCTGTGGCCAAGGAGCGTCATTCGCCAAGGCATATCCATCACTCATTTGGGATGATATACAGCGCTTCGCGCTGTATTTGCGTCTGACAGGAGGACACGGACAACCTATTGTACTTCTGACGTTCTTTTGGATTGATTTAATTTTTACTCTTCTGCGTTTGGGATATGTTTTTCTTAATTTGTTAATTTCTGTGTCCGCATAATAAGCGCCAGTGTTGTCTCCTCTCTCTCTTCCTCGTTCTATTTGCGCTGTGAGAAACATGTCGATATTGAATCACCAACTAACCCAATGCGGTGACCATTTCGCCGTTTTTTTTTGTGTAGCCATTCCTCACAATGACTTTATTTTTGCGCCGCAGAACGTGAAAAAATGCAGGATCAGAAGTGACATAAACCGGAACTTTTTCGCAGCAATTAAGTCAGAAAAGATGACTGATTTGATATGTGGGGTTTAACGTCCCAAAACGACCATATGCTTATGAGAGACGCCGTAGTGGAGGGCTCCGGAAATTTCGACCACCTGGAGTTCTTTAACGTGCCCCCAAATCTGAGCACATGGGCCTACAGAATTTCCGCCTCTATCGGAAATGCAGCCGCCGCAGCCGGGATTCGATCCCGTGACCTGCGGGTCAGCAGCCGAGTACCTTAGTGACTAGACCACCGCGGTGGGGCTCAAGTCAGAATAGGACAGAAGAGATTATGCACTTGCTCAGGTGTTACCAGACGACTGACCACTGACTGTCCCGATAAAAGTCGCTAGAACATTTCAACCTTCGTCTTCTGACAAGAGCAGGAACATGATTTATTTATATATTTTTTATTTACTTATTTACTTATTCTATTGTTTGTTTATTGAGTTTGACTGCTTTTAGAAGGCAAATGATTGTGGTACATTGTTTTATCGCACGTGTGCAAACTCAGTTTGCACAGAGCTGAAAGTTCGCTTTCCTGCAATGGTGGTTTTTAACCATGAACGATCGTTGACAGAACGCCTTTATCGTTCTAAAGGAGCTAAAACTTCCGAACATCAATGGAGCTGTGTGAGGAGCTTCGCTTTTAAAAAAGAAATTAGTGCTGGAATGTACCCAATCACTGTAAAGGATCAAGGTTTAGAAAGAAAAAAGAGCAAAAAATTTTAAAAATACGCGGGAACGAGTGTGGTGTGAAAAGGATTGCTTGTCCCGCTAACCAGTGGTTGAGGTCATTTGGTTAGGAAATATATTCGCTCGCGTGTGTGCGTGCTTTCGTTACAGCTTGGTGGTTTAACGAACAAACAAACTTTAATGATTCAAGATTATTCCGGCAGTTTCCTTTGGACGAGGCTGGGAGAGGGTTGATTAGCTTCTTAAGGCGAAGAAGAATGTCGCATAACCACCCCGAGAGTTCCTCTTCAGAGAGAACACAGACAGTATCTGACATCAACCATCTGTTGTCTAATGCATCACTCATGCTGAGGTGGCAATAATTTGATAACTGAAAATTTTGATAGAAGTGCATAATGCAGTATTTATATGCTGGAGTGAAATTTCGCTTATAGATCGTTAAAGTATATTGAAGTATATGTCAGCTACATAGAAATATTATGCTGAATATCTGTGTATCTATATCTACACACCCTTATGTCACAATCCGCATATTTAGTAAGCACTAATTAAGTGTTGACGAAGTGCTTACTCTAACGATGTTTCATTACTTTCGTCCTCCAAGTGCACTTTCTCTCCTCAAAAGTAAACGTGATCAAGTTGAATTGAATTAAGGATAACAACTTTATTAGCGACTCATAATTTGTCGTAATAGCATTGTCTTCATTTTCTTCCACGTAACATGTAGTATTCCAGCACTGCTGGAGTTAAATCGGCCCAGTCCTATTCGTTGCTACAGTTCTGTTATTTATAGGAACGAACACCGACTGAACAGTTAATGACTCAACAGAATTGTTCGGATTCGCTTGCATGCAATGAATCCGATTGATGTACGCATACGGTGAACTGTAACCGGAAAGGCTTAGTGTTTCGTTTTCACTTGCCGGTTGGCGCATCAAAATTGTTGTCCACCATATATTTATTTACTTATTTCGCAAGTGCAATGAAAAGTAACAGTTTAATAGTCCTTACCTAATGTACAAAAAACGCTCTCCCATTGTGCTACTATGTATCACATTAGAATTGGTATTTCCAATCAAGTTGTTTTGACAGGAACACCTAGTTCACTTAAGCGATACAAAACAGTTCTATACGTCATGCTGTCGGACAATGCACATGTTTCGGTATTCAAGAAATAATAAAAGGAGGCGTCATCGAGGAATGCCATTACACTTGGTGTCACACGTTGTGTCAACATGTGTTCCATGACAGACAATAAATTAGTCGTCCGTCTCCGTATTAGGCGACGCGTAAGAAAAACTGGAAGCACGCACGAATCAGAAACACACGTGCTTTCAGCAAAAAAAAAAAATAGATTTTTTAGTTTTGTTATTCGGCTCTCGCACCACTTTTTTCCCATTTTTATCTGAAATTTCGTCCGGTTAGAAAAGGTCAGCAATTTTTGGGCCACATTTGCATACCGAGTTCATTTTTTTCTTCTAATAAAATTTTTTAACTATTAGGCATAGCTAAACCTTCACGTAAATGCTTTGATAACCCAATAATATTTTATAGTCATGCGAGTTTATGTGAGCACTTGTTCTTTCCTGTATTAATTTGACAAAAAGAGAATATCGACGCACAGATAAAGTGGTGGTCAACTGTCCTGTGATTATGTTGCACAGCTTACGCTCAAAGAATACCAAAATAACATTATGCGGACACACAATCGGGTTAAGCCATTGCAGCCGAAGCAAGTAGTGACTCTGCGTTGAAATTCTCAAATGACACAATGCATCCAGCAATGACGCACAATTTCTTTCAATCTTTCCTTTAAATGAATTACACTTAATTATTACAAATTGTATTTATATTGTTGTTATTTTCAAGTTTATAACATGCTAACTAAGCTAGGCGAAAAATTAAAATCTGTTCACGAGTTTTCTTTACGGAAAAGGGGCTTTTCTGCACTACAAGAAAGTGCGAAAGGAAGACAGCTTCCCGAAGACCAAGCAGGCCCCTTCTCCTAAACAACCAAGGCGCAGTTACGTCTAAGATGAAGGTAACGTACTGTAAGACCACTGTGACGATGGTTACGTAAAAAAGAGGGAAACACACAAAATATCAGCCTACGTTGTCACCAGTGGTTCATGTAGTTTCCTTCTGTAGTGTTGAGCGCAATCACTGTGAAGCAATCACTAATTCATTAGTTATTTGTATTACCGGCACATGTTTAATCGAAAGATCCAGGTGATATTTAATTGCTACAACCTGGGGAACATAAGACTTGGTATTACTCACAATTTGTTTGTAAATAATTGCACGATAGCGGCTGACGCAACTACAACGCAGCGTATATTATAGACGCTGCAAACGCAGCCATGATACTGCTTCTTATGGACACTCACTAATTTACGAATATGGCGACTATTGACGCCAGCTGAAAATGAGGAATATTGGTATATCACCGTAACTGGGATTTTTCGGCATGAGCAAAAAACACTTTCACATTTTAAACATTGAACAAAATTTAATCAACAAGAAAAGTTGTATACGACAATGTGTGTGCTCTTTCGCCCAGTGTTTCACTGGCGAAAAAAACACCAACAATTAGCTGTTGATTAAAAAAACTAATTTCATCCTTCATAGAATAAATAAAGCCATAGTATCGCCGCAACGGCGAAGCACTGAAGTGCGATAGCAACGAACTTGTATGGTGTACGAAGTAAGGTTAGAATCTCACTCCTCTCTAGCTTTCAAAATGATGTAGTTCAGCAGAACAGTAGAACACTGGCGTAAGAAGATGCGTTTGCTGCAGTAATAACCTCCGTTCTTGCTATAGCTTCAGCGCAAACTTCATGATAGTAGCACAACTGGTACAAAGAGATCAGCCGTCGGCACAACACGTACAAAACTATGAGCCGTATTGCGGACAAAGTACTCGAATTGGTAGAAAGGGCAAAGCCAAGATTTTGTCAAAACAGCCATTCTAACTACGACATACCTAACCTTGTATTCGCAACATCACTGCATTGATATCTCACAGCGCACATCGACATCAATTAAACAATGCCTGCAAATTGTCTCAACATTGTGAATTGTGTAGCGTACAGACATTTAATTGAATTAACGATGTGATTGGTATTCTGTGCACAGCCGTATAAACTACCATTGAGGAAGATTTACTCGACGCATCGATGACGATGATGGTGAACGGCACATATGCGCATCGTATTCGTGTTTGTATCATGTAGGTAATCTTAATTATGGAAACTTGGCCCAACAGATGTTTGGACCATGTTATTTTTAACGCAAGTGTTTTTATACAGCGAAAGCTGTTATGAGATCACAACAAAGGTCACGTGCGCCGTAGTTGTCGGCCGCCGCCACCGGTGTTCATAAAAACTATTGCGCAAATAAAAAAATCAAAATAAAAAAGACAACAAGGATACAGCGTAATTTGAACCCAAATCTCTTGTGTGCGAGCCCAATATTCTACTACTGAGCCACGCTGGTACCTTTTCTTTAATGCATGAATATAATGCCATCAAATATTGTCATAGATTCGTATACAATTCATCGTTTTAGAAATATTGTGACGGGGCAAGGTCTTGGCTTACAGGACAGCGTCCACCGAGAATCGGCAGCCGAACAAGATGGCTGAGTTGCCTCTCGTGCAAGCGCCTAACGCACAGGCGTCTTCTTCATCTTCGCTAAGTGCCACGCTTGCTCCTGTCGATGATGCACCGTAACATCACTCCCCTGCGGCGGAAGCGCCGTCACGGCGCTTAGTACGGCGGCGACGAACGAGGAGGGTGATACGGTTTCAGTCTGGAAACGTGTACAACGTCTGTCTGGAGTGAGGTGGTCGAAAAGGCATTGTTTAGGGGTGCGATCTCGTACCTCACGTCACTAAGTTGTCGTAACACTTTGTAGGGGCCATGGTAGTGTGATAGTAGCTTCTCTGATAAGCCGACTTGGCGGTTTGGTGTCCAGAGAAGTACCAGAGACCCCGGCGAGAAGTGCACGCTTTGGTGGCGACTGTCATAGCGGTCTTTTTGCTGCGCTTGCGACAAGTGCAACCGATCACGGGCAAGCTGACGGGCTGCATGGGCTCGAGAAATGACATCGCTGGCGTACTCAGTAGACAAGGGGGCAGCCGAAGGAAGGAGCGTGTCAAATGGTAATGCTGGATGTCGGCCAAATAGCAAATAAAACGGCGAATAACGAGCTGTGTCGTGCCGTGAAGAATTGTACGCGAACGTGACAAAGGGGAGTGCTTTGTCCCAGTCACGGTGATCTGGCGAAACGTACATTGACAGCATCTGCGTCAGCGTTCGGTTCAGACGCTCGGTCAATCCATTTGTCTGTGGATGATAAGCGGTGGTAAGCTTGTGCTCAGTGGAGCAGGCGCGGAGAATGTCATCCACAACACGTGAAAGAAAGTACCTTCCTCGATCAGTAAGCAGCTGCCGCGGAGCGCCGTGATGAAGAATGACTTCATACAAGAGAAAGTCAGCGACGTCAGTGGAACAGCTTGTCGGCAGTGCTTTAGTGATGGCAAAGCGTGTGGCGTAGTCTGTGGCGACTGCAACCCATTTATTTCCGGAGGTGGACGTAGGAAACGGGCCCAACAGGTCAAGGCCAACACGGAAGAATGGTTCCGTCGGTATGTCAATGGGCTGTAGGAGGCCAGACGGTAGCACAGAGGGGCGCTTGCGGCGTTGGCAGCGGTCGCAAGCAGTGACGTAGCGAACCACAGAACGATACAGTCCGGGCCAGAAAAAGCGACGTCGCACACGATCGTAGGTACGAGAGACGCCTAGGTGACCGGCTGTAGGTACGTCATGTAGTTGTTCGAGAACGCTGGTACGCAAGTGATGGGGAAGCACGAGTAGTAATTCCGGGCCATCAGCGTTGAAGCTGCGACGGTACAGAATGTTGTCATGCAGTTCGAACAGGCGAACGGAAGGGTCTGTTGGAGCAGAGGTCAGACGCTCGATAATTGAGAGTAACGACGGGTCACGTCGTTGTTCGGTGGAGATATCACCCAAAGCGTGGATGGAGAGAACGCAGGGGTCTGAATCAAGGTCTGTCAAGTCGGGCGTTTCAACCGGATAACGTGACAAACAGTCTGCGTCTGTGTGGAGGCGTCCCGACTTGTAGTGGACCACGAATGAGTATTCTTGCAGACGGAGCGCCCAGCGACCAAGACGTCCAGATGGGTCCTTTAGCGATGACAGCCAGCAAAGAGCGTGATGGTCCGTAACAACGGAAAAAGTTCGGCCATACAGGTAAGGCCTGAATTTCGCCACAGCCCACACTAAAGCTAGGCATTCACGCTCAGTGATGGAGAACTTCTGTTCGGCAGGTGAAAGGAGACGACTGGCGTAAGCAATCACGCGGTCCTTCCCGTGCTGTCGTTGGCCAAGGACCGCTCCAATTCCATGGCCACTGGCATCGGTCCGAAGCTCTGTAGGTGATGCTGGGTCGAAATGGGCCAGTATTGGTGGCGTAGTCAGCAGATGGATAAGAGCCGAAAAGGCGTCCGCTTGCTCTATACCCCATGCGAAGGGAACGTCCTTCTTTAAGAGATCAGTAAGCGGTCGAGCGATGTCGGCGAAGTTGCGGACAAATCGACGAAAATAGGAACATAGCCCTACAAAACTTCGGACGTCCTTGGTTGAGCGTGGTTCAGTAAATTGTTGTACTGCTCGCACCTTTTCGGGATCTGGTTGAACACCATCGGCACTGACAAGGTGGCCGAGTATGGTGATTTGGCGACGTCCGAAATGGCATTTTGCAGAATTGAGCTGGAGAGCAGCTCTTCGAAAAACATCCAGAACGGCTGACAGACGTGTTATATGGCTGTCAAAGGTGGGTGAAAAGACGATGACATCGTCTAAATAACATAAGCAGATGGACCACTTATATCCTCGGAGAAGGGAGTCCATCATGCGCTCGAAAGTTGCCGGCGCATTACACAGTCCAAACGGCATGACTTTGAACTGGTAGAGGCCGTCGGGCGTAACGAAAGCGGTTTTTTCACGATCCATGGGGTCGACGGAAATTTGCCAATAGCCGGATCGAAGGTCGATAGACGAAAAGTATTGGGCACCATGGAGGCAATCGAGGGCGTCATCAATCCGAGGCAAAGGGTAGACATCTTTGTGGGTCACTTTGTTTAAATGGCGATAGTCCACGCAAAAGCGCCAGCTGCCATCTTTCTTCTCAACGAGCACGACTGGGGAGGCCCAGGGGCTGGATGAGGGTTCTATTACGTCTTTAGTAATCATTTTATCCACTTCATTTTGAATTACTTGGCGTTCCTTGTGAGATACGCGATATGGACGCCGCCGTATAGGACTGGCATTACCAGTGTTGATCCGGTGAGTCACTGCAGTTGTTTGGCTGAGAGGGCGGTGGTCAAAGTCGAAAACGTCTCTATATGATGTTAGCAGACTACGGAGGCTGGCAGCTTGCACTGCAGTGAGGTTGGGAGCAATCATCTTGTTAATGTCATCTGCAGGCAGAGTGTAATTGCGGCCAAGACAGGGGGATGTAGTATCGGTGTCCAAACCAGTAACGTTGCAGCTGTCAAGTGGAGATAGGGTGGCCAAAGACATGTCTTGCGGAATAACTTGAGTCAAGAGACTCACGTTGAGTAGTGGTATAACCACTGTATTATTAGCGACGGCGACAACAGTGTGAGCAAGGGCGACGTCTCGGGCCATCAGTACGTCGACTATAGGAGTGACGAGGTAGTCACCGTCGGGCACATGACGTGAGCACGACAAAGTGACATATGTAGCAGCTTGCGGAGGCAAGCGAACGTGGTGACGAGAGCGTAAACGGGGAGAATAGTCTGCTGGAAAATCGGCAAACTGCGGCAGTTCAAGCTGAAGAGCACCAGTGGCACAATCAATGAGCGCAGAATGACGTGACAGGAAGTCCAAACCAAGTATTAGGTCATGAGGACACATTTCAATGACGGCAAACTGAACTAATGTAGGATGACCGGCAATGGACACACGGGCCGTGCACATCCCTTGAACATCAGGGGTCCTCCCATCAGCGACACGAAGTTTGTGGGAAGCGGCAGGCGTGAGCACTTTATGTAGGCGTCGGCATTTTGTTCGCGGCCATTTTTCTTCCAATCGGCTTTCCGAACAGGTCTAGCATTTTCTCCCTGCACACTGCCCAGCTCACAAGTTCTGTTTCATGGTTCTCATACCACGATTTGGCGGTTCCCCTAAGATAGAATAACAGGTTTGCCAGCATAAGAGTCGGGCCCCATCGGTATCGAGTACTCACACGTTCGTACTCTGCCAGCCAATCTTCCACGTCAACTTCATCTGGATCGCCGCAACCGCTGAACGTGCCAGGATCCCGCGGGGGTTCGAGCACAAAGGTTGTGGTCGCAGAAGGAGATGTAGTTACCGCATCATCCCCGGCCACAGGAACACCAGGAGCAGATGCAGACGCCGTACTCTCCGTCATCGTTGTGGAATGACCCTTCAAACGTCGGCCGCTGCGAAGTTCCGTTGCGAGGCGGTTACCCAGCACCTCCACCAAATGTGACGGGGCAAGATCTTGGCTTACAGGACAGCGTCCACCGAGAATTGGCAGCCGAACAAGATGGCTGAGTTGCCTCTCGTGCAAGCGCCTAACGCACAGGCGTCTTCTTCATCTTCGCTAAGTGCCACGCTTGCTCCTGTCGATGATGCACCGTAACAATATGTTCGCATGGACACGTACTCAAGACTCAATTTTTGGCAGTGGCGGCAGCGACAGATGAATAGCGAATTTCAAGCTCCGCTTCTGTGTTTTACAGATATCGTCGACCAAGCCTGCTGCTACATTGGGCCCATTATCCAGCGAAACAACGAAATTCTGGCCCACGCCCTTTATTTTCCTGCCGAGGTTTATCAAGGTCCTTCAATCTTCTGTGACATCAGCACCATGAGCGACACCAGAGGGACCGAGGAAACTTGGAGGCGTCTCTGGTCATTTTGGCATTGGCGGCACCGACAGACGGAGAGCGAATTTTAAGCTCCGCTTCTGTGTCTTACAGGTTGGTGTATTCTACCTGATATTTCCCTTATAACCTGCCACTGCTGACAAATCCTTTAGAGTTGCCAATATCTCAATCAGCCCCGCCGCGGTGGTCTAGTGGCTAAGGTACTCGGCTGCTGACCCGCAGGTCGCGGGATCGAACGCCGGCTGCGGCGGCTGCATTTCCGATGGAGGCGGAAATGATGTAGGCCCGTGTGCTCAGATTTGGGTGCACGTTAAAGAAGCCCAGGTGGTCGAAATTTCCGGAGCCCTCCACTACGGCGTCTCTCACAATCGTATGGTGGTTTTGGGACGTTAAACCCCACATATCAATCAATCAATCAATCAATATCTCAATCACATATTTAAATGTCGCGGTGTTGTGTATGCCGATTAGCCGTACCTGATAATGGCTTGTACGTGCATGTCTTGTTGTGGGTGTAAATTCAAGTTTCATTTTGGCACTTGCTTCGGAATAGCTGAAGAAGCCTTCACTGGAAAGCGTGATAGCTCTAAGAAATCATGAAAATGTGAATCATGTCAGGGAACAGGGCAGGGGGTGGGTGCTGAAACCACCCTCCAAACGACACTCATTGAATTGTCTACTCGACCTATGTCAATTGAAGAGAAGGTTGATGCCCTCTTGGGTTTGCCAACAAAACTGGTGAATCTCGAATCTTCCATTCAGCATCTTTCTTACAAATTTGATGAATTTCAAATGAGACTGCAGGTACAAGAAAAAGCTTCCTTGCAGCTATCGATTAGAGTTGATAAACTTAAACGCACTGATCCGAGCAACGAATTGGCTCAGATCAAACTGGATCTCGACAACCTTGAAGGCCGTACTCGTAGTATGAACATTGAAATACTCGGTGTTCCAGAAAGTGAAAAGGAAGACCTAATGATGAAGGTAAATGAAATAGCTGCTCAATTTAAGCTCCCACTCCTAAACAAGAGTGACGTTGCTGCTATGCATAGACTTCCGGCTAAACCAGGCAAAACTCGTGGCATAATTATATATGCTTTATCCGCCAAGAACTACGCGATACGTGGCTTGCGAACAAAAAGCAGCTAAAGGGTGAAGGACACGTTTTCTTCTGTGAGAATATGACACGACTATCACGCGTAGTCCTATCGAAGACAAAGGAGTGGGCCCGAACTTCAGGGTGTGCTTATGTATGGTACTCAAATGGAAAAATTTTGGTGCTCAGAATGAGTGGTGACCGTTGTTACGACCGGCCCTAGGGAACCAAGCAAGAGGAGTTGCGGGGAGAACCGGGTCTTGACCGACTGTGTTGTCGACCCCCACCTCCCCATTCAGGCTCCCCCCTCTCGCCGGGAGAATTCCGGAATCTGCTGTGCGTTCGTGACCATGTTTGGGCATTTTTTAGGGCGCCGTGACCATATATGGACATCGTGTTAGGTTGTGCCACTCCATGTGTTGTGAGGTGTGTTTCCCCCTCCCTCGTGACCGAGGTGCCGGGGCCACCGTATTGGCTGACGATGCGGACAATGCGCCCAGTGTTGGCAACGCGGCGCTATAAAATGCCGAAGACGTTTTGTATCTCTCTTCTCTCTTTGGATCAGTTGATCACTTCTCCACATGTAAATAAATCTCTGTCGTTCGTTCGGGCGCTTCTTCTCGCTGAATTGTCCCCACCTCCCCATTCAGGCTGAATTGTCCCCACCTCCCCATTCAGGCTCCCCCCTCTCGCCGGGAGAATTCCGGAATCTGCTGTGCGTTCGTGACCATGTTTGGGCATTTTTTAGGGCGCCGTGACCATATATGGACATCGTGTTAGGTTGTGCCACTCCATGTGTTGTGAGGTGCGTTTCCCCCTCCCTCGTGGCCGAGGTGCCGGGGCCACCGTATTGGCTGACGATGCGGACAATGCGCCCAGTGTTGGCAACGCGGCGCTATAAAATGCCGAAGACGTTTTGTATCTCTCTTCTCTCTTTGGATCAGTTGATCACTTCTCCACATGTAAATAAATCTCTGTCGTTCGTTCGGGCGCTTCTTCTCGCTGAATTGTCCCCACCTCCCCATTCAGGCTGAATTGTCCCCACCTCCCCATTCAGGCTCCCCCCTCTCGCCGGGAGAATTCCGGAATCTGCTGTGCGTTCGTGACCATGTTTGGGCATTTTTTAGGGCGCCGTGACCATATATGGACATCGTGTTAGGTTGTGCCACTCCATGTGTTGTGAGGTGTATTTCCCCCTCCCTCGTGGCCGAGGTGCCGGGGCCACCGTATTGGCTGACGATGCGGACAATGCGCCCAGTGTTGGCAACGCGGCGCTATAAAATGCCGAAGACGTTTTGTATCTCTCTTCTCTCTTTGGATCAGTTGGTCACTTCTCCACATGTAAATAAATCTCTGTCGTTCGTTCGGGCGCTTCTTCTCGCTGAATTGTCGGACGATGGATCCTGCTACGGGGCCAGCTACCGAAAACGAGACCGGCAGGACCCGGAGTCCCAACACCGTGCTGTTGTGATACCCACTGAGGATGACCTTGCCAGTCTTGCGGCCTCAAAACAATAGCAGAAAGGTGATGACGAAAGGGTCGCCATCACCATCAGGTTCGCCATCCCATTAAACCGAGATGGCGACCCGGCAGTTCCACTTTTCTCGTGATGTCGCAGCTTTAAAGAACCAGTGTCCTCTTTCTATTTTCCATCTAAATATAAGAAGTTTAAAAAATAGGTTTTATGATGATGATGAAAAATAGGTTTATGATCTGAAACATTGCTTTCATACACTTTGCTTTAGCGAGGCATGGCTTACATCAACTGTCAACGGATGAATATGTTTTAATTTCCAGATATGACTGTATATCTGCACATCGAACGAAGAAGCGGGGTGGCGGCAATGCTATTTATGCACGTTCTGATATGTATTATAGTATTCTTCCTGATCTCAGGGTTGTTTATGAATCATATGAATGTATTGGTATTCAGTGCATGAAAACATTGATTGCGCTTGTTTATCGTCCGTCCTCAGGGTCACTCGGCGTGTTTCTAAAACTTACCGAAAAATTATTAGTACTAAGCACTCAACTTAAACTTGAAACAGCCTTAATAGGCGACTTTAACATAGACGCTTGCCGGAACAAATTCAGATTTTATGCGTTTTCAATAAACTTTTGAATCATACGGGTGTTCAAATGTCATTTACGGGCCCACACGAATAACACCTACAACACAAACAACGCTTGACCTCAGAGCAGGGGTCCTGATGTGTGATGTTAGCGATCATTTACCAATATATTGTCTACTTCCTCCTAAATATTCTCGTAAAAGAACACTTAAAAACTACAAAAGGATATATTTCAAACAAGACGTAAGATAATTTTTAGAATTAATCTCTTGCGATCGGTGGAACGAAGTCATTACGAATACAGACGCAAACACAGTTTACGATGCTTTTATATGCATCTTCCTGGTTTTATACGACAGATGCTTCCCTCTTGTGAAGCTCAAAAAACACACACACACAAAAAAACAAGAAAGCCTTGGATTTCACGTTAACAAAATAAAGCGTGCCACGTGCTTTTTCAAACTTTTCTAAAAAGAAGACGTGAAGAAGATTTGCGGGTGTTTAAATCTGAACGAAATGAATTAAATTCTGATAACGAATGTGCCAAACAAGAATATTACACGAATAAATTCACTGCTGTATCGGGAAATTCAAATCTAATGTGGAGGACGATCAATGAAGTAAGGAACAGACTCCCCGAAAGAAATAGTTACTCTCCAACAAAGCGGTCTTTCAGACGTTCAGATTGCAAATTAATTCAATGCCAATTTTACAGATGTTGGTTCATCTTCGCAATCCAATGTACCAGTCTCTCCATCTGAATATATTGCAAATAGGTGTTCTTCTACTTTGTTCTTGGTAGCCACCGACGAGAGGGAGGTCCAGGGCATAATCTCATCGCTTAAAGACATGTGGTAGCTTGGGCTAGTTGGTATGGCATGACGATAGTTATAGCACGAGAACAAAACGACGACACAGAGACAAGAAGGGCTCGTGTCTCGTGTCTTTCGTGTCCTTCTTGTCTCTGTGTCGCCGTTTTGTTCTCGCGCTATAACTATCTTCTTAAAGACGGTTGTGCGGCTGGTGCTGATGATCTAAAGGCGCAGCCGCTGAAAACCGTTAGTGAATATTTAAGCACACCCTTAGCTCATATCTGTAATCTAATTCTTTCAAATGGCGTGTTCTAGTCGTTGTGGGGCTTGACTGCTGACAAGCAGATCTCGCAATCAAATCTCACCCACGGCGGCCACGTTTGCGATGTAGGCGAAAATGGTTGAGGCCTGCCCCTTTTACTCAGATTTAGGTGCACGTTAATAAACCCCAGGTGGTCTAAACTTCTGGAGCCCACCACTACGGCGCGTCTCATAATCATGTCATAATTTCGGGACGTAGAACGAGAATAATTATTTCTCTATAGAAATATTCTAGACTTGAGTTGGTTGGAGAGACCCGGTCCTTCAGATTTACGAAATAAATGAAGACATTTTACTGTTGCGGAATTCATTATGGTCGCCCCGAAGCAAAGGATTTGGCGTCCGTACAGCGAGAGTCTGCATTACCACCCAATTAGTGAAAAACTCTTGTGACCAAGTAATGCCACATGGTAACAATACGTTGCACAAAAAACGAGAAAGTATGAACGTCAACACATTCGTCATGTCCAAACACGCCGTGTTTTCGCATTCAGTGAATGCCAGGAGAATCGAGAGCCTATAAATTTTTATGCCGCTTGGCCCACAACGGTCAAGAGTTGTTTTGATTTACGTGGCTATATAGAAGACGTTTATTGTGGTTAGAGAGGAAATGATCTCAAAAATAAGCACGATTGAAAGATTTTATAAATATTGTATTATGTCATACAAAGTTTAAAGAGCTGCAAGTCTCGCACGTTCTTATAGTATCAACCAGCCCAACAACTCGATGAATCAAAAAGGCCCACAGAACATTTTTGAGTATATATCCAAAATCTCGCAGTTGTACGGAAAGTTATAGTAGGTAGCTATTTGGCAAACACACACACACACACACACACACACACACACACACACACACACACACACACACACACACACACACACACACACACACACACACACACACACACACACGCGCATACATACACATACTTACACACGCATACACATACACACACACACAGCGTGCGCATTCGTAGCATAACAGCAGGAAGGAAAATAGGAGGAAAAGAACGGCAAAGAGGTTAACCAGCTAATAGGCAGCCGGTTTGCTACCCTGCGCATGGGAGGGGGATGGGGGAGATAAAAGATAGAGAGCAGAGAGGGAAGAGAGATAAACACAGCACATTCGGCAGCACACACGCGCACAGGTATAACAGAAGGTTGTAGTCGAGTGCATGAGAGAGAAACAAGAAACCGCTGTATAAGGACAAACTCGCATGTCAAAGCAGTTATTGCTCACGTAGAACCAGCACGCTTGTCGGATTGATTGCTTCGCTTATTGCGTGGGCAGAGACGCCTTGGTGAGGAGGGCTCCAAAATTTCGGCCAACTGGTGCTCTTTACCGTGCACTTACAACGCACACTAACGAGGCCTCTTCTATTTCACCTCCGTCGGCAGGCGACCACCATGGCCGGAATCGAACCCAAGACCTCCCTACTGAAATGTTCCGTATGCGATGTCCAACAATTCCGTATGTTTCCGTAAAAATACATATGTTTCCCATATATTTCCGTAAGATTGTTACGGAAACATACGGAATTATTGGACATCGCATACGGATCGTTTCAGTAGGCCTTAGTGTCGGCAGCGTTTGTGGTGTCTTTACTTCTCCCTTGCGTTCATGTCTGCACCATCCGCCTCTTCCACATGAATGCCTACCATTTAACTCAGCTCCTGGTCATATTGTAAACACCTGTGCAGCAACGATTCCAATCGTTCGCGCATGTGCACGAGTCGAGCCATAAAACGCCGTGCGAGTCCCAGGTGCAGTCGTGTTTCTGCTATAGCTACGCTTGGCATATCTGATGAGCGCAGAATTTGTCAGGAGCAGTGGGTGGGAGGGGTATAAATAAAGCAAAAAACGACTAAAGAATATGGCCAGGGCACTCGTTTACTTTCCCATGGAAGCCATGTGCAATATCTTTGTTTTTAGATGGTGATACAGATCTGGTGCCGTTTTCGCATACGGAGCGCAAGAATATTGTCACTGACGCATTCTGACTCAGTGTCGCGTGATTCAAATGTCATAGTAAAAAAAAATTGGCAGATCCCAGGTGCCTGGGAATTGACGTTATGTGAAGCATGCGGAGGGAACGTGACCGTGTTGCAATTTTTTTGATTGAGCGACACATAATAAAATGACGCTAATATATGTACAGATGTTGCATGTACATACATATGTTGAAGAGTTGCAGATGCTTACATAATCAGTTCGTGGCACTTGTGCAACAATGCCACCTGGAATATGCGTATTAGCAACACCAGAACCTGATATGAAGCGCTGATGCTCGCGAGGATACTGGCCCTGGACACTGACTGCTACAGAAACCAACTTGAGAGCATGGCAACTCACCACAATTGACGTTAATTCGAAGTGACGGCTGTATCAAAAGAGTACATATGTAATGTTTATAAAATTGCCTAGGCAGCACTGCAACCACTATTGACGTCTCACGTTAAACACCACAAATCACTCAAGATTAGCGTCTATTTGAAAATAAGTTCCAAGACATGGCGTAGCTCTGTGGTAAGATGCTTCACTGCCACGAAGAATGCTTGGGTTCGATTTTAGCTGGTACCCTGGCATTTATTCTTTGCATTCGTCGGGCCAACGCTGTCGATGTCGGGTATTTCTTAACACTCGCGCGTTAAAATTGTCCTTGTGTGTTCTCGTCGTTCCTGGGCATACGTGCTAAATGTCGATCACCTGTGGCACATACCCACATACCAGCGGCACATATCTTCCCGTGAGTATATGCAACTGTCCAGCGGGAAGTGTTTGACGACGTATGCGACGGGATTGTGACATTATTCATGTCTTGACTAGCGCCTCATGTTCGTGAAGCCTTCTTACCCCCCTTAAGCTAATTTTGGTTCACGCCAAGCTAAGGGGGTGCCCACGAGAGCAGCCAAACGTAAGCGGCTAGATAGATAGATAGATAGATAAATAGATAGATAGATAGATAGATAGATAGATAGATAGATAGATAGATAGATAGATAGATAGACAGATAGATAGATGCGCTCAAATTCACCGTAGTTCGCCAAGAAGTGCTTCGCATTAAAAAGAGCTTTCCCTTTTTTACCCACTCTAAAAGCTCACAAAGCATGGAATGTGGCTTCACGGGAATCGATTAGTGGGTGTTGACAAAATCCATGAAGGAATAGAAGCATCGAAGTGGCCTAATAAATATGAAATTTCGTCCAGAGCCTGATGTCATAGGTTCGACTCCTACAGCAGCCATCGCGGCAACCACAGAAGTTGCGGTCTTTAGTTCAGGTGATTTATTCTTACCAGACCGCAATACAAGAAGAGTTCTTAAATTCATAGACCCATGATTGTAAAAAAAATTCGACGCGATGAAGAATTCGGCAGATTCCACGTACCTGGGAATCAACGTTATGCGAAGCATGTGGAGGGAAGGTGGCCATGTTGCAATTTTATTAGTGAGCGACACATCATGGAATGGCGCTAAATATATGTAAGAATGTTGCACCCACAGACATATGTTGAAGAGTTGCAGATGTTTATATAACCAGCTGTTTGCACTTGCGCAACGATGCCAACTAGAACATGCGCATTAGCAACGCCAGAAGCTGATAAGAAGCGCTGATGCTTGCGAGGATGCTGGCCCTGGACAGTGCTACATAAATCAACTTCAGGGCATGGCACCTAATCACTATTGACGTTAACTCGACGTGACGGCTGTATCAAAGGAGTACATATGTAACGTTTTTAAAATTGGACAGGCAGCACTGCAATCACGAATGACGTTTCATGAAGATTAGCGTCTAATTGAAAAGTAGTTCTGAGAACTGGCATAGCTCAGTGGTAAAATGCTTCATTGCCACGAAGTGTTCTTGGGTTCGATTCCAGATAGGACTCCGACATTTATTCTTTGCATTCGACATTTATTCTTTGCACTCACACGTTCAAATTGTCTATGTGTGTTCTCATCGTTCCTAGGTAGATAATAAGTGTTAATCACCTGTGGCATATACCCACATACCAGCGGCACATGCCCGCCCGTGGGTATGTGCGACTGTCTGGCGAAAAGTTTTTACGACGTACGCAAAGGGATTGTGACATTATTCGTGTTTTAACGAGCAAGTCATATTCCTCAAACATATTATTCTCACTTGCTAATTTTCGTTCACGCCAAGTTAAGGGGGTGGCCACGAGAGCACCCAAACGTAAGCGGCTAGATAGATAGATAGATAGATATATAGATAGATAGATAGATAGATAGATAGATAGATAGATAGATAGATAGATACACTCAAAGTCGCTGAAGTTCGCTAAGAAATGCTTCCCATTTTAAAATTGGTGGACGCTCGGAGTTCGCCTTCAAGAGCAGAACGTGATAGCGCATCGCTTTCTGAACTGCCAACCTCCTTCCGTTCTTGGTGCATACCTCAACTGTGCCGTAAAGAAACGAGCGACTGTGCACGCGACACTGACCGTTTCAAACTGTTCTGTGATGCCTGTATAATTCAAGTACAATTGCTAAGTGCCCACACCACAGTAACTATTCCTCTTGCGAATCAGCGAAGGATCCTCTACGCGTCCTTAAGCAGCACGTGAGCCTACTCGGCTGCTCATTTTGTAGATGCTTTTGCAGCTGATGATTAATAAATATGCCAGAGCTCTTTGTAATGCGTGGGCTTTTAAAACACCTGCTCGTTGCGCAGTTTACTTGTTTTGACGCCTGGTGCGATTCTACGCCTCCGCCACGAAAGATTACATGCGTTAAGGAGGATCCTTCCACTACGTGCCACACACACACACGCGCGTACACGCACACAGCGTGCGTGTGTGTGTGTCGATCACCTGTGACACATACCCGCATTTCAGCGGCACATATCTTCGCGTGGGTACCCGCGTGACATGAGATGCGTGTCATGTGTGATGTGAGTATCTATCTACAACTTTTAGCTCTCCTGGCCATTTCGATAATAGTATTGATACCGGTAAGGCATAACATGACTGTACGAAGAACATATTTGACTAGTCGTAACGTGAAAAGCGTGACATGTGAGTTATGAATGTCATGACTTGTATTTCATGGTCCTGCAGCTCGGGCGGTGGTTTCGTTCACAGCACGTCGCAAAACTGGTATGGTATGGCATGATTGCATGGGGAACACAAGCGACAGACCCTAATTTGAAAATCATGACATGCGTGTCATGTAACCTTTATTTTTTTCCCCGACGTAGTTTCGAGCAATATCGTGGCTTTGTAGCAGAGCACCCGTTTGCCAATGCAGATGGTGTGGGTTTTTATTCTCACTCAAACCGAATATGTTTGTTATCTATTTTATTTGCATATTTCTCGATTTGTCGGCCACAGCCCTCGACGTGGACGCCGACGCCGATACCGACACGGTAATTCCCGTGAAACGAACTCTTGGCGCTCGCGTTAAAATTTAGGCGCTGCCATTTTTTCCCCCTTAAATCAGTATCGTAGACTCTGAGCTAGCTTCTTTTTGTTTTTGTATTTTTTTCTGAAGCCTATGCCAAATTTACAGAGCATTTCGTTCGTAGGTGATCTTTGATACTGTCAAAGTGTTATCGCTTGTGTTCTGTCGAGTATCCGGTTCAGCTGAAGTTTTTTTTTATGGGCAAATCCGACTATTTCCCGATATGTTTGCATTACTTTACCCTTGTATGTTTCCACATTGATATTAGCTTACCTGTGTGCGTTATTCTCTTTGTTTTTAGTTATATTTCTGCGTATCCTTGTATATTCGCCCCTACCATAGTGCACATAGCGGTGCAGTATGTGTAAATAATAATAATAATAATAATAATAATAATAATAATAATAATAATAATAATAATAATAATAATAATAATAATAATAATAATAATAATAATAATAAAGATTTCGCACCAGAGTTGCGTGTGACTGGGATTCGACACTTTCCAACACGCTGTAAGTTATGCAAGTTAATTTTTATCTATCAGCACTCTGCAATGCATTGCTCTTCCTACACGGTGATATTAAAATGCGAAGCACCCCCCCCCCCCCTCCTCCGCGGTGGTCTAGTGGCTAAGGTACTAGGCTGCTGACCCGCAGTTCGCGGGATCGAATCCCGGCGGCGGCGGCTGCAGTTTTGATGCAGGCGAAAATTTTGAAAGTCCGTGAACTCAGATTTGGGTGCACGTTAAATAACCCCTGGAGGTTTAAATTTCCCGAGTCCTCCACTACGGCGTCTCTCATAAATATACAGTGGCTTTGGGACGTTAAACCCTAAAAATCAATCAAAATGCGAAGTATTTCATGCCCGATCGGTTTTCAGCTTGGCAAGCCAACTGGACTAGCTTTTGTCCTGTTTACATGAATGCGTAAAGTGCATTGAATGTGTTAGGAATACACAAGTATGATGGTGCACACAAGTATGATGCTGCTGTAGAATAAAGGGAAACTGAAGTGAAAACAATCAATCAGTTTCTTTTGATAGATTGTACTTTGAGACCTCTAACGACTTTGATTTCAGCGTCTTATGTTTATCAAGGTCAAGGACAGAGTTTCAATCTTCGCGCTGAAATCGACGCATGTGAAGTCACAAATTTGAAGAGTATTTCTTGTGCTTTGGCAACATTAGCTGAAAGAAATTAACTGAAACTTGGTATGCTGATTTTGTGGCCATTTAGGAGGATGGTGTACTTTATGTTTACTGATTAGAAACTGCGCAGACCCTAGTTAACATCATCAAAAATCTATGACGTCATGGCACTTGGGGCGGGACTTCAAGACGGCTCTGCCAACCAGGTTTCCCTTTTGCGTGCTCTCTCACATACGTAGTGTCTTCTCACTGCAAGCGTGGTTATTTTGCAACCAAGGAAGGGTATTTTGCAGATCTCAGTGAAATTGCTTTTTTCCCTTCACCGTCACCTTAAAGCAGTGTTTTTCAGCCACGGATGTTTCAAAGATCTCTTGTGGGCTCGTAGAAGTGACGACGAACTCCTTACAGTAATGCCAAAGAGAAGGGGTCATAAATTAACATAACATGCAACGTGAAAGAGGTGTTATTCATTTGTCCTTGGCAAGGAGTGATCAAGCTAACGTACCACGCCAATTCTATCTGAGCGTTTTTTGTACGTAAGCTGGGCGGCCTGTAGCCACATTCAACCTGTTTCAAGTTTTCTTTGATCTTTAAGTATGCAAGCCAAATAAAAGCATCCTCGCTTGCATCGGCTGTAGAGAGCTTCAATGAGCTTTGCAACCATTCTGCGAAAAACGAGACTTGAAAGGCAGCTCTGTTGCGTCGCATTAAGGTTCTGCGGCGAAGCCTATCACACTTAAAAGAGGCATCTGTAACACGACATGGTGCAAGCGAAGAACGTGAAGCCAATCTGTCAGCGGTCCAGCCTTTCATGTTCGCGATCCATGGTGACACTCGTGGGCATAATATACGAGTATGGGCCTCACACATTGGGTAGATCCTCCTACTCACCACTGTTCCTCTAAAAACTAAGCCGTAAAAAAGGGTATGTGGTGCCGAAAATTCATGCCTCTTTCAAAGAGATGCCTTTTTAATGCGACGCATTTCTTTGCATACTGCAGGCAGTTTCTATCTATCTATCTATCTATCTATCTATCTATCTATCTATCTATCTATCTATCTATCTATCTATCTATCTATCTATCTATCTATCTATCTATCTATCTATCTATCTATCTATCTATCTATCTATCTATCTATCTATCTATCTATCTATCTATCTATCTATCTATCAAGCCGCCTACGACTTTTAGCTCTCCTGGCCATTTCGATAATAGTATCGATACCGGTAAGGCATAACGTGCACTGTATGAAGAACATATTTGACTAGTCATAACATGAAAAGCATGACATGTGTCATGAATGTCATGACCTAAATTTCATGGTCCTGCAGCTCTGGCGGTGGTTTCGTTCACATGGCATGTTGCAAAACTGGTATGGTATGGCTGCACGGCGAACACAAGTGATAGAGCTTAGCATGATAATCATGATATGCGTGTCATGTAACAACATGATTGATGCCACGCTCATGATGTGTTCACTGCGGTTTTGCTGCGTCACATATACCAAGTTTGGTATTACAGCACGTGAATTGATGACGAATATATGTGACTGGTGCAAACATGATAATCATGAGATGCATGTCATGTAAAACATGAATAGATGCCGCACTGATGATGCACTCGCGGCCGTTTCACTAGCTTCACATAGTCAATATTGGTATTACGTGACGCCAATGAATGACCAAGGTATGTGACTGGTGCAAACATGATAATCATGAGATGCGTGTCATGTGAAAACATGACTACATGCCACAGTCAAGGTGCCAATACATTTCGACGTGACGCGGTGCGCGTGCTCGTCGGCGTTCATTACATCGCGTCACACCGGCGTTGCCACGCCAGGCGCCGGTCCTGCCATCTCGCAGGCGCGCGCCGCGCTGCGAGACGCATGTGCGTTTCGGCGCGTCCGGCGTCCCTCCGTCACGAAAAGAGGGAGACGCAGTGTTGTCGGGGTAACGCATCGGCGCGTAATGCAGCATGTCGCATTTCGCGCTGGTTGCCGTTGGGCCGCGCCGACGGACGCTGGTACCGCCTGGCGTCAGACTATAGAGTGCTCGCGTTGTGCGAACGTAGCGTCGCTGTGCCCAGTATGCGCGCGCGTCAACGCTACATTGGTGTATATTGGACCCTTCAGGCTGTGCTCGTGGCCATCTAGCTAGCTCCACATATACCAAATTTGGTGTTACGTGACGTGAATGGATGACGAAATATATGACTGACGCAAACACGATAATTCTGACACGCGGGTTATGTAAGAACATGACAACATACCACGCTCATAGAGTGCTTGCGGCCATTTCGCTAGTTCCACATATACTAAATATAGTATTGCCACCAGCACGTAGTGGGTCGACAGCAAGAGCGGCTCTCAATCTGGAGGAAAAAGATGATCGCGTGCTTTCTTCTCTGCTCGAGAGCCAGCCACGACTGACGCATCGTCCTAGAGCTAGCTACGCGGTCGTTCAATAAATCCCCCCAGTACTTGTGACTCATCATGAGAAACTGGTGGAAGGTGCTGGGTAGCCTCACGGATGCTGCAGACCCCACCAGGAAGCCGTAATACGAGTCCAGTGCCAGTCAACACTCCCGTGCATCGGACCAGCCGCCGAATCAGGGGATTGCCTCCGGAAGTCAACGATACTGCTCCCACCACGTCAACAAACATGACCAGCACTTCGGTACAAACCTTGGCAACCGGCACGGGAAGCACGTCGCCGAACCGCTATACGTTGGAAAGCCCACGGGCACCGCCGACGTTCCATGGTACGGAGCGCAAAGACGTTGAGGACTGGTTGGCGGACTTCGAGCGCGTAGCCAACTTGAATCAGTGGGACGACGCGGCGAAACTGGGTCGTGTCTACTTCTATCTCGAAGACGGGGCTCGCACGTGGTATCAAAATCGGGAGGAGCAGCTGACGACGTGGCCCGAATTCTCTCGTAGACTTCTGCAGACATATGCCAGCACTGACCGCCAAGAAAGAGCTGAACGAGCTATTCTTGCCCGCGTCCAGTCGCCAAACGAAACTGTGACCGCGTACGTCGAAGACATGACGCGCCTCTTCCGACGGGCCGATTCAAGAATGACTGAGGACAAGAAGTTGCGTCACTTGATGCGCGGTGTCAAGGACCAGCTTTTTGCCGGGCTCGTGCGAAGTCCTCCGAAGACGGTCGCGGAGTTCTTGTCCGAGGCCGTGACAATGGAAAAAATGCTGCAGCAGCGATCCAACCAATACGACAGGCAAGTCAGTGGCATGTCTACTGCCGACATTTTCGCCGCCACTGGAACCAACAACGACTGTCTACGTGAACTCATCCGTGATATAGTACGTGAAGAGTTACAAAAGGCTGGTGTAACACCTCATCCTACAGTCAACTCTATTGCAACTGTGATCAAGGATGAGCTGCACCAGGCCCTCCGGGACACCTTGCCTCATGATACAGCTGTGCCAGCTCCTGCTGAATACCGCCGTGAGACAACCTACGCGGAAGCCTTGAAACGCCCTGCTGCAACGCCGCCATTATTCGTCCATCCTGTTCCTGCTGTTTCACTACAGTCAGCGCAGCACATACCGTACTACGAAGGCACGTACACGCCACCGCCCCTGCCCTTTGTCCCTGGTGCTTCTGTCGCCCATCGTTCAGTGCAACCAGTTCAGTACATCGACGATCGGCGCACGTCTCCTCGAAAGTCTGATGTTTGGCGCACACCTGATCGCCGGCCTCTGTGCTTTCACTGCGGAGAAGCTGATCACTTGTACCGCCAGTGCCCATATCGCCGTCTTGGGCTTCGCGGCTTCTCCGCGTACTCGCCGCCACCCCGTTACGGTCAGAGACCACGCGACATCCAAAACTACCTCTCCCAGCAGCATGCACCACCGTCTGCCGGGCACCAGTCGCGCTCGCCATCACCGAGGCGATTTTCATCAACGCCCCAGCGGTATTCTACCGCACGATCTCCAAGCCCCCGCCGGGAAAACTAGCCGAAGCGACCTCTGGGGGCGGGGTCGCTGAACGTCGAAGCGCTGAAGACCTCCTATTGACGCAGAACTGCACAGAAACTGGTCCGACATCACCTGCTGCTGCAAAGGATAGCCGGCTTTCACTCGACATTGCAGTAACAATTGATGGTTGTGTAGTTGATGCGTTGGTGGACACCGGCGCAGACTATTCCATACTGAGCGGGAAACTGACAACGCAGCTGAAGAAAGTAATCACACCATGGCATAACTCGCAGATTCGGACAGCTGGTGGCCATGTCGTTACTCCACTGGGTGCCTGCACAACTAGAGTACAGATTCAAGGGTACACATTCGTAGCAAGCTGCCTTGTTCTACGTGAATGCTCCCGTGACGTCATTCTGGGAGTTGATTTTCTACAGGAAAATGGAGCTATCATTGATCTGCAAGAGCGCCGCGTCACGTTCTCAGCCCAGCGAGCAATCAACGTGCAGGATGACGAAATGCGTGTCGACGTACTCCGTATTTCTGAACAGAGCGTGACGCTTCCTCCCCGAGCCAGTGTTCTAGTCGACGTAACATGCTGTGGTTTGAGCGATGGCGATGTGGTGGCCGAGACAAATTTAGAACACCTCCTGCAGCAAGGCATATGTGTAGCGAGAAGTGTAATACACGTTCGTGACGGCCGATCTGAATTGCTCGTTACCAACATTAGCAACGAGCATCGACACCTTTTCCGTGGCACTTCGATAGCGTTTGCCCACGAAGTAGCAAACGTAACCAGCTGTCTCACGTCAGAAGTAGTGGATAACGCAGACACATCAATGAGCAACATTGACATCAATCCTGATCTGTCCACCGATAACCAGACTGCGCTGCGAGCGCTCTTGTTCGAGTACAGGTCTTGCTTCGCAAGTTGCTCGAAGATCCGCCAGACGTCCATCACTCAACACAGGATCATCACGTACGAGGACGCACGCCCAATACACCAGCACCCCTACCGCGTGTCGGCTAAAGAACGTGAAGCGATACGTACGCAAGTTCGCGAGATGCTTGACGATGGCGTTATCGAACCATCCAACAGCCCGTGGTCATCTCCAGTCGTGCTTGTCAAAAAGAAGGACGGGTCGCTACGCTTCTGCGTCGATTACCGAAAGCTTAACAACGTGACCAAAAAGGATGTGTACCCGCTACCGCGTATCGACGATTCGCTAGATAGACTTCGTCGTGCCCATTATTTCACTTCTCTCGATCTCAAAAGCGGGTACTGGCAAATCGAGGTAGATGAGCGAGACCGCGAAAAGATAGCCTTCGTGACTCCAGACGGCCTATACCAATTTCGAGTACTCCCTTTCGGCTTGTGTTCAGCGCCGGCGACTTTCCAGCGAATGATGGACACTGTCCTCACAGGGCTGAAGTGGCAGACTTGTCTTGTCTACCTTGACGATGTGGTGGTCTTCTCTGCCACGTTCGAGCAGCACCTTCAGCGCCTGCGCAGCGTGCTGGAGGCTATCCGATCGGCGGACCTCACACTAAAGCCACAGAAGTGCCACTTCGGCTATAAAGAACTAAAGTTTCTTGGACATGTAGTTAGCGCCGAAGAAATCCGTCCCGATCCGGACAAGCTTGCCGCTGTTGCCGAATTACCAGCTCCTGTCGATAAGAAAGCCGTCCGGCGCTTCCTTGGTTTGTGCGCCTACTATCGCCGATTCATTCATGGCTTTTCACAGATAGCAGAACCTCTGACTCGTCTCACAAGGGACGACACACCGTTTGTCTGGGAAAACGAGCAACAAGCAGCTTTTGATGAGCTGCGACAGCGCATGCAATCAGCGCCCGTTCTCGCTCATTTCGACGATGATGCTGACACGGAGGTCCATACCGACGCTAGTAACATTGGGCTCGGTGCAGTGCTCGTTCAGCGTCAAGAAGACATCGAAAGAGTGATAGCCTACGCCAGCCGCTCTCTATCGCGTGCTGAGGCGAATTATTCCACTACGGAGAAAGAGTGCCTCGCAGTCGTGTGGGCAATCACAAAGTTCCGCCCGTACCTTTATGGTCGTCCCTTCAAGATAGTGACGGACCACCACGCCCTCTGCTGGTTGGCAAGCCTGCGCGACCCTTCAGGACGGCTAGCACGGTGGAGCTTGCGGCTGCAGGAATTTGACGTCACCATCGTCCATAAGTGCGGCCGTAAGCATGACGACGCTGACACACTGTCACGCGCGCCCCTTCATGTCGTCAGTCAGGAAGCAGAGGAAGACGAAGGCTTCCTGGGCGCCATTAGCTCATCAGACTTGAGTAAACGGCAGCGAGATGACGCAGAGATTCGTCCGATCATCGATCATTTAGAGGGCCAGGACACAATCATACCACGTCATTTATTCCGCTCGTTGCCGTCGTTATGCCTTCGAAATGGTGTGCTGTACAAGAAGAACGCTCGTTCAAACAACCGTGCCTACCTCCTGGTGGTTCCTCGAGACATGCGAGACGACGTCCTCTTCGCTTGCCATGACGAACCCACATCCGGTCATCTGGGCTACTCACGAACACTTGCCAGAGTGAGTGAGAGGTACTATTGGCCAGGACTTTCGGCAAGCGTCAAGAAGTACGTGAAGAGCTGTCGGGAATGTCAGCGCCGAAAGCAACCATCTGTTAAGCCAGCTGGTTTGCTTCAGCCCATTGAAGCACCTTGCACGCCATTCGACCAAGTCGGCATGGACATTCTCGGGCCATTTCCCCTGTCTGCGGACAGCAACAAATGGGTGATCGTCGCGACCGACTATTTGACACGCTACGCTGAAACCCAGGCGATCCCACGAGCCACGGCTTCTGAGGTAGCACAATTTTTCATGCGCCACATCGTGTTACGACACGGTGCTCCTTCCAGTGTAATAACGGACAGAGGGATGGCATTCACGGCGCAGCTTACGGACGAAGTTTTCAAACTGAGCAACACCAGACACCGAAGAACAACTGCGTACCACCCGCAAACCAACGGACTTACCGAGCGACTGAATAAGACCCTCGCAGACATGATCTCAATGTACATCGACGTACAGCACAAAACATGGGACCGGATATTACCTTACGTGACCTTCGCGTATAATACCGCCGTGCAAGAGACCACGCGATTCACGCCATTTCGGCTTCTCTACGGCCGCGAAGGGCAGACCATGCTAGACTCTATGCTACCGTGTCAAGGCGAAAACGAGTTGGCAACTGACGCCGAAGAATTCGCAGAGCGTGCTGAGGAAGCCCGGCAGCTCGCGCGACTGCACATCGGCCAGCAACAGCAGGCAGACGCACGACGCTATAATACCCGCCACAGAGAAGTGTTTTACAGCCCCGGAGATCAAGTTTGGGTGTGGACGCCCGTCCGCCGCCGTGGCCTTAGCGAAAAGTTGCTGAGCCGGTACTTTGGCCCATATAAAATGTTACGCCGCGTCAGTGACGTGAACTACGAAGTGGTTCCGGACTCAACACCCCATGCACGGAGCAGGACACGGCTGAGGCCGGACGTCGTTCATGTGTTGCGCATGAAACCTTTTATTGCGCGTTGCTCGTAACTTTTCCTTTACCGTACAGAATTCTTTGTGTTTTTTGTTTATTTGTGTGAACTTGCTTTCTCGTTCATTGACGTTTCTTATATTGGCACGCTCTTCAATTTTTACTTTCACATTATCCGAATTTCCAATTACTTTTTCACGTGCCTATGTAGTAGCATCGCAGTGATGCTATGTACTTTTCTTTCTTCTTTTTGGGACTTGTTTTTTTTCTTTTCGGAAGGGGGGATAATGCCACCAGCACGTAGTGGGTCGACAGCAAGAGCGGCTCTCAATCTGGAGGAAAAAGATGATCGCGTGCTTTCTTCTCTGCTCGAGAGCCAGCCACGACTGACGCATCGTCCTAGAGCTAGCTACCCGGTCGTTCAATAAATCCCCCAGTACTTGTGACTCATCGTGTCAAACTGGTGGAAGGTGCTGGGTAGCCTCACGGATGCTGCAGACCCCACCAGGAAGCCGTAATACGAGTCCAGTGCCAGTCAACACTCCCGTGCATCGGACCAGCCGCCGAATCAGGGGATTGCCTCCGGAAGTCAACGATACTGCTCCCACCACGTCAACAAACATGACCAGCACTTCGGTACAAACCTTGGCAACCGGCACGGGAAGCACGTCGCCGAACCGCTATACGTTGGAAAGCCCACGGGCACCGCCGACGTTCCATGGTACGGAGCGCGAAGACGTTGAGGACTGGTTGGCGGACTTCGAGCGCGTAGCCAACTTGAATCAGTGGGACGACGCGGCGAAACTGGGTCGTGTCTACTTCTATCTCGAAGACGGGGCTCGCACGTGGTATCAAAATCGGGAGGAGCAGCTGACGACGTGGCCCGAATTCTCTCGTAGACTTCTGCAGACATATGCCAGCACTGACCGCCAAGAAAGAGCTGAACGAGCTATTCTTGCCCGCGTCCAGTCGCCAAACGAAACTGTGACCGCGTACGTCGAAGACATGACGCGCCTCTTCCGACGGGCCGATTCAAGAATGACTGAGGACAAGAAGTTGCAGTCACTTGATGCGCGGTGTCAAGGACCAGCTTTTTGCCGGGCTCGTGCGAAGTCCTCCGAAGACGGTCGCGGAGTTCTTGTCCGAGGCCGTGACAATGGAAAAAATGCTGCAGCAGCGATCCAACCAATACGACAGGCAAGTCAGTGGCATGTCTACTGCCGACATTTTCACCGCCACTAGAACCAACAACGACTGTCTACGTGAACTCATCCGTGATATAGTACGTGAAGAGTTACAAAAGGCTGGTGTAACACCTCATCCTACAGTCAACTCTATTGCAACTGTGATCAAGGATGAGCTGCACCAGGCCCTCCGGGACACCTTGCCTCATGATACAGCTGTGCCAGCTCCTGCTGAATACCGCCGTGAGACAACCTACGCGGAAGCCTTGAAACGCCCTGCTGCAACGCCGCCATTATTCGTCCATCCTGTTCCTGCTGTTTCACTACAGTCAGCGCAGCACATACCGTACTACGAAGGCACGTACACGCCACCGCCCCTGCCCTTTGTCCCTGGTGCTTCTGTCGCCCATCGTTCAGTGCAACCAGTTCAGTACATCGACGATCGGCGCACGTCTCCTCGAAAGTCTGATGTTTGGCGCACACCTGATCGCCGGCCTCTGTGCTTTCACTGCGGAGAAGCTGATCACTTGTACCGCCAGTGCCCATATCGCCGTCTTGGGCTTCGCGGCTTCTCCGCGTACTCGCCGCCACCCCGTTACGGTCAGAGACCACGCGACATCCAAAACTACCTCTCCCAGCAGCATGCACCACCGTCTGCCGGGCACCAGTCGCGCTCGCCATCACCGAGGCGATTTTCATCAACGCCCCAGCGGTATTCTACCGCACGATCTCCCAGCCCCCGCCGGGAAAACTAGCCGAAGCGACCTCTGGGGGCGGGGTCGCTGAACGTCGAAGCGCTGAAGACCTCCTATTGACGCAGAACTGCACAGAAACTGGTCCGACATCACCTGCTGCTGCAAAGGATAGCCGGCTTTCACTCGACATTGCAGTAACAATTGATGGTTGTGTAGTTGATGCGTTGGTGGACACCGGCGCAGACTATTCCATACTGAGCGGGAAACTGACAACGCAGCTGAAGAAAGTAATCACACCATGGCATAACTCGCAGATTCGGACAGCTGGTGGCCATGTCGTTACTCCACTGGGTGCCTGCACAACTAGAGTACAGATTCAAGGGTACACATTCGTAGCAAGCTGCCTTGTTCTACGTGAATGCTCCCGTGACGTCATTCTGGGAGTTGATTTTCTACAGGAAAATGGAGCTATCATTGATCTGCAAGAGCGCCGCGTCACGTTCTCAGCCCAGCGAGCAATCAACGTGCAGGATGACGAAATGCGTGTCGACGTACTCCGTATTTCTGAACAGAGCGTGACGCTTCCTCCCCGAGCCAGTGTTCTAGTCGACGTAACATGCTGTGGTTTGAGCGATGGCGATGTGGTGGCCGAGACAAATTTAGAACACCTCCTGCAGCAAGGCATATGTGTAGCGAGAAGTGTAATACACGTTCGTGACAGGCCGATCTGAATTGCTCGTTACCAACATTAGCAACGAGCATCGACACCTTTTCCGTGGCACTTCGATAGCGTTTGCCCACGAAGTAGCAAACGTAACCAGCTGTCTCACGTCAGAAGTAGTGGATAACGCAGACACATCAATGAGCAACATTGACATCAATCCTGATCTGTCCACCGATAACCAGACTGCGCTGCGAGCGCTCTTGTTCGAGTACAGGTCTTGCTTCGCAAGTTGCTCGAAGATCCGCCAGACGTCCATCACTCAACACAGGATCATCACGTACGAGGACGCACGCCCAATACACCAGCACCCCTACCGCGTGTCGGCTAAAGAACGTGAAGCGATACGTACGCAAGTTCGCGAGATGCTTGACGATGGCGTTATCGAACCATCCAACAGCCCGTGGTCATCTCCAGTCGTGCTTGTCAAAAAGAAGGACGGGTCGCTACGCTTCTGCGTCGATTACCGAAAGCTTAACAACGTAACCAAAAAGGATGTGTACCCGCTACCGCGTATCGACGATTCGCTAGATAGACTTCGTCGTGCCCATTATTTCACTTCTCTCGATCTCAAAAGCGGGTACTGGCAAATCGAGGTAGATGAGCGAGACCGCGAAAAGACAGCCTTCGTGACTCCAGACGGCCTATACCAATTTCGAGTACTCCCTTTCGGCTTGTGTTCAGCGCCGGCGACTTTCCAGCGAATGATGGACACTGTCCTCACAGGGCTGAAGTGGCAGACTTGTCTTGTCTACCTTGACGATGTGGTGGTCTTCTCTGCCACGTTCGAGCAGCACCTTCAGCGCCTGCGCAGCGTGCTGGAGGCTATCCGATCGGCGGACCTCACACTAAAGCCACAGAAGTGCCACTTCGGCTATAAAGAACTAAAGTTTCTTGGACATGTAGTTAGCGCCGAAGGAATCCGTCCCGATCCGGACAAGCTTGCCGCTGTTGCCGAATTACCAGCTCCTGTCGATAAGAAAGCCGTCCGGCGCTTCCTTGGTTTGTGCGCCTACTATCGCCGATTCATTCATGGCTTTTCACAGATAGCAGAACCTCTGACTCGTCTCACAAGGGACGACACACCGTTTGTCTGGGAAAACGAGCAAAAAGCAGCTTTTGATGAGCTGCGACAGCGCATGCAATCAGCGCCCGTTCTCGCTCATTTCGACGATGATGCTGACACGGAGGTCCATACCGACGCTAGTAACATTGGGCTCGGTGCAGTGCTCGTTCAGCAGTCAAGAAGACATCGAAAGAGTGATAGCCTACGCCAGCCGCTCTCTATCGCGTGCTGAGGCGAATTATTCCACTACGGAGAAAGAGTGCCTCGCAGTCGTGTGGGCAATCACCAAGTTCCGCCCGTACCTTTATGGTCGTCCCTTCAAGATAGTGACGGACCACCACGCCCTCTGCTGGTTGGCAAGCCTGCGCGACCCTTCAGGACGGCTAGCACGGTGGAGCTTGCGGCTGCAGGAATTTGACGTCACCATCGTCCATAAGTGCGGCCGTAAGCATGAAGACGCTGACACACTGTCACGCGCGCCCCTTCATGTCGTCAGTCAGGAAGCAGAGGAAGACGAAGGCTTCCTGGGCGCCATTAGCTCATCAGACTTGAGTAAACGGCAGCGAGATGACGCAGAGATTCGTCCGATCATAGATCATTTAGAGGGCCAGGACACAATCATACCACGTCATTTATTCCGCTCGTTGCCGTCGTTCTGCCTTCGAAATGGTGTGCTGTACAAGAAGAACGCTCGTTCGAACAACCGTGCCTACCTCCTGGTGGTTCCTCGAGACATGCGAGACGACGTCCTCTTCGCTTGCCATGACGAACCCACATCCGGTCATCTGGGCTACTCACGAACACTTGCCAGAGTGAGTGAGAGGTACTATTGGCCAGGACTTTCGGCAAGCGTCAAGAAGTACGTGAAGAGCTGTCGGGAATGTCAGCGCCGAAAGCAACCATCTGTTAAGCCAGCTGGTTTGCTTCAGCCCATTGAAGCACCTTGCACGCCATTCGACCAAGTCGGCATGGACATTCTCGGGCCATTTCCCCTGTCTGCGGACAGCAACAAATGGGTGATCGTCGCGACCGACTATTTGACACGCTACGCTGAAACCCAGGCGATTCCCACGAGCCACGGCTTCTGAGGTAGCACAATTTTTCATGCGCCACATCGTGTTACTGACACGGTGCTCCTTCCAGTGTAATAACGGACAGAGGGATGGCATTCACGGCGCAGCTTACGGACGAAGTTTTCAAACTGAGCAACACCAGACACAGAAGAACAACTGCGTACCACCCGCAAACCAACGGACTTACCGAGCGACTGAATAAGACCCTCGCAGACATGATCTCAATGTACATCGACGTACAGCACAAAACATGGGACCGGATATTACCTTACGTGACCTTCGCGTATAATACCGCCGTGCAAGAGACCACGCGATTCACGCCATTTCGGCTTCTCTACGGCCGCGAAGTGCAGACCATGCTAGACTCTATGCTACCGTGTCAAGACGAAAACGAGTTGGCAACTGACGCCGAAGAATTCGCAGAGCGTGCTGAGGAAGCCCGGCAGCTCGCGCGACTGCACATCGGCCAGCAACAGCAGGCAGACGCACGACGCTATAATACCCGCCACAGAGAAGTGTTTTACAGCCCCGGAGATCAAGTTTGGGTGTGGACGCCCGTCCGCCGCCGTGGCCTTAGCGAAAAGTTGCTGAGCCGGTACTTTGGCCCATATAAAGTGTTACGCCGCGTCAGTGACGTGAACTACGAAGTGGTTCCGGACTCAACACCCCATGCACGGAGCAGGACACGGCTGAGGCCGGACGTCGTTCATGTGTTGCGCATGAAACCATTTATTGCGCGTTGCTCGTAACTTTTCCTTTACCGTACAGCATTCTTTGTGTTCTTTGTTTATTTGTGTGAACTTGCTTTCTCGTTCATTGACGTTTCTTATATTGGCACGCTCTTCAATTTTTACTTTCACATTATCCGAATTTCCAATTACTTTTTCACGTGCCTATGTAGTAGCATCGCAGTGATGCTATGTACTTTTCTTTCCTCTTTTTGGGACTTGTTTTTTTTTCTTTTCGGAAGGGGGGATAATGCCACCAGCACGTAGTGGGTCGACAGCAAGAGCGGCTCTCAATCTGGAGGAAAAAGATGATCGCGTGCTTTCTTCTCTGCTCGAGAGCCAGCCACGACTGACGCATCGTCCTAGAGCTAGCTACCCGGTCGTTCAATAAATCCCCCAGTAACTTGTGACTCATCGTGACAAACTGGTGGAAGGTGCTGGGTAGCCTCACGGATGCTGCAGACCCCACCAGGAAGCCGTAATACGAGTCCAGTGCCAGTCAACACTCCCGTGCATCGGACCAGCCGCCGAATCAGGGGATTGCCTCCGGAAGTCAACGATACTGCTCCCACCACGTCAACAAACATGACCAGCACTTCGGTACAAACCTTGGCAACCGGCACGGGAAGCACGTCGCCGAACCGCTATACGTTGGAAAGCCCACGGGCACCGCCGACGTTCCATGGTACGGAGCGCGAAGACGTTGAGGACTGGTTGGCGGACTTCGAGCGCGTAGCCAACTTGAATCAGTGGGACGACGCGGCGAAACTGGGTCGTGTCTACTTCTATCTCGAAGACGGGGCTCGCACGTGGTATCAAAATCGGGAGGAGCAGCTGACGACGTGGCCCGAATTCTCTCGTAGACTTCTGCAGACATATGCCAGCACTGACCGCCAAGAAAGAGCTGAACGAGCTATTCTTGCCCGCGTCCAGTCGCCAAACGAAACTGTGACCGCGTACGTCGAAGACATGACGCGCCTCTTCCGACGGGCCGATTCACGAATGACTGAGGACAAGAAGTTGCGTCACTTGATGCGCGGTGTCAAGGACCAGCTTTTTGCCGGGCTCGTGCGAAGTCCTCCGAAGACGGTCGCGGAGTTCTTGTCCGAGGCCGTGACAATGGAAAAAATGCTGCAGCAGCGATCCAACCAATACGACAGGCAAGTCAGTGGCATGTCTACTGCCGACATTTTCACCGCCACTAGAACCAACAACGACTGTCTACGTGAACTCATCCGTGATATAGTACGTGAAGAGTTACAAAAGGCTGGTGTAACACCTCATCCTACAGTCAACTCTATTGCAACTGTGATCAAGGATGAGCTGCACCAGGCCCTCCGGGACACCTTGCCTCATGATACAGCTGTGCCAGCTCCTGCTGAATACCGCCGTGAGACAACCTACGCGGAAGCCTTGAAACGCCCTGCTGCAACGCCTGCCATTATTCGTCCATCCTGTTCCTGCTGTTTCACTACAGTCAGCGCAGCACATACCGTACTACGAAGGCACGTACACGCCACCGCCCCTGCCCTTTGTCCCTGGTGCTTCTGTCGCCCATCGTTCAGTGCAACCAGTTCAGTACATCGACGATCGGCGCACGTCTCCTCGAAAGTCTGATGTTTGGCGCACACCTGATCGCCGGCCTCTGTGCTTTCACTGCGGAGAAGCTGATCACTTGGACCGCCAGTGCCCATATCGCCGTCTTGGGCTTCGCGGCTTCTCCGCGTACTCGCCGCCACCCCGTTACGGTCAGAGACCACGCGACATCCAAAACTACCTCTCCCAGCAGCATGCACCACCGTCTGCCGGGCACCAGTCGCGCTCGCCATCACCGAGGCGATTTTCATCAACGCCCCAGCGGTATTCTACCGCACGATCTCCCAGCCCCCGCCGGGAAAACTAGCCGAAGTGACCTCTGGGGGCGGGGTCGCTGAACGTCGAAGCGCTGAAGACCTCCTATTGACGCAGAACTGCACAGAAACTGGTCCGACATCACCTGCTGCTGCAAAGGATAGCCGGCTTTCACTCGACATTGCAGTAACAATTGATGGTTGTGTAGTTGATGCGTTAGTGGACACCGGCGCAGACTATTCCATACTGAGCGGGAAACTGACAACGCAGCTGAAGAAAGTAATCACACCATGGCATAACTCGCAGATTCGGACAGCTGGTGGCCATGTCGTTACTCCACTGGGTGCCTGCACAACTAGAGTACAGATTCAAGGGTACACATTCGTAGCAAGCTGCCTTGTTCTACGTGAATGCTCCCGTGACGTCATTCTGGGAGTTGATTTTCTGCAGGAAAATGGAGCTATCATTGATCTGCAAGAGCGCCGCGTCACGTTCTCAGCCCAGCGAGCAATCAACGTGCAGGATGACGAAATGCGTGTCGACGTACTCCGTATTTCTGAACAGAGCGTGACGCTTCCTCCCCGAGCCAGTGTTCTAGTCGACGTAACATGCTGTGGTTTGAGCGATGGCGATGTGGTGGCCGAGACAAATTTAGAACACCTCCTGCAGCAAGGCATATGTGTAGCGAGAAGTGTAATACACGTTCGTGACGGCCGATCTGAATTGCTCGTTACCAACTTTAGCAACGAGCATCGACACCTTTTCCGTGGCACTTCGATAGCGTTTGCCCACGAAGTAGCAAACGTAACCAGCTGTCTCACGTCAGAAGTAGTGGATAACGCAGACACATCAATGAGCAACATTGACATCAATCCTGATCTGTCCACCGATAACCAGACTGCGCTGCGAGCGCTCTTGTTCGAGTACAGGTCTTGCTTCGCAAGTTGCTCGAAGATCCGCCAGACGTCCATCACTCAACACAGGATCATCACGTACGAGGACGCACGCCCAATACACCAGCACCCCTACCGCGTGTCGGCTAAAGAACGTGAAGCGATACGTACGCAAGTTCGCGAGATGCTTGACGATGGCGTTATCGAACCATCCAACAGCCCGTGGTCATCTCCAGTCGTGCTTGTCAAAAAGAAGGACGGGTCGCTACGCTTCTGCGTCGATTACCGAAAGCTTAACAACATGACCAAAAAGGATGTGTACCCGCTACCGCGTATCGACGATTCGCTAGATAGACTTCGTCGTGCCCATTATTTCACTTCTCTCGATCTCAAAAGCGGGTACTGGCAAATCGAGGTAGATCAGCGAGACCGCGAAAAGACAGCCTTCGTGACTCCAGACGGCCTATACCAATTTCGAGTACTCCCTTTCGGCTTGTGTTCAGCGCCGGCGACTTTCCAGCGAATGATGGACACTGTCCTCACAGGGCTGAAGTGGCAGACTTGTCTTGTCTACCTTGACGATGTGGTGGTCTTCTCTGCCACGTTCGAGCAGCACCTTCAGCGCCTGCGTAGCGTGCTGGAGGCTATCCGATCGGCGGACCTCACACTAAAGCCACAGAAGTGCCACTTCGGCTATAAAGAACTAAAGTTTCTTGGACATGTAGTTAGCGCCGAAGGAATCCGTCCCGATCCGGACAAGCTTGCCGCTGTTGCCGAATTACCAGCTCCTGTCGATAAGAAAGCCGTCCGGCGCTTCCTTGGTTTGTGCGCCTACTATCACCGATTCATTCATGGCTTTTCACAGATAGCAGAACCTCTGACTCGTCTCACAAGGGACGACACACCGTTTGTCTGGGAAAACGAGCAACAAGCAGCTTTTGATGAGCTGCGACAGCGCATGCAATCAGCGCCCGTTCTCGCTCATTTCGACGATGATGCTGACACGGAGGTCCATACCGACGCTAGTAACATTGGGCTCGGTGCAGTGCTCGTTCAGCGTCAAGAAGACATCGAAAGAGTGATAGCCTACGCCAGCCGCTCTCTATCGCGTGCTGAGGCGAATTATTCCACTACGGAGAAAGAGTGCCTCGCAGTCGTGTGGGCAATCACAAAGTTCCGCCCGTACCTTTATGGTCGTCCCTTCAAGATAGTGACGGACCACCACGCCCTCTGCTGGTTGGCAAGCCTGCGCGACCCTTCAGGACGGCTAGCACGGTGGAGCTTGCGGCTGCAGGAATTTGACGTCACCATCGTCCATAAGTGCGGCCGTAAGCATGACGACGCTGACACACTGTCACGCGCGCCCCTTCATGTCGTCAGTCAGGAAGCAGAGGAAGACGAAGGCTTCCTGGGCGCCATTAGCTCATCAGACTTGAGTAAACGGCAGCGAGATGACGCAGAGATTCGTCCGATCATCGATCATTTAGAGGGCCAGGACACAATCATACCACGTCATTTATTCCGCTCGTTGCCGTCGTTCTGCCTTCGAAATGGAGTGCTGTACAAGAAGAACGCTCGTTCGAACAACCGTGCCTACCTCCTGGTGGTTCCTCGAGACATGCGAGACGACGTCCTCTTCGCTTGCCATGACGAACCCACATCCGGTCATCTGGGCTACTCACGAACACTTGCCAGAGTGAGTGAGAGGTACTATTGGCCAGGACTTTCGGCAAGCGTCAAGAAGTACGTGAAGATCTGTCGGGAATGTCAGCGCCGAAAGCAACCATCTGTTAAGCCAGCTGGTTTGCTTCAGCCCATTGAAGCACCTTGCACGCCATTCGACCAAGTCGGCATGGACATTCTCGGGCCATTTCCCCTGTCTGCGGACAGCAACAAATGGGTGATCGTCGCGACCGACTATTTGACACGCTACGCTGAAACCCAGGCGATCCCACGAACCACGGCTTCTGAGGTAGCACAATTTTTCATGCGCCACATCGTGTTACGACACGGTGCTCCTTCCAGTGTAATAACGGACAGAGGGAGGGCATTCACGGCGCAGCTTACGGACGAAGTTTTCAAACTGAGCAACACCAGACACCGAAGAACAACTGCGTACCACCCGCAAACCAACGGACTTACCGAGCGACTGAATAAGACCCTCGCAGACATGATCTCAATGTACATCGACGTACAGCACAAAACATGGGACCGGATATTACCTTACGTGACCTTCGCGTATAATACCGCCGTGCAAGAGACCACGCGATTCACGCCATTTCGGCTTCTCTACGGCCGCGAAGTGCAGACCATGCTAGACTCTATGCTACCGTGTCAAGACGAAAACGAGTTGGCAACTGACGCCGAAGAATTCGCAGAGCGTGCTGAGGAAGCCCGGCAGCTCGCGCGACTGCACACCGGCCAGCAACAGCAGGCAGACGCACGACGCTATAATACCCGCCACAGAGAAGTGTTTTACAGCCCCGGAGATCAAGTTTCGGTGTGGACGCCCGTCCGCCGCCGTGGCCTTAGCGAAAAGTTGCTGAGCCGGTACTTTGGCCCATATAAAGTGTTACGCCGCGTCAGTGACGTGAACTACGAAGTGGTTCCGGACTCAACACCCCATGCACGGAGCAGGACACGGCTGAGGCCGGACGTCGTTCATGTGTTGCGCATGAAACCATTTATTGCGCGTTGCTCGTAACTTTTCCTTTACCGTACAGCATTCTTTGTGTTTTTTGTTTATTTTTGTGAACTTGCTTTCTCGTTCATTGACGTTTCTTATATTGGCACGCTCTTCAATTTTTACTTTCACATTATCCGAATTTCCAATTACTTTTTCACGTGCCTATGTAGTAGCATCGCAGTGATGCTATGTACTTTTCTTTCCTCTTTTTGGGACTTGTTTTTTTTTTCTTTTCGGAAGGGGGGATAATGCCACCAGCACGTAGTGGGTCGACAGCAAGAGCGGCTCTCAATCTGGAGGAAAAAGATGATCGCGTGCTTTCTTCTCTGCTCGAGAGCCAGCCACGACTGACGCATCGTCCTAGAGCTAGCTACGCGGTCGTTCAATAAATCCCCCCAGTACTTGTGACTCATCGTGACAGTATCACGTGACGTGAATAGATGACGAAGGTAAACGACACATCCAAACATGAAAGCCATGACACGTAAGTAATGTACGGCATCATTTACCACCACTCCACCTCGTAGCATTGTGCTGATTTTAAAGTGTCAAACCAACATTTCTCATTCGTGCTTTGCATATCATCGATTCCCACTGTACGTGGGATCTTCCAATTTTTTTTTTTCGTTGATAGACTTTGTTGGCCCCGCAAGATGGCTTCACCGAACTCATGGGTCCACGGATCCCTATTTGAGAAGCACTGCTTCAAGTAATAATTAGGTCGTAGACAAGTGCACGTGTTTTGCATACTTTCGTACCATGCGCATGTAATAGCCTTTTGTTAATCAGTGGAATGCTAAATTAAGCTTCTAGGCACCGGAAAGCCACGAAATGAAACTACACACGTGAAACGCCTCAATTGATGTGCGTTAGCTTTTACGCGTCTTCGAAACATTCTACATTATTTTTCAGGACATGGCAAACAGTAAAAAAACGACACATACGTTTGCAGTGCCGTTCAGTATAAAGTAAATCATGAACTCTCCCATAGCAACCGATTCATTTTTCTTAAGTGGCCTCTAAACGAGCCACTTTGGCGAATATCTCTTCACTTCGTAATGAAAAGCCCCTAGTCAAACCATTACTTACTCTGTCCTCATAATCAAGTCTCTCCATTAAATATTTTTTTTGTGAATTCTGTTATTTCTTCCCCGTTCATTACTTATTAAAACAAACGGGTATTCCGTTTTGTGAACAACTACCCATGAGGCAATGCTCCATAATTTTCCGGGCCGGTGCACTTCGCATTGCTTCAACAAGCCTGGCTTGTTTATTTATTTATTTTTTACTGCACCCAAACTCACCCCTTTCGGTCGAGCATTCTGGCGAGCAGGTTCATAATGCCTCACATGGGAGAGGAGAGGATAGTAGCGGAGGCTGCCCGTTTCTCTCTTTTCGATCTCTTCTCGTCATATCCTCTCCTATGGGTAGAATTATCAAAAACTTCTCGTACGAGGGACTCATGGCGCGCCGGAGAAATACGTGTCCGCGCTTAGCTAAAATTGCTCGCGATACTCCTCCGTGGGCGTGTATTGAGCTGTCGCGAGGATACACGCGCACACGCCCGTGAACGGTCGTCGACGTCACCGGTTACAACAATTTCATCTCGGGCCCATCACGCTGGCCAACGCACGTCTTGCGCTTGCGTGGTGTGTCTCTTCTTAAGCGAAAACACGGCGCAACGCAGTGGACAAGACATGTTTAGGGATATAAAGCATTAGACAAAGGAAACAAATAAACGACGTGAAAGAGATGACGAAGCGGTGTCCACGAACAAGGACAGTTTACCGGCAGGGTTAAAAAAGCAGCAATGGGCGGCTCGGTACACGCTGCGACGCGCACTTTAGTATATAGCGTCCGTGGCCGTGTAAAACAACAGCGTACTCGTATAGTTTCGTTTCTTCCTTGTCCTTCCGATCAGCAGGGCTTCTGCGTAGCTGTAGCCAAAACCAAAAGAGAAAGCTGGGAAAAAAAAATCTAGTAAGGACAGCGGGAACGAAGGTAGCACTGCTGCTCGTTGATCGAATCCACCACGCTTCGGCTGCTCGCGGAAAGGGCTTTGACGTTATTTGCCTGCATTACACCGCCCCCTTACCCAACACCTACGCTCTCTCTCTTTCTCTACGTTACCTGCACCATCCGGCGTGCCTTGCAGCGGCGGGGCGCAATTACTCTTAACGCAGTGTTTGCACTTGACGGCAGCGGCGGTGCATGCACCCAGGGACGGACCGTACACACGAGCCGACATCTTTCACGCAGCCGCGCTCATCCATCACCGAGTCTGCTTGCGCGAACAAACCGGCCGAGACGACGCCAGCCGGCGTTTTGCCCGGGCGCGCGTACGCCTCCTTCTGGGTAAACGTCAACTGACGAGCGATTTTGCGCGCGCGCATGTTGTATACTACGGCGTATAGTGTACGCATACGCGTCAGCAGGCTTGAATAGCGGGCCTGAAATGCTTGAGGCGCCATCTAGGTCACACGCGAGGTACTAGAGAGAGACGCCGCTCGGCGGTTGTTTCGCCTCCTGTCGCTGCATCTGTTACACTTTCTCCTTCGTTCTTTGGGAATTTTTAGCTTGCGTAGCCCACAGTGTGCAGTGTTTGTGCAGGCTTGTTTGTTTGGACACGCGCGTGTGAGCACGAAGGCGCGCGTTTCACTTTTCGGGCAGTCTTCCTCGCGTTTTCTATTTCGTCGTTTTATTCGGGCTTTGTCCTCTATTTGGGGTGCTTCTAATGTAGTAACGAGAAAACAGGAGCCGATTTCACTGCGTGACAGTATGATAACTCGCAACATCGTCTGCCCTCGTGTGACGATAGAAAAACGAGGTTAAGTAAATACGTTATGCACAGAAGATGTGACCAAGAGCCAAACAGAGCTCGTGCGGTTTAATCGAAGATAGATAGATAGATAGATAGATAGATAGATAGATAGATAGATAGATAGATAGATAGATAGTGCATCAGAGAAATGAAGAGAGCCATTGATATGCTGTAGAAACTGTCATACAGGGAGAAAGTGGCGGAGACTTTTTAATAGATAAACCAAAGACTTTTACCAGCATCTGTATAGCGCTATCATGCCTTTGTGTATAGGGGTGTAAAAGGGGAGTAAATTATTTCAGAAGAGGGAGAAGAAAGGAATAATAAAAATGTAAACAAATATGAAGTGTGCTGATGAACCTGATAAAAGTATTCACAGTTAGGGTGTCACGTAAGTTAAGATTTTTTACATCAATTGTTATGTCATCAGAGACTTCCGACTAGGCTCACTTAGGACATCGGACAAGTAATCCACTAATGACTGCACAACCCGACGCTGTATTGAAGGTATGGGCACTGGGCCTGATAGGTTGCGCAGCATTAACTGGTCATGCCAAATCATGTCGATTTGTCGATCAAGCACTTGTCTCTCGCTCCGGCGCGCGGATCATTCAAGCAATAAGCGATCCACTGTTTCTATGATGCAGCGCGCGCGTGTGTGTCATTGGCTATCGATTACACGTGCATCATATATCGCCATTTAGCATCGTCATCATCCTTTGGGATTGTTTTCATTCCGCACGATGAGTGTTTTTGAGGCAATACGTGGCAAAAGTGTTTTTGAGGCACAGCATGGCCTGCAGTCACTCGTTTAATGAGCTATTGCCACGTTGCGCCCCAAAAAATGTTCCAGAGAAATTTCGCCCGCACCGTATTTCACAAGTGTTTGAGGTACAAGCAGAAAAAGGGCTAAGCTCTGGGTACTTCCAGCGACTCCTCATATCTCTCACAGAGAACATGTACATATTGCCGCCGACAACCATTTTGGTAGCAGAGACCCTCTACATGTCACAGAGAATCTATTCTGGTACATTCATCGTGACGCGAAGCGAGCTAAAATATAAGTTGTCGTTCCAGTTTCTTCTATATTATCTATTGTTTTTACAAAATATATCTTGCGCTACAGTAGGTTTATCGAAGCAATGTTTCACACACAGATATAGAGCACGCTCGCGTCTTGACTACTGTATACTGCCGTTGCGGCGACTGAAAGGTTGAATTTCATAGCCCTACTTATCGTGAATTTCGTAGCCCTACTTATCGTAGCCCTACTTATCTACAAGGTAGGGAAGAAGCAGGCTGGAGACCAGGCAGTAGAGGATTACGGCGCTGCTATTAGAAATGCCAGAGGGTAGCTATTAGTAGAATTCGCAGAACGCAATAATTTACGGATCTTGAATAACTTATACTGAGTGAACACGCAGACATCGTACTGAATTTGGAAGTGTTTGGCAAGGTACGATGCAGTGACCATGGAATGGTACCATCACGATTTCACCTAAACTTAATGAAGGAACGGCAGAAACTGATACGTAAGAAGCCGATCAATGTGCTAGCACTGAGAGGGAATGTACAGCAATTTAGAGTATCGCTTCAAAACAGGTACTTGGCTCTTATCGAGGAAACCAGCTTTAGCGTTGACGCAATGAATGATAATCTGACGACTATCATTACGGAGTGTGCAGGAAGAGTTGGAGGTACTGTAGTTAGACAGGACACTGACAAACCGTCCCAGGAAACAAAGAATCTCATTAAGAAGCGTCAAAGCATGAAAGCCTCAAGTACAACAGACAAAATAGAGTTGGTAGAGCTTTTGAAGTTAATTATTAAGCGTAAGGTATCCGATGTAAGAAGGTATAACATGGAGAGAACTGAACACGCTCTGAAGACGGAGGAAGCGCCAAAGCAGTGAAGAGAAAACTTGGGATAGGCAAAAACCAGATGTATGCACTAAGGGACAAAGGATGCACAGTAACTATACCAATATGGATAGGATAGTAAAATTAGCGGAGGAGTTTTACCGAGATCTGTACAGTAGCCAGCACATCATCATCATCATCATCATCATCATCATCAGCCTGGCTACGTCCACTGCAGGACAAAAGCCTCTCTCGTGTTCCGCCAGTTAACCCGGTCCTGTGCTTGCTGCTGCCAATTTATACCCGAAAACTTCTTAACCTCATCTGCCCACCTAACCTTCTGTCTCCCACTAACCCGTTTGCCTTCTCTGGGAGTCCAGTTAGTTACCCTTAATGACCAGCGGTTATACTGTCTACGCGCTACATGCCCAGCCTATGTCCATTTCCTCTTCTTGATTTCAACTTTGATATCTGTAACCCTCGTTTGTTCCCTAATCCACTCAGCTCTCTTCTTGTCTCTTAAGGTTACACCTACCATTTTTCTTTCCATTGCTCGCTACGTCGTCCTCAATTTAAGCTGAACCCTCTTTGTAAGTATCTAGGTTTCTGATCCGTAGCTAAGTACCGGCAAGGTACAGTTGTTATATACATTCCTCTTGAGGGATAGTGGCAATCTACCTGTCATAATTTGAGAGTGCTTGAGAAATGTGCTCCACCCCATTCTTATTCTTCTAGTTACTTCAATCTCGTGGTTCGGCTCCGCGGTTATTACCTGCCCTAAGTAGACATAGTCTTTTACAACTGAAGTACACTATTACCTATCTCGAAGCGCTGCTCTTTTGAGAGGTTGATGTACATTAATTTCGTTTTCTGCAGATTAAATTTAAGACCCACCTTTCCGCTCTCCTTGTCCAACTCCGTAATCATGAGTTGCAGTTCGTCCCCTGAGTTACTCAGCAATGTAATGCCATCGGCGAAGCGCAGGTTACTAAGGTACTCTCCATTAACTCTTATCCCTAACTATTCCCATTCTAGGCTTCTGAAAACCTCCTGTAAGCACGCGGTAAATAGCATTGGGGAGACTGTGTCCTCCTGACTTAAACCCTTCTTGATTGGTATTCTGTCGCTTTCTTTATGAAGCACTATGGTAGCAGTTGATCCCCTGTAGATTTCTTCCAGTATGTTTATATATACTTCATCAATGCCCTGATTCCGCAGTGCCTGCATGACGACTGATATTTCTACCGAATCAAACGCCTTCTGGTAATCTATGAAAGCTATCTAAAGTGGTTGGTTATATTCTGAGCATTTCTTTATTACCTGATTGATAGTATGAATGTGGTCAATTGTTTAGTAGCCTGTTCGAAATCCTGCTTGTTCCTTTGGTTGATTGAATTCTAATGTTTTTTTTTTACTCTGTTAGCAACTACATTGGTAAATACCTTGTATACTACAGAGAGCAAGCTGATTGGCCTGTAATTCTCCAAGTCCTTGTCATCTCCTTTCTTATGTATTAAGATGATGTTAGCGTTCTTCCAAGACTCTGGTACTCTTCCCGTCAGGAAACACCTCGTAAACAGGGTGGCTAGTTTTTCTAACACAATCTGTCCTCCATCTTTCAGCAGGTCTGATGTTACCTGATCCTCACCAGCAGCTTTGCCTCTTTGCATGCTCTCCTAAGCTTTTCTGACTTCTTCTATCATTGCTGGTGGGATGCCATATGGTTTACTGCTCGTTCTTATAGTATTGAAGTCGTGGTCATCCCGGCTACTGTACAGATCGCTGTAAAACTCCTCCGCTATTTTAACTATCCTATCCATATTGGTAGTTATTTTGCCTTCTTTGTCCCTTAGTGCATAACCACGACCTTAATATAAGAACTAGCAGTATCCCAGATGAGACCCCAGCAGTAGTGATAGAAGTCAGTGAAGCCTTGGAGAGCATGCAAAGAGGCAAAACTGCTGGTGAGGGTCAGGTAACATCAGATCGGCTGAAAGATGGAGGACAGATTGTGTTAAAAAAACTAGCGACCCTGTTTACGAGGTGTCTCCTGACGGAAAGAGTACAATAATCTTGGAAGAATGCTAACGTCATCCTAAGACACAAGAAAGAAGATGACAAGGACTTGACAAATTACAGGCTGATTAGCTTGCTCTCCGTAGTATACAAGTTATTTACAAAGGTACAAAGGTAATTGCTAACAGAATTGAGACATTAGAATTCATTCAACGAAACGAACAAGCAGGATTTCGAATAGGCTACTAAACAATCGACCACATTCACACTTTTAATGAGGTAATAGAGAAATGCTCAGAATATAGCCAACCACTATACATAGCCTTCATAGAATACGAGAAGGCGTTTGATTCAGTAGAAATATCAGCAGTCATGCAGACACAGCGGAATCAAGGCGTCGACGAAGCCTATACAAACATCCTGGAAGAAATCTACAGGGGATCAACTGCAACCATAGTGTTTCAAAAAGAAAGCAACAGAATACCAATCAAGAAAGGTGTAAGGCAGGGGGATACAATCTCTCCAACGCTATTTACGGTGTGCTTACAAGAGGTTTTCAAATGTCTAGATTGGGAACAGTTGGGGATAAGAGTCAATAGAGAATACCTTAGTAACCTGCGCTTCGCCGATGACATTGTATTGCTGAGTAACTCGGGGGACGAATTGCAACTCATGATTAAGGAATTAGACAAGGAGAGCAGAAATGTAGGTCTTAAAATTAATCTGCTGAAAACGAAAGTACTGTACAACAACCTCGTAAGAGAAAATCGCTTCGATATAGGTAATAGCGCACTAGAAGTTCTAAAAGACTATGTATACTTAGAACAGGTAATAACCGCAGAGCCGAAACACGAGACTGAAGTAACCAGAAGAATAAGAATGGGGTAGAGCACATTTGGCCCGCACTTTCATATCTTGACAGGTAGATTATCACTATCCCTCAAGAGGAAGGTATATAACAGCTGTATCTTGCTGGTACTTAGCTACGGAGCAGAGACCTGGAGACTTACAAAAACGTTTCAGCGTAAATTGAGGACGACGCAGCGAGAAATGGAAAGGAAAATGGTTGGTGTAACCTTAAATGATAAGAAAAGAGCAGAGTGGGTATGGGAACAAACCGGGATTAAAGGGACACTAAAGCCAAATAACAAATACGTCAGAGTGAAAGCTCAAGGTATGACAACATCTGAAACGACCGTATTATCAATAACAGTGCCCTACATACCGAGAATTGAAGGTAAATACACAAGAACACATGCGCCGCAGGAGGACATTCTCAAAAAGATCCCGATGACGTCAGACGAACCGCCTACAATATTGACTAGTAAACAATCTAGCTGCACTAAATAAAGAACCTTCTACGCATCAAAAGACGCAATAAAATTCTGTTTGTTTCTTTTTGATTCGTGGAAAATACAACCACCAGACGTTAATATGGGGAATGGCACGAGTGGTTAAAAGATTCAATTTTCACAATTTTCGCGTAGGTACATTGAACAGGTTGTGCCATCTAGCGGGGCGCAGTTGAACCAAAAACGTCAGAAATTTCAGAGCCAATGGTGGGAAATTGACCAATGGCCGTTGTTGTTGCTGTGGCTTCCGCTGCTTTCGGTTTTCTGCTACTAGCGCAGCAAAGCCGGGCAACATTGTGCACGGCAACAGTGATGTGGGTCGGTTCAGTTGGTGTGCTTCTTGAGGCGGGTGTATTTGAAGTGCGCTAACGCGAACCACTGAACGTGATTTTATTTCAAATAGGCCCTTCCTTGGCACAAAAGTAACGTTACGGGGTCTCTGGGGCGCTATTGTAACAATCAACGTAGACTTAATAATGGCTTTTAGGGTCCCTTGAAGGATATTATAGTTGAAATCAAGAAGAGATTATGGACATGAGCCGATAATGTAGCGGGTAGACAGGATAACTGCTGGCCATTAAAGGTAACTAACTTGGGTTCCTACAGAAGGCAAGTGGGTTAGGGGGAGACAGAAAGTTAGGTGGGCAGATGTGATTAAAAAGTTCGTGGGTGTAAAATGGTAGCAGCAAGCTGGTGGCCACCTCCCCTATTTTCGCTTCTCCTCACTTTTCTTTCCCACCCCTAGCTATCATCATCGTAATCATCATAACCCTTACTACTCCCACTGCAGGACAAAGGCTTCTCCCATATTCCGCCGGTCAACTTGGTCCTCCCACCCCTAGCTACACTGCCTTTTAAACGGTTGTGCAATGATTTTACCCTTCCTCAGCTCCTTTCTCCCACTTTGAGACAGACTTTTTACCGTAAGAGATCTGGGCGCCACCATCCTTGGGCCGGTGTTTCTTTTTATTTTCCTATATTGCAACGTGAATTATTAAGGCCTTAAAACAATAATGAATTGAACCTTTTTCATGCGTATGCGTATACCCTAAAGCAGTTCGTCAAAGTGTTAAAAGTACAAATCACAAAGATTAACAGCCCCATGTGGAGGCACCAAGACCCATACGTAGAGTAGTCTATACAAGGCTACGATACGCTGTACTCCCTCTCCTCCTCCTCACCCTCACTTCTCTTTCCCACCACTTTCCATACTATACTTTAGGCTATGTTATGTTCTACCCTCCTCTTCGCCATTTGCCTCCTCCTAATCTCCCTTTCGTACCTCCTTGCAACGTAGCTGTGCTACGGTTTACTTATATATTGCCCCGTTTCTTTCTTTGTCAAGTTTCGTTATCGTCATGTTACACTATGTTCAGCACAAACTGCGCCTACGGAATTAGAGAAGCTTCGAGGCTATCGTAGATTGTTTGGTTAAGATTACGCCTACTTCGTGAATATTTAAGATTATTTTGGAACCAACGTCGCCGCTAGCGATAACGCTAGAACGTTCGATGGCACCTGTATAAATGTCGACACGCTTCGCTGCTTATCAGTTGATCGACGGCCGACGCTGCATTCGCCGCTATCAGTGAAAGTTACCCGACTTTCTGTTTACCGGGCACAGGTTCACTCAAATGAACAGTTTGATCTGACAATCCAGTCTCCTGCCTTCAGCCACGTCACGACCCCGTGACAATATTGCCACCTCCTTTTCTTCTTCTTCTTCATCTTTACATCAGTCCTCACCCTCCCGTCGCTTTCCCATTCCCTTATACTAAATTATCCTTCATTAAGATATGCGATGCTGCTTTATGTCTGCTTTTCCTTTCCTTCGTCCTCATTTTCGCTTCTCTTTCTCACACTCTCAATATACAATTCTCAAAGCTTGTGCTACGCTAGGAGCTGCTTGGTACAACCCCGTTTCTATGGCCCATACTCGCCGAGCTTCCTGGAACGCTAGCCTTACTCTAAGCTTAAAGTTCTGCACTGTGAATAATCGATAATCTAGAGAACTATGTGCTCTACTTATAGAGAGCGTGAAACTATCCCGAAAAACACTTGTTTAGCGCAAAACGTAAGCGTTTGTTAATCCCCACGTGGGAGAAACGTGCTACGTGCTAAGCGCGTCCTGCCGGACAAAAATACAGCTTATCTATTTCATTAAATTTGTGTACTACGTACCCTACTGTGGGAGAGAGGTCTGTGAACGCTGTTTCTAAAAATTACAGCTCCGGAAACATATAAGCACAATTAATCTTTAGAACGAACGGTTCATAATTTGGAGTGTTGTTTACTCTAGCGTTTCTGCAGAAGACTCCAATGTGGTTGTTGGAGATTAAAGAAGTGCTCCTACGGAAGCGCTGTAAGATTTTTCGACAAAGACGTGGCACGTGAATTTAGCTACTGGCATAGCATGATGGAGATAATGCGTTGTCGAAGAAAAGGTGAGTGACTCAGGAAATTGGGCATTCTACTGTGTTTAAAATAAAATGTGAACGGTTTAGAACACTACACACACTATAATATGGGAGATCCGTAAGCTGTCCCAGCGCTCGTGTGTTCAGAGAAATTTATTGTCACACAAGTCAGTAACATTTTAACAGAACATTTTCTTGTTAGACATACCTAAACGATGATGACAAAACAAATAATTTACATGAACATGGACATGGTATGACGTGGTAAGAACATGTAGATTCGATGGTTCCCACAAACACAACCACACAAAAATGTGTCACAAAAAGACAAATACACATGTTCATATTGCAAGGTAAACGAGAGGCACAAATGACACATGAATATGTATTGTTCGCGTATTTACATGTTGGCATGTCATTACTGCCAACGCTAACCGATAAGTATACCTACCAATACCAGGTTGGCCGAAAGACAAGTTTGACTCGTTCGACATAGACCAATACAAAAGGGCAAGACCAATGCCGAACGAATTCCTCTTCACCGAGGAAGAAAAAAATTGGCAGATCCCACGTACAGTGGGAATCGATGATTTGCGAAGCACGAATGAGAAAGGTTGATATGTCACTTTAAAATCAGAACAACGTTACGAGGTGGAGGTAAACAATGCCCTACATGACTTCCGTGTCATTATTTTTGTGCTCGGATGCGTCGTTTACCTTCATCATCTATTAACGCCCCGTGAAACCAAATGAAGTATATGTGTAGCTAGCGAAACGGCCGCGAGCACATTATGAGCATGACATGTTTTCATCTTCTTACATGACACGCGTGTGAGGATTATCATGTTTGCACCAGTAATATACTTTCGTCATCAAATGACGTCACGTAACACTAAATTTCTTATATGTGGAGCTAGCAAAACGGCCACGAGCGCATCATGAAGGGCCCAATATAGTCCAATGCAGCGTTGGCGCGCATGAACGCTGGGCACGGCGAGGCTACGTTACCAAACGCGAGTACTCTATAGACTGACGCCAGGCGCGACCGGCGCTACCCGCGTCCGTCGGCGCGGCCCGAAGGTAACCGGCTCGAAATGCGATATGCTGCATTTCGCGCTGATGCGTTACCAGACAATATTCCGTCTCCCTCTTTTCGTGACGGAGGGATGCCGGACACGCTGAAACGCGCATGCGTCAAAGCAACGCAGCGCTGCGCGCGCCTTTGAGTATATGGCAGGACCGGCGCCTAGCGTGGCAACGCCGGCGTGACGCCACGAAATGAACTCCGGCGAGCACGCACACCGCGTCACGTTGAAATGTGTTGGCGCCTTGACTGTGGCATGTAGTCATGTTCTAACATGACACGCATCTCATGATTATTATGTTTGCACCAGTCACATACCTTCGTCATCCATTGAAGTCACGTAATATCAAATTTGGCATCTGTGAAGCTAGCGAAACGGCTGCGAGTACATCATGAGTGTGGCTTGTAGTCATCTTGTGACATGACACGCATCCCGTGATTATAATGTTTGGATGTGTCATTGACATGTGTCGTCCGTTCACGTCGCGTAAATACCGAATTCGGTACAACATGTGAAGCTAGCAAAACGGCCACGAGCGCATCTTGAGCGTAGCATGTATTCATGTTGTTACATGACACGCATCTTATGTTTATCATGTTTGCACTAATCACATACCTTTGTCTCCTTTCACGTCACGTAATACCGAATTTCATGTATACATGTGAAGCTAGCGAAACGGCCGCGAGCGCATCATAAGCCTAGCATGTAGTCATGTTGTTACATGACACGCATCTTATGTTTATCACGTTTGCACCAGTCACATACTTTCGTCTCCATTCACGTCTCGTAATTCCAAATTTGGTTCATGTGGAGCTAGCAATGTGGCCGCAAGCGCATCATGATCGTCGCATGTAGTCATATTGTTACATGACACGCATCTCATGTTTATCATGTTTGCGCCACTATCATACTTTCGTCATCCATTCACATACCTTAATATCAGATTTGGTATATATGACGCTAGCGAAACGGCCGCGAGCACATCAGGAGCGCGGCATGTAGTCATGTTGTTACATGACACGCATGTCATGATATTCATGTTAGGGTGTGTCGTTTGTGTTCGCCATGCGATCATGTCATACCATAGCAGTTTTGCAACATGTCATGTGAACGAAACCAGTGCGTGAGCTGCAGGACCATGAAGTGTAAATCATGACATTCATTGCAAACATATGATTTTCATGTTATAACTAGTGAAACATGTTCTTCATACAGTCATGTTATGCCATACCAAGTTTGGTATCGATGCCATTAGCGAAACGGCCAAAAGAGCTAAAAGTCGTAGGCGGCTAGATAGATAGATAGACACGCTCAAAGTCGCCGAAGTTCGCTAAGAATTGCTTCGCATTTAAAAGCTCCTCCGACAAAACAGACAGCAGCTCCGAGAACAATTGCTCTAGGATCGGGAAGAGCGCGCGGTGGCGGCGGCATACAGTAACTATTTACTATGTTGCTCAATGGTAGCGGCACGCTGCTACCGCCTCGAAGAAGTTGCACCAGAGGTGTTTAGAAAAGTGGTTAATGATTTAGAGTACTAGGTACTCTACCATGGGAGATTAGCCCTACGCCATCTCCTGGGACCGACACGCGCTCTCGCCAGTGGTGCCCCGTCCTCGGACTCCTGTGACCGTGTTTCATCTTTCCTATCTACTCTTTACTTCCGTTGTCGCTCTCTGTCCCTGCGCATATCTCTCCCTCTCCCTCTCTCTCTATACCTTTAATCCTATCCTTTTAATCCCTCCTTACCCCCACTCCTTGTGATCTACTGTTGAGGTGTCGCACCAGATGCAGACAGTTACGGGGCTCACTATTCTCTTCTTTTCCCTTTTATAACCACATAAGATCATAAAGCTGTTCCGTGGGCCTGTTGCGCTTCCTCCTTGTCTAGAAAAAAATTATTGCCACAAACGTCAATAACACACAACAAAACATTCCCTTCTTAGACATACTCTAACGATGATGACAAAACAGACGTCATTTACATTAACATGGATATGAGATGGCGTTGAAAGAACATGCACATTCGATGGTTCACACAAACACAACCAGAAAAAATACTTCAAAGTAAACAAGAGACACAAATAAAACATAAATATGTACATTTTGCCTCCTAACCTGTTACGAGAGAATATGACACTTACGTGACAACACAACACGTCAAATTTCGGCTATGTTGATTATTGTAGTGAACCACCTATGCTTAGAGAGTGAAATGTGTCGTAATAAGCAAAAGTTAAAGAAGCTCAGTAAACTAAGTCACGCTTTGAAAATGCCGTATTCTTTAGTGCAGCGCGAGAAATAAAACCTTTATTTCATATTTCGGAACAATTACGTTCCTTATCCACTTTTTAGGCGCCGATGCTAAATGCATTGCAGGCTGTTGCATATTAATAGCGATCGTGCTGGTGACGCCAGTCTTTGACAATATTGGCGTTCCCCATCGGCGCACGTAAACCGTTCCGACCAAAGAGGTTCCTTGGTTACGACCAAACTACAAACTGCTGGCGCACGTAAAAGCATTGCTGCAGAACTGGGGTGCGTTGTGGCGAAAGCATTTTCAAACATTATACGGGGCTTTAAAATTTCTGCCACACGGGCACTTGAATGTCCTTTTCGCAAGAAGAATTCTTCCGAAAGACTTATCATCGTCAACAAATTGCACAGAGGAGCTTGGGGAAGCCTCAGCAATGAAATCAAATCTGATACACAGCTAGGCAAAGGTGTATGCGGTGTAACAAAGAAAGAACATCTCTTGACCATCTGCATGTCTCAAATTTACTATCCACTTGTCCCCGCTGTAATATTCTACACCTTCACTCCATCTTTGTCATCTCTTCACCATCACTTCTCTTTCCCATCCCTCGCTATGCTATACTATACTACAGTGACTATGCTATGTATTACCCTTTCTCCGTACTTTTCCTCTCTCTTAACGTCACATTGATCCTCGTCCTTCCACCCACTTGCTATGCATTGTACTATACATGGCTATGACATGTCCTACCCACTATCATCCTCCTCTGCCTCCTCCTCCAATCAGTTATCCTTAGTATCGCTCCTCCTCAGCTGTAACATCGCTTGCCTCTGCTATCCGTGGTCGCGGGTTCGATTCCCGGCTGCGGCGGCTTCATTTCCGATGGAGGTGGAAATGTTGTAGGCCCGTGTGCTCGGATTTGGGTGCACGTTAAAGAACCCCAGGTGGTCGAAATTTCCGGAGCCCTCCACTACGGCGTCTCTCATAATCATATGGTGGTTTTGGGACGTTAAACCCCACAAATCAATCAATCAATCAATCTGCTATCCGTCTCATTATGTTATATCCACATGGCTGTGCTAAGCTTTACCCTCTCTTATCCCCGATGAATTTACCTCCTACTCTCAAAAGTACTCCTCACCCTCACTTCACTTTCTCTCCACTTGCTATACAATGTTATATATGGCTATGCTATGCTTTGCGCTTCCCACTCCTGTGTTCCCTCCCCGTCACCCTCACACCACTCGTCGTCATCCCCACATCCTTTTTCGGCCCATTAACGACATACTTTACATGACAAGGGAATTCCGTATACTACAGAAACAGCGCATTCCATGAACATTTGAGCGTGCTTCCTTCCGCAAACATTGCTCGAACAATTTTTCGCATAGCTATGCGCTTACAGAGCCTGGAGAGTTTGCACGGGGCAGACAACACGAGCCTGACGCCATTCCTTGCGGCAATCTTCTTTAGGCTGTGTGATATTATGCGCAAAAATGACATCACCGAAATGCTACATATTGTTGGTACGCCGTCTTCCGAGTCGTCTGTATGCTCTGTTTCGGTAGTATACCGAATTCTGTTGTCGCCCCGCCGCGGTGGTCTAGTAGCTAAGATACTCGGCTGTTGACCCGCAGATCGCGGGATTGAATCCCAGCTGCGGCCGCTGCATTTTCGATGAAGCCGAAAATGTTGTAGGCCTGTGTGCTCAGATTTGGGTGCACGTTAAAGAACCCGAGGTGGTCGAAATTTTCGGAGCCCTCCACTACGGCGTCTCTGATAATCATACGGTGGTTTTGGGACATTAAACCCCATTTATAAATAATAATAAAATTATTTTGTCATGTAGCCGAGTCTATATCAGCCAGATGGGCCGTTGCTTGAATGACAGGCTGCGTGAACACCACTATTTCCTCCCCGCAGACACTGGTGGAAGCTTGCTCTGCATTGCGAAAGCTGTGGCTGCGTCCCAGATTTCGAATAAGCGATTGTAATGAGCAAAGGTAAAAAACAAGAATGAACGTGAGATCTGTGAGACTTTTCAAATCGGGAAGCAGGGCCAATTGTTATGCGTGAGCGAACCTTCACTTTTCCTCGCAGAAAAAAAAATGCGTTTCTAGACAGCTGGTAAGCTACACGTTCACTTTTATTGTTTTACGCGTTTCTGCGCTGTACGATTAGGTGCGCGAAGTTGAGCTGGCACGGAAGGCCTTTTTTACGCACGCGCCGCTGTTTAACGTGTTGTGAATTCGTGCAATTTTTTTTATAAACATTCAGTTGTAAGTCCACCGCTAGTCCTGTGAGATAGTTCTTTTTCGCTGTCTTCGTGTCGTTTTTCGCTGGTTTCTTCTTCATATTACATTAAGAAAGAGCTGAGTTGTTTGTGTTGTCTCGATGCATTCCTTGTGCCTTTGTCTGCATGCCCTGTCTTTTAGAATGATTCGTAGTCAGCGTTATTCTTTCGAGTTCATTACGTTCCTAGTTAATTTTTGCTGGTGCTTTTGAACGTAACGATCAGCTCATTTTTTTTCGCAAAAATACACCACACTCATGCAAAAAGAACTAGTCGGATGAATGTAGCACATACCGGTGACCCACAGGTCACGCGATTGAGTACCGGCCGAGGTATTCAAATTTCGGGTGGATGTGAAAATTAGAACGCTGCGTGCACGTTTCCATTCCAGGCGTTCGAAATTTCAGGAGCACTTCACTACTGCGTCTTATATTCATACTAGTTTTGAGACGTTACAACCCCAGATTTATTATATGATTAGATGGTCTTTTCTATCGGATTAGCCCCATCTGTTCGAAATATAGCGCAGCCAACCAACCAACCACAAGACACGAACCAAACTGACAGTTTTGCCGCATTGCAATTTAATACTGCAGAAAAAGTTGCTTTGCAGGCAGAATATTATTTCTGGTGTCATCGTAGAAACCGGCGAAAACGTCGAAATCGGTGATTAACCTCATGGGATCAGACATTATATCACAAATACCTTCTTCCAGATGATAAGGTGACCCGCGCTGGCTTGTGCGTGGTTTTAAAAACTAATGACCGCGCAACTCAAACAGTACGTTTGCTTTTTTAACACTGCATATGCTTATTTCTTGCAAGGCAGTAGTTTCAGTATACCCAATGGGCACCTTTCACATTTGCAAAGCAGTACGGTCAAGAGTCATATAATGTTCATTTCCGTTTAACAAGACGCCATAAACTTGAAGTGGACTAAAAGAAATAGTAAATTGACTATGTAACAAATAAGCCAACCCTTCATCGTCTGACGTCATACCTCGCCCCTTTTTTTCTCAGCCGAGTTCGTATCGGTAATTCACCGATTACTATTATTTTTTTACAATATGAGCGGATAAATTCTTGTTGTACGCCATGAAAGCAACCGAGTGTGCCAATAAAGCTTTTGTCCTTAGTACAGTGCATGAACAGTGTACCGTGTCTTCATTGTCCTCCTCGTTTTGTACTGTATTTCCACCGCTTTCATGAGAACGTCAGCAAAAAAATTGTTTTAGTCGCGACGAGGGTTAATCCCCTCTTCCTTTCGCCTCGTCCGAAGGAAACTGCCAGATAAAGTTTATTAATTATTTATACTGCAACATTCGCTTTTACGGCCCTCAGGGACTGAATTTCGTGACTGCGGCTCTCCAGCTGAGCTGAGTTCGAGACCCCTGACTGAACCTAACGCACGAAGATGAGCTTCTGGTGGACGATCGTTGTACGCTTTGCACAGTGGCGCAGGAGGCAAACCTGCATGTCTTCGTCAGAAGACAAGCAGGCTGCATCGATGGCAAGGGACCTCTAGTTTCCACAGTCAGATAAAACGCCGAGACAGCGCTATTGGTCAACACTGTAATTAGATACCACCTCACAGCTACGCATTAACTGGCACTTTGTAGCCAAGAGTAACGCTACGGTAGAGCATCTTCTCAAACGTCATCTAATCAGCCTTTCTCCACCGTGCATTCCTAGTGGACGCTGCTCGTGATCGGAGTCCTAGATTTGAGCTGTTGCTTGAGCTACTTACTGGTCGACAAGACAGCGTTCAGTGAACGCCTTTACAAGTCCTAAAGGCACTGGCCCACTTGTACAACAACTTTCAAATACTTTCGCAGTTCCTCCATTTCTCGGTCCTGTACTTCGATCACTTCTGGTAAAAAAAAAAATCATTCAATTTCTTTTTCTGTTTTACTTTGCATGCGATCTTCCCGTACTGCTGCTCCAGCTGACTTACGGATATCAATTTTACGGAAGAGCAAACAAAAAGGACAACAGAAAAAAAACGGCAAGAGACAGAGGGAACTTTAGTCTGGATGCAGAACCAGCCACGCTCGTCCATCTCGAATATGTCCTGATGACGCGCACCCACGAAAAGACGACAGTTACGAGAGCGTTGGTCTTTCCCGGAAGGAGGACGAAGGATCCTGCTTTCGGAAAGACATTCATTAAACAAAGAGCATGCGCACTCGCTGCTGGTCGTTTTTTTTTGTCTACTTTTCCACGCATGTGTCCGTCGAAGCGCTCCCTGTTCTTTTCACAGAGCGACAAACGAGACAAGAGGCAGGAGTCCACTGACGAGACATTCCCGGTATGGCACACGTGCCTGGCGGTGGCACATAGGGGGAAGAGGGAGGCCTCGTCGGCATAATCGCGCGACTTCCTGCGGCCGCTGATCACCCGTATCGTTTGTCACACAACATTGGGCGCCGGTGACAGCCAATCACCGTCGGCCGTCGGCAATCGCCAAACGAGCTATCGATCTGGCCTTCCCCGACCAGACGGGGAAGCAGCCAGGAACTTTTTGCTTCTCAAGAAACACGACTCTCTCACTCCTTTCTTATTGAAAGAAGCGCGACTACGATGCGGGGTCCGGCCGCGCGGAGCCGTTGTGGCGTCTCGATACGACGAGACGGCCAATCTTGGTCCGACTAACATCGCCGCCTTATCGACCGTGCCGGCGGCGCCTATCCCGGCCGCGATCTGTCTTGTGCTCGCCAGTTGTGCGGCTCGCCATACAGATGGCGCGAGGATAGCTTTGAGCGCGACGCGTTCCCCGCTTCTCCTGACGCCGGCGCCGTGTACTGCGCGAATACACCTCGTCCGAGGAAGTCGGTGTATAACGGGATCGTCGTTAGTAAGGGAGGGAAATGCCGGGTCAACGCTTGCATGGTGTACGCGAAGAGAAGTGGGGAATGTAATGCGTTCGCCAGTGCGATAGCGACGGCTAATAGTTGCCGTTGTTATCACAGTAGCAGGTCAGTAGCAGTGTCGGTAATATCAAGCAGATCTATATGAAATCAAAAGGGAGACATACTTTCTCTGACGCTGATTAGCAAGTCTATTTATTTATTTATTTATTTATTTTTCTCTCTTTCTTCTTTCTTTCTTTCTTTCGCATTCCCACCACCATCGAAACCACGACCTAACCTCAATCCCGCAGTACAAAAACATCTCTCTCTCTCTCTCTTTTTTTTTTACTCGGCGGCCATTTACATTTCTTACATATTACTGGTAGCTTACATTTACCTTGGGTATATCTTCAATTAGGCACTCCTCCTTATAGGTTTTCAAGTAGAGTTATGCGTGCGCACACTTATTCAATTACATCCCCTCACCCCTTCCCCCAGTGCAGGGTAGCAAACTGCACGTGCGTCTGGTTGACCTGCCTGCCTTTCATTTCTTCCCTTCCTCCTCCTCCTACTGGCACTACTAACTGGAATTTAAAAGCGTCAGTGGCTCTATAGTGCGAGGTATAATTTTACCACCCACGAAACTCTGTTCTTGATTCCAACTGGTGCAATTACGAACATAAACCTTCATAATGAAAGAAAAAAAAAGGTAAAGTAAAGCGATTGCATATTATTGGAGCAACTGTAGAATATACTTAAAAGCACTAAAATAAAGAAAGAACATGTGGATATGATCCGTTAAGATTAGTTTAAAAATTCTGAGATAATGAGAGTGAAGTTGTAGTCAAGCGCAAAGGCGCACGTCGCAAATTGTTGTATGCTTTAAGAAACAAGTAATAACATGTGAGAACTGCATTTATTTTCCACCCGAACCAATGAATCATTATGATTTTTGTTGGTATATGTGTGTGAGAACCGGGGGAGAAGTAATTTGCTTCCTGAAGACAAGATATGTAGATTATCACTCGGTATGCTCGCGCAACTAATTAGGCAAGTCATCCGCGCGAAAACTGCTACATAGATTCTTATCTGACGAGGAAGATCCCTCTTGCAAATCCATTAAACAAGCGAACGCCCACCACAGACAACACAAAACGACATATTGCTTGAAGCCGTGGTTGTTCTGCGTCACCAAATACACGCACTTTCAATTACTCATCACTCTACAAGCTGCTACAGACTACACAGAACGGTACACGACAACCACTGTCTGAAGCAGTTGTTGTGTTGTGCCGTTCTGTGTAGTCTGCAGCGTGTGTTCACTGGTATCGTAGATTCACGAAGCCAGCACCAACTAACCCATCTAAACGCACTAACGAGTTGTCCATCTCGCGAACTATGTATCACGCCACTTCTCGTCTGGAGCGCCAGCGCTCTTCCATCGATGACGCCAAAGCGTCAGCGAGGCGTCGTCGCCGACGCTCCTTCCCGCGCTCCGTTTGAACAAGTCACGTGATGAGAGACGCCACCACGCTCGGGTCTAACGCTCGCGCCGGGTTGGCGGCGTCGGAAGGATGGAGAAGGCGGGGGTGTAGATTCGCGGGGGTGTGGGGAAGCTCCTCTACGGGTGCCCCCGGCGAAGAAGAGGCCCAACGCGCCGCCGCCTCGCTCTCCTCTTCGCCGGCGCAAAACTCCCGTCCCGTGGCAGAGCGCTCCTCTGTTCGCCGCCAGCCCGTCCCAGTGTCAGGTGGTCGACGCCACACGCAGCCGCTGCCGAAAAAGATCTCTCCCGCTCCGCGCGCTTCTCCTGCCCTCTTCATCGGTTGGAGCCCCTCCACCGAGAGCTTCTTCATCTGTCCCGTTCGTCGCACCGTCCCGGACAAGTGAGCGGAGGAGACCAGCGACAGTCGCACGAGCTGCACCCAGTGTTCTAATGCGCGGGGTGAAAGTGCGCGGCGTGCCAATTGGTGCTTCCGTTTTGTGAGACCACACTCATCCCGACTGACCATTCCATAGGTCCACAAGTGGCCGCTAGAAAAGAACGGGAGGTGTTGCGCTACCATGTAGTGTGGTGTTATTTACGGGAAAGTACGACGGAAAGCCCGGTGGACCGGCCGCTGTCTCGTGGCGCGCGCGCCCTGAAGGACGCTTGATGTTTCGGAACACGTCCTGGATGGGTCGGCACCGCCACCGGACACCAGCGCTGTGGGCAACGGCTGCGGTGAGTGCGAGCGCGCAAGAACTGCGGTGCATCTTATTTCAGCCTGCATTGCAAGTCTCGTTCATTGCTACGTGAAAAAAAATGCAGTGACAAAATAACAAAAAATGAAAGAAAAACAAAAACCGATAGCTAATGCGCAGCTCATCCTAGTGCCTGAGGACGAAAGGTCACCGCAAAGTATTTTCCAGACAGGAAGCCACCAGATATAGTTTCAGCCTTTCTTTTTCATTTCCGTCTCCGGGGTGCATCTTCATCGATTGGTCTTGCGGCGACAACGGGCCACTTTTGTTGTGCGGTCTTTCCCAAACTCAGCAGGCACATACGATGGATTTTTGGGAAAGGAGAGGCGCAGTCCCGATGCGTGAACGAAAGATGAGGACCCTCATTTTCCCAGCTTTCTTCGTTTGACTCATTTCTTTTCAGAACTGCCGTTTCACTCCAACACCGAGATACTCCCTATGCGTAAGACCCGAGAGGAACGAGCAGCGAATGCAAACTGCACGCGTGGTCTCCTCGGCAGAGCGCGTAAATGCTTTTCCTCGGCATCGATTGATCTCGTCCTGGGACCCCCGAGTAGTCGTGGACCCGGCGTTTTGTGCTGCCGCTACTGCTGCTGCAGTCCTCGCAGCTTCTTCTGAACTCGCAACTACAGCGCGCTGCTATAGAGCGCTCCTTTCACTCCTGCATCTCTCGCCCTCGTAGTGTTCTCATCCATTTTCCTTTGCCTTCCAAGTCTGTAGAGCCTCGTGCGGTGACATCGTCTCGGCACCGTAGCCGGAGCGCAGTAGAGCGAGCGGGTGAGTGGCGAGCCGGGCCGGACCCGTGAAAAGGTCCCGCGCCGGGATTTCCATGACGGGGCCCTTGGCATCTTTATGGATGTTGCTGCTTCTCGAACTCCTTCTCGGACCCCTTCTACTCCTCCTTGTTGTCGCTCGGCCGCGGTGCCGGCGTCGAAGAAGCCTCATATGCCTCAGCACCACGGCTACCGTTTGCTTGTTGGTGTTGTATGCGGCAGACAACACCGGCAGTACGCGAATAGAAGCAGCATTGTTTGTTCTTCCGTGGGCTTTTCTTTTTTTTTTTCTCGCGTGGAAGTAACCAAGACCAACCAGACAAAAAGTTAGGAGGAGGAGATGAGCGACGCAAGCTTTTCACGCATTCTTCTGCTGCTTGGTTCCTTTTAAGTCTTCTTCTCTGTCTTGCCTTTTCTGATGTCGCAGTATACTTTGTTCCGTCTCTTGGGTAAGCGCGACACTTTCTGAACTTAAGGCCGAGCCATCTCCCGCCGTTTTTCTTCCTTTTTATTTGTTCACTGACTTTCTGGGGTCACAACGCAACTTATGAAGAAAGTTTTCGGAGACGTCGACGCGTTGAGGGTCTCTCAATCTTCCGTTTGATGTATGGTAAGAAAAAGCAAGACAAGAGAAAAACGAGAGAAAGAAAGAACGTGAAAAGTGGCGTGAATAGAGTGATGTATACACCGACGCGACAGTCTATAATACAGCAAATTTGTTATGTACGGCGAGGACGATGGATGTGAGACGGCGTGGCCGTTGAGACAACGTCGTGGTGAATATAAATTCTTTGAAGCGCACAAAAATTGTAGCCCTCTCACATTTCACAGATTCTTTTCTTTTTTTGAACACTTCGGGTTGTTTATTACAGAGACTCGCCTCACGACGTGCACTGCCATCTCAACACGAACGGTAAAACTGAAGAAAGATTGCTCCCTTTCTTACGAGCAGTGTGATACCGTACAGCACGACAAAGGAAAAGCCACAATGCAGTTTACGGTACGTTTAACAAAAGAAAATCGCCATACTGTATGTTCATTTCGCGAACGGCAGCGCGTCGAATGAGAACCACCAACGTGTGTAGAAAACCATAGAACTCAGTGCAACTGCACTTGTTCTTGTTAAACGTCTTTCAGGCCGGCTCTTGAGTGGAACCTGAACTTGATGTTCATTATAAGGGGCATTAGCCTGGCACAGCCGTCAATTTGCCGCACCCTGTATAACAATATTCATAATGCCCGTTGTACGTATATACACAATGCATTGCGCATGCAATTTAGCAATCTTCAAGTAGTTCGCCCAAAGTGTTCGGCGTCAAATATTCATTGCGAACACGAACATGAGCATGAGACGCAATAGAAACTGAATCCAAGTAACTCAGTTCAACGCCCCCTCTATTTAGATGCCTGCTGCGTGAGAACAAAAACAGCTGCCACACCCTTTCCCTCCTTCATTTACCATTACTCTCGGTTTTTAGCATCACTTGTGGTGGATGGTGAAACAACTCGAGATTTTGCATAGCCTCCGAAATAGTCATGTATGGTTGCAGATCTCGAATAACTCTCGAGTGACGCGCCCCTAGGGGCCAAAAGTAAAAAAAAAAAAACGTCGTGATAACAGGGTTGGTATCGAGCGCCACTGCGCGGCGCTTGCTTAAAACTGAAGGCAGGACGACTCCGCTGGCTATACGAGCCATTCCTCAGGCATCTCAATAAAGGAGGCGTTGCTCAGTTATAATCTTGGTACCGTATTCGCGAGAAAACTGACGTATACTTGACATTTTCTCTTGTGTTGTCAATGCAACGGCTAGCATGTTAAAAGGTTACAGTGATTCGAACTTCATCTCGAGTATCCACTGTTTCGACACATATTACAATGATATCATGCTTTTTGCATATGAAATACCCGATTATTCCTTTTTTATTATTTTGAAAAAACATAATAAAATATATTCTGCATGCAGTAAATTGGGCCCATGAAAACGCAGGATGCAGTGCAAAAACACCCCCACCACATGCATATACACGGACGAAACAAGATGTCGCATCTTCACCTACTGTTTTGTGTGTGTAACATGAACCTTTTAATATCAACATTAGGTGACTGACCATTCTCAGCAAATAATGAGGTCTTGGTTATCGTATCCGGCTATGATATTGAAGGAAAAAAAAAGTCTTTCAAATTTGCCGCACCGATTACTAGCAACAGAAAACTTTCATAGCACTTTATAAAACGGTCTTTGGACCTCAGGAAGCAGTAAAATGAAGCAGACTGCATCACCGGAACCGCATTTCGGCTGAGTGTGGCTCCGCACGTAATCCGGTGAAGACACACGGATTAAGGTGAAACACAATGAGCGCTATACCGCACTTCTCTCGGAATTGCGTTTCCGGCGCCCTCGTCGTTCATACTGCGCGTAAAGACCTTTAGTTTCGTGTGATGCTTCGCCCACGCGAGCACACGAGAATACGTACGCGCACTAATTTGTCGAATGTACGGAACATTCGCAGTTCCACATATACGCAAATACTTGTAGCTTCACAAACGTGCAAATATACGTGTTTCACGAATGCATGGCAGTGGCTCAGGAAACAACGGTGTATTAAGGACGTATTAGTCGAAATTAAGAGGCAGAAATGGCCATAAGAAGTGCATGCAGCTTGAAGACAAGACAATGGGCAAGGCGCCCGCAGTTGATGAATATCCTTCTGTTGGAATCCGGCTTGTTATGACAAGTCGGATTCCAAGAGAGCGCGAAAGTTCGAGAGAGACATTAGGTTATGAGGCATTAGGTTGGACGAGATGAAGTTGGCGGGAATAACGTGACCGCTGCGAGCACAGGACCCGGTTAAGAGGCGATACATGCGTCGCACCATGGCCCTGCGGTGGGAGTACTGAGGCTGGTGATAATGATGGGGACCTAACAAATACAGTAGACACTGCGGTAGCACCTTCTTTTGACAGTGCGGTCAAATTTTTCCGAGACATGTGGTAGGCCACAGCCATATGTTTCAGTTAAGTGTGTGAACTGTGCCGTGGTATTATCTCAACGTGACGGTTATTGAAGGGCCTAGAGTGAATGGCATGAGCATGCAGTGTTCCTTGCAGCTTGCACTTCTTAAAGGCCTTGTCGATTGACGAAAACTAGACGGACGGCAATATTCTGGGTTTCCATAGTGTGCACACGCGAGCTGCGAGAAGGCTTGCTTACGTTCTGCGCACGCGCACTTCAATTATACTTGATCCTTACACACACGTCAATGTGAAGTACACATTCTGGCATATAAATGCGGCTTTATTGAGCACTTTACATTGAAGCAGCCGATATTAGACATATTACTATTCTCCCATTTCTAAGTCACCTGCTTTTTTTTTCTCTCCAGTTTTTCTTTACCATCTTTCTTTCCACTTACTCTTCTTCTGAGTGCAGAATAGCAAAGCAGATGTTTGAATTCAGGTGAAACTTTCTACTCTTTCCTCGTCTTATATATATCTCCCTCTAGCTCCATTTAAAGCTGTCGATAGTGCGCTATCTACGGGTTCTCCCTAGGATAGGCGCTGTGGACGGGAAGTCAGCGTGAAATTTAACAGGGTGCTTCAGCAGCGCCGATTTATTGCACGGTAAGTACGCTAGTATTGAACCTTCGTGGTTGGGACGCCGCCATTTTAGTCAGTAAGACCTCCATTTACTCGCCTTGATCATCTCATCACGTTAGACTTACACACACAATGAGCCGCTCGCGCGGCTGAAACGTGAAAAAACAAGAGCTACGTTTTGACCATGAGGGCATATACTATTACCGTACTTACCACTCGGTAAATCCACCCTGCTGAAATATCTTATTGAAATGCCATAGTACAAAGCCGGTGCGCAAGAAGCGGCACTCCGTTCACTCGATCTCTCGTGCGACACGTTGCGCGCTTTCGTGCCATTCGGGAAACGGGACGCCAAGCAGAACGCAGTCGCCGCCGTGACGCACAGATTGTAACGCGACCAATGAAAAACTCCTTTCTTGCATTTGCCGGGGCAAATCGGGTACATGTTGAGAAAGACAACGCACATTTCCAAGCATTCCGGCGCATCGTCGTAGTGTCTCCAGCCCCGGCACTTGTTGATTGACACTTAGGGGACAACGGCCACGCCTAGTTTTCAGGAAATAAACTGAAAAGGATAAAACGATGCTGAAACTGTCCTGTACCAAAACGTCAGTACACGGACACTTCTACCGTACGAGCACAAGACGCTTTTCTCGGCAACAACTTTATATTTGAATATTCGAGCACCCTCTAGGAGTACTGTGAAAGCTGCAGAACAGAAATGCATGCCTGTTACCGCGCCAAAAATGGTCATTAGATTTGCTGACAGTCTCCTCACTTGCCTTGCTGAAATAAACGACGCTTTATTTATTCTGAGACTCAAACAGTTATTGTTCACTATAGTCATTGTTCACTTCCAAAGAATGCCTTGCTTTTTCTATTTCATTGACAGCACCAACTTTTCAGTACACCTGTTTTCCAAAGTAAACATGGCGTCCATGGCGTAGTGGGTTAGCGTGCGGTCGCAAACGCGGCGTTTAATTCTAAAAAAAAACATCTTCACGTGACGATAAAATACACACTGAACAATCGAAATGTTTCTCTAATTCACATTGTTTCGGGAATATAATTTTGTAAACACGTTAACGACGCGAGCGAGCAAAACCTAAACTATAGCCGCAAGCTGTCGCGCTACTTGCGGAAGAGCACGGGCGTGCGAAAGCCCTGCCTCCGTACCCTTCACTTCACTGCCAAGATAATTTGTAGCCTAGTATAGCACTGCTGCGACCGAGTATCGAAACCGTGACTCGTGCAGAGGTTTACTAGTAACTCGCGTGTGCGTGTTGTGTTACTTAAAAAAAATAGCAGATGCTGTATAGCACTGCTGCGACCGAGTGTCGAAACCGTGACTCGTGCAGAGGTTTACTAGTAACTCGCGTGTGCGTGTTATGTTACTTAAAAAAATAGCAGATGCTGTATAGCACTGCTGCGACCGAGTGTCGAAACCGTGACTCGTGCAGAGGTTTACAATTAAATCGCGTGTGCGTGTTATGTTACTTAAAAAAATAACACATGTTGTATAGCACTGCTGCGACCGAGTGTCGAAACCGTGACTCGTGCAGAGGTTTACTAGTAACTCGCGTGTGCGTGTTATGTTACTTTAAAAAAAATAGCGGATGCTGTTGACGCTCGCCGCATTTAGCCTGTCGGAAACATAAGTGATCATCATCGGGAGCCGACACGGGATCTGTTCATCGTCTTCTTCATCTTCCACTTCGCTTTCCGAACACGTACGGTGATTTCTCGGGCTGGGGTCTTAATGACTGGATGGGTGAGAGAACAAATAAGGAGAGAGAGATAGAAAGAAAAAGAAACAAACATTTTTGATGAGGTGAGATTTTAATCCGCGGACAGAAAGTAAAAAAATGGAAAAAGAAAGTAAAAGAGAATAGAAAGAATAAAAAAGAAAGAAATAGAGAGAAAAAGATAGGAATAAAGTGGAAGCCAGCGAGGAAGTGGGCGAGAGGAAGAAAAAGAAGAAAAAAGAGACAAGAGGACGGAAAGAGGAAAAAATAGAGATAGTGATGGTGACAAATTAGATAGAGAGAGAGAAATGAACGTGAGGAAGAGAAAAGGAGGAGAGGAAATCGTAAAGTACAGCATAGACCGAATGAGCGAGAGGGAAGTATATATATATATATATATATATATATATATATATATATATGAGATATAACAGACAGTAATGCCAAGGAATGTACAGGGGAAGTTATTAAAACCAATGGAATGTAAATAAGAAGAAAAGTGGATGAAAAAATTACCAACTGTGAGCAGGAATCGAACCTACGACCTTCGAATTACGCGTTCGATGCTCTAACCACTGAGCTATCACAGCGGCCCTCCCTCCATCCACTTTTTTGGGTTTATCTGTGAATTTAGAAGTAGGAGTGACAGTCAGCGCCATCTATAAGCCAAACAACGAGTGTGAAACACTCTTATGCGCATGTTTGGCGCCACGTAGCACGTGAACTTATTATGAGCGGGCAGCTGAATAATTGTCCCTCTTATACAACCTAAACACACCAAGTCTGCCAGTACGAGACCCTCGTTCAATGAAATAAGGGAAAGAAGTGTATACCTAAGGGCTCGTTTTCCGTGTTTTAACACAATATTAATGAGATATAACAGACAGTAATGCCAAGGAATGTACAGGGGAAGTTATTAAAACCAATGGAATGTAAATAAGAAGAAAAGTGGATGAAAAAATTACCAAATGTGAGCAGGAATCGAACCTACGACCTTCGAATTACGCGTTCGATGCTCTAACCACTGAGCTATCACAGCGGCCCTCCCTCCATCCACTTTTTTGGGTTTATCTGTGAATTTAGAAGTAGGAGTGACAGTCAGCGCCATCTATAAGCCAAACAACGAGTGTGAAACACTCTTATGCGCATGTTTGGCGCCACGTAGCACGTGAACTTATTATGAGCGGGCAGCTGAATAATTGTCCCTCTTATACAACCTAAACACACCAAGTCTGCCAGTACGAGACCCTCGTTCAATGAAATAAGGGAAAGAAGTGTATACCTAAGGGCTCGTTTTCCGTGTTTTAACACAATATTAATGAGATATAACAGACAGTAATGCCAAGGAATGTACAGGGGAAGTTATTAAAACCAATGGAATGTAAATAAGAAGAAAAGTGGATGAAAAAATTACCAACTGTGAGCAGGAATCGAACCTACGACCTTCGAATTACGCGTTCGATGCTCTAACCACTGAGCTATCACAGCGGCCCTCCCTCCATCCACTTTTTTGGGTTTATCTGTGAATTTAGAAGTAGGAGTGACAGTCAGCGCCATCTATAAGCCAAACAACGAGTGTGAAACACTCTTATGCGCATGTTTGGCGCCACGTAGCACGTGAACTTATTATGAGCGGGCAGCTGAATAATTGTCCCTCTTATACAACCTAAACACACCAAGTCTGCCAGTACGAGACCCTCGTTCAATGAAATAAGGGAAAGAAGTGTATACCTAAGGGCTCGTTTTCCGTGTTTTAACACAATATTAATGAGATATAACAGACAGTAATGCCAAGGAATGTACAGGGGAAGTTATTAAAACCAATGGAATGTAAATAAGAAGAAAAGTGGATGAAAAAATTACCAACTGTGAGCAGGAATCGAACCTACGACCTTCGAATTACGCGTTCGATGCTCTAACCACTGAGCTATCACAGCGGCCCTCCCTCCATCCACTTTTTTGGGTTTATCTGTGAATTTAGAAGTAGGAGTGACAGTCAGCGCCATCTATAAGCCAAACAACGAGTGTGAAACACTCTTATGCGCATGTTTGGCGCCACGTAGCACGTGAACTTATTATGAGCGGGCAGCTGAATAATTGTCCCTCTTATACAACCTAAACACACCAAGTCTGCCAGTACGAGACCCTCGTTCAATGAAATAAGGGAAAGAAGTGTATACCTAAGGGCTCGTTTTCCGTGTTTTAACACAATATTAATGAGATATAACAGACAGTAATGCCAAGGAATGTACAGGGGAAGTTATTAAAACCAATGGAATGTAAATAAGAAGAAAAGTGGATGAAAAAATTACCAACTGTGAGCAGGAATCGAACCTACGACCTTCGAATTACGCGTTCGATGCTCTAACCACTGAGCTATCACAGCGGCCCTCCCTCCATCCCCTTTTTTGGGTTTATCTGTGAATTTAGAAGTAGGAGTGACAGTCAGCGCCATCTATAAGCCAAACAAAGAGTGTGAAACACTCTTATGCGCATGTTTGGCGCCACGTAGCACGTGAACTTATTATGAGCGGGCAGCTGAATAATTGTCCCTCTTATACAACCTAAACACACCAAGTCTGCCAGTACGAGACCCTCGTTCAATGAAATAAGGGAAAGAAGTGTATACCTAAGGGCTCGTTTTCCGTGTTTTAACACAATATTAATGAGATATAACAGACAGTAATGCCAAGGAATGTACAGGGGAAGTTATTAAAACCAATGGAATGTAAATAAGAAGAAAAGTGGATGATGCTCTAACCACTGAGCTATCACGGAATGTACAGGGGAAGTTATTAAAACTTCCCCTGTACATTCCTTGGCATTACTGTCTGTTATATCTCATTAATATTGTGTTAAAACACGGAAAACGAGCCCTTAGGTATACACTTCTTTCCCTTATTTCATTGAACGAGGGTCTCGTACTGGCAGACTTGGTGTGTTTAGGTTGTATAAGAGGGACAATTATTCAGCTGCCCGCTCATAATAAGTTCACGTGCTACGTGGCGCCAAACATGCGCATAAGAGTGTTTCACACTCGTTGTTTGGCTTATAGATGGCGCTGACTGTCACTCCTACTTCTAAATTCACAGATAAACCCAAAAAAGTGGATGGAGGGAGGGCCGCTGTGATAGCTCAGTGGTTAGAGCATCGAACGCGTAATTCGAAGGTCGTAGGTTCGATTCCTGCTCACAGTTGGTAATTTTTTCATCCACTTTTCTTCTTATTTACATTCCATTGGTTTTAATAACTTCCCCTGTACATTCCTTGGCATTACTGTCTGTTATATCTCATTAATATTGTGTTAAAACACGGAAAACGAGCCCTTAGGTATACACTTCTTTCCCTTATTTCATTGAACGAGGGTCTCGTACTGGCAGACTTGGTGTGTTTAGGTTGTATAAGAGGGACAATTATTCAGCTGCCCGCTCATAATAAGTTCACGTGCTACGTGGCGCCAAACATGCGCATAAGAGTGTTTCACACTCTTTGTTTGGCTTATAGATGGCGCTGACTGTCACTCCTACTTCTAAATTCACAGATAAACCCAAAAAAGTGGATGGAGGGAGGGTCGCTGTGATAGCTCAGTGGTTAGAGCATCGAACGCGTAATTCGAAGGTCGTAGGTTCGATTCCTGCTCACAGGTGGTAATTTTTTCATCCACTTTTCTTCTTATTTACATTCCATTGGTTTTAATAACTTCCCCTGTACATTCCTTGGCATTACTGTCTGTTATATCTCATTAATATTGTGTTAAAACACGGAAAACGAGCCCTTAGGTATACACTTCTTTCCCTTATATATATATATATATATATATATATATATATATATATTGTAGGCTTATGCCACAGGAGCGAAAGAAAGAGACGCCTGAATGATAACCGATGCCAGCCAGGAACGCGAGCCGTGGCTTCACGTGCCACGGCCTAGCGCCTTCTTTATTTTTTTCCGTCGCCATCGCGCGCTCTCCGGTTTGCGCGCCGCCCGAACGAGGGCGCTACAGGGCCCCCCGTGTAGACTGGAAGTCGGAATGTGACATGCCGTTTGTGGTGTTCCCACGGAAGATCAGTCGTAGATGAGAGGCTTTCTAGGGCGGTCTCCAGGTACGCCGGCTTGAGTCGGTCCAAGCTGACTGTCTCTTCACGGCCGTTCTGAAGTAGAGTGGCAGTTTTGGGGTTGCGGTGAAGGACGCGGAATGGTCCGTCGTAGGCTGGTGTCAAAGGCGGTCTGACCGCGTCGTGGCGCACGAAAACATGTGTTGCAGTGGCCAGATCAGGGTGGACGAATATGGTCTTGTGTTCGGAAGGTCTGGGTGGAGTGGGCCGGAGGTCTTGAACGCAGTCGAGGAGGCGTTGTAGGAATTGCTGTGGCTGGTCTGGTAGCTTCGTTGACGTGAAGAAGTCTCCCGGAAGCCGTAGAGAAGTGCCATACACCAGCTCTGCTGTTGAGCACTGCAGGTCTGCCCGGATGACAGCTCGTAAACCTAAGAGCACCAGTGGCAAGGCATCAACCCAGGTGGCTCTATTGAGGCGGGTAGTCAAGGCGGTCTTCAGTTGTCGGTGAAGGCGTTCCACCATGCCGTTGGCGCAGGGATGATAAGCCGTGGTACGGCAATGTCTGGCTCCGAGGATGCGATTAAGGAAAGTAAACAGCGAGGACTCAAACTGACGTCCACGGTCTGTTGTCACGGTGCCAGGACAGCCAAAACGGGATACCCACGTAGAAATGAAAACGCGGGCAACTGTCTCGGCTGTGATATCTTGAATTGGAACAGCCTCTGGCCAGCGTGTGAAGCGATCGACCATGGTCAATATATAACGGTACCCCTGAGACACTGGTAGAGGGCCCACAATGTCTAGATGAACATGGTCGAAACGACGGCCGGGTGGAAGGAAAGGTTGGGGCGGCGTCTTAGTATGACGGGAGACCTTTGTCATCTGGCAGGGCAGGCACATGCGCGTCCAAGCGCGCACGTCACCGTTGATTCCGGGCCAGACATAGCGCTGGGTGAGAAGACGCTGAGTAGCCCGAATGCCAGGGTGACAGATGTCGTGTAAGGAATGGAAAACGGTGCGTCGTAATGAAGCGGGAACGAAAGGGCGGGGAAGGTCAGCTGAGACATCACACCACAAGCGCTCAGATGATAATGGATGAGGCACTAGGCGTAGTCGGAGAGAACGGGGGTTCTCCCGAAAAGCGGCAAGTTCTCTATCATCCTGCTGTGCCGAGGAGAATGAGGCCCAGTCGATGGTTGGCGGTGGAGAGACAACCGCGGCTATACGAGAAAGGGCATCTGCGGTGGTGTTGTCAGCTCCTTTCACATGGCGGATGTCAGTCGTGAACTCCGATATATAAGCCAGATGGCGGAGTTCACGGGGCACGTACTTGGATGAGTTAGTGCGGAAAACATACGCCAGTGGCTTATGGTCAGTCAGCACGTAAAACGAGCATCCTTCCAGGAAATGCCGAAAGTGCTGTATTGCAGCGTAGATGGCTAGTAGTTCCCGGCCAAAAACGCTGTAGCGGGTCTCAGCAGGAAGTAGCTTCCGAGAGTAAAACGACAAGGGTCTCCACTCGGAGTTAATGCACTGCTGTAAGACGGCTCCGACGGCCACGCTGGATGCGTCCACCATCAACCGAGTAGGGGCGTTGCTGCGTGGATGAATGAGAAGCACGGCGTTAGCGACCGCTTGCTTAGCAGCAGCAAAGGCGGCCTGGGCCTCTGACGACCAAGGAATGGCGGAGGACGGGCCGGCGGTCGACCGAAGGAGGTCGGTGAGCGGTCGTAGCAGTTCGGCACAGTGTGGTATGAAGCGCCTGGAAAAATTCACAAGCCCCAGGAATTGGCGTAATTGGCGCAGTGTTGTAGGCTGAGGATAATCCTGAATTGCTTTGACGTGGGACCGGAGAGGGCGTATTCCTTTGGATGATATGTGATGGCCCAAGAACTCGAGCTCAGATGCGCCGAAAGTACACTTAGAGGCGTTCACAACGAGGCCGTACTGCTGAAGACGTTGGAACAGAGCGCGTAGATGGTGCTCATGATCTTCAGGTGTGCGGCTAGCGATGAGGACATCGTCAAGGTACGCAAACACAGTAGGAAGACCCCGTGTGACCTCAGAAATGAACCGCTGGAAAGTTTGAGCCGAATTTCGGAGTCCAAAAGGCATCCGCACGTATTCAAACAACCCAAAGGGCGTCGTGATGGCGGTCTTAGGTATGTCGGCGGGCTCGACAGGAATCTGGTGGTACGCCTTAACAAGGTCCACTTTGCTGAAAATTGTGCAGCCATCGAGGCGCGATGTAAAATCCTGGATGTGAGGTAGAGGATAGCTGTCGTGGACAGTCTTGGCGTTCAACGCTCGATAGTCCCCACAAGGACGCCAGTCACCCGGATCACGCTTTGGCACCAAATGCAGCGGGGAAGCCCAAGCGCTTGACGACGGGCGGATAATGCCGAGCTGCAGCATGTGGTCAAACTCCCGTTTAGCAATAGCTAGGCGGTCTCCGCACAGGCGGCGTGGTCGAGCGGCTGCCGGTGGACCCCGGGTGACGATGTGGTGGGTCACCGTATGTTTAGGCGGCTGGGTGAGGTTGCACGGTTTAGTTAACTCCGGGAAACTCGCCAAAATTTTTTCGAACGGTGAGGAAGGTATCAACATGCGGATGGCCATTGGAGCGATGTCGGACAGGACTCCCGAGATGGAGAGACGAGTCTTACCATCTATGAGGCGGCGCCGCCGCACGCTGACGTCCAAATCGAAGTATGAGAGGAAGTCCGAGCCGATGATCGGTTGAACCACGTCTGCGATGACGAAAACCCACCGGAAAATGCAGCGAAGGCCGAAGTCGAGGGTGAGAGATCGGAGCCCATACGTTGCTATAGACGAGGCGTTGGCAGCACGAAGCACTTGCCCCTGTGACTTTGAACGATCAGCCTTAGTCGGGGGCACAACGCTAATTTCCGCGCCCGTATCTATAAGGAACCTGGCGCCCGATAGCTGGTCCGTGACCATGAAAAGGCGGCTGGGACGAGAAAGGAGATCACACGCCGCCGTCAGTGATCCCGGCAGGCGTTTCCCTGCCACGAACATGGGGGTGTACACTTCGTGGCTCGGTGACGGAAACGCCGATGGTACCAGCAGAGGGGTGGAGGGCTGGGACTCCGAGCATCTCGTGTGCGTGGAAGAGCTCGACGACCGGAACGAGGCGAACGAGTCTCCTGCAGGGGGCTCCGGAGTGCGGCAAATGAGGCGGCGAGTTCGTCGATGCGGGCCTCAAGGCGCGAAATCGCTGTGTCTGCTGGTGGTAAGACAGCGTTGACAGATGGGGAGGTCGCTTCATGAACCTGATCAGCGAGCTCCGCCAGGCGGTCGAGATCGACGTCGCCGGCCACCGCGAGGACGAGGCGGATTGGCTGAGAAAGGCGTTGGAGGAAGAGCTCGCGAAGCAACGCTGAGTGGGCAGAGACGTCGTGTTTCCCAAGAAGCTGTCGCATTCGGCGCAGTAGTTGGGAGGGGCGCCTGTCGCCAAGGTCCCCCTCTGCAAGGAGCTGCTGTAGGCGGACGCGTTCCGAAGGCATCAATCGTTCCAGCACCTTGGTTTTAAGGTGCTGATATGGCGTAGTGTCCGAGGGGTTGGAGAGGACGTCGGAGAGCTCGCTGGCAACGTCAGGAGGAAGGACGGAGGCTACGTGGTAGTAGCGTGTCGTTTCCGAGGCGATGCGGTACAGGGAGAATTGCGCCTCGACCTGATGAAACCAAACTTGCGGGTCCTGTGGCCAGAAAGATGGGAGACGCAGTTGCACGGCCGAGACGTCCTGCGGATGTGAGGCTTGTTCGGTTGAGGATGCATTCGAGTCAGTCATTGTCTCCGTCCGAGGTCACCACTTGTAGGCTTATGCCACAGGAGCGAAAGAAAGAGACGCCTGAACGATAACCGATGCCAGCCAGGAACGCGAGCCGTGGCTTCACGTGCCACGGCCTAGCGCCTTCTTTATTTTTTTCCGTCGCCATCGCGCGCTCTCCGGTTTGCGCGCCGCCCGAACGAGGGCGCTACAATATATATATATATATATATATATATATATATATATATATATATATATATATATATATATATATATATAAGAGAAAGCCAGGTTGATGAAAAAATAAAGAAAAACAAAAAGAAAAAAAATGCCATACAGAACAAAAGAGCAAAAAAAATGCAAGAGAGCAAGCAAGAAAGAGAAAACTGAAGGGAAACAAGCAGCATTGCATATCTCCGCACTTGTTCAGCCTCGACACCATCAATGCAAAGCTGCCTTAATTCTTTAAATTATACGTCGTTTACGAGATGAACAAATGTTCGGTAAGATCGCCCTTCGGGACCGTTCACGTAAATCACTACAACCATGTAAAAAAATCGCTAGTGCATGACGCGCTTTTAGATAACGACATGAAAAAGAATACGAAGTACAGTGATATAACAACAGTATTAGTTAAGTCATATGCGGGCACATGAGTACTGGACGCGTTGACTATAAAGCTCCCCACAATGTCCTGTGACAAAACAACACTAAGCTATGTTTACTCCAGTGAAGCTGCTTTATACCACATTGGCGTTGCGAAGCGGTCCTCCATAGAGGTAGTGGAGAACCCTCAGAAATGGCCCCGCCATGGTGGTCTAGTGGTGAGGGCACTCGACTGCTAACGCGGAGGCCGCTGGATCAAATCCCGGCTGTGGCGACTGCATTTTCGAAGGAGGCGAAAATGTTTGAGCCCCATGTGCTTAGATTTAGGTGCACTTGAAAACCTCAGGTGGTCGAAATTTCCGGAGCCCTTCTATACGGTGTCTCTCGTAATAATATGGTGGTTTTAGGACGTTAAACGCCAGATATTGTGATTAACCCTCAGAAATGCTTCAGTGTTGCACGTGTATGCATACACGAACATAAAAGCACACGTAAGAGTGGCTGAAAACACCCCCCCCCCCCAAAAAAAAAAAGAAAGAAAGAAACAAGATTGTGGTTAGGCCCCTACTATACGATGCCCATCGAAACGTTTACGTTTGGCGATAGCGATCTGCAGTAGTCGCTTCGCTACCGCGTCCTTTCGACTGAAATGGGATGTTTGATTGATCGGGGCTACTACCGAGTCGCCGAAAGCAAAACAGGGAGGAGGAACCAAGAGGTGGTCCTGTCGGAGTGCTCGCATTCTTGGAATCACAGTGGGAAGCTACGAAGCGCTCAAAGAACGAAAAAAAAAAACAAAAAAAAAACAAAAGCCAGTCGATCCTTCGTGCCCTCTTTTTAGATCGTGTCGCCCCGCTGCGGTGGGCTAGTGGCTAAGGTACTCGGCTGCTGACCCGCAGGTCGCGGGATCGAATCCCGGCTGCGGCGGCTGCATTTCCGATGGAGGCGGAAATGTTGTAGGAACGTGTGCTCAGATTTGGGTGCACGTTAGAGAACCCCAGGTGGTCTAAATTTCCGGAGCCCTCCACTACGGCGTCACTCATAATCATATAGTGGTTTTGGGACGTTAAACCCCACATATCTATCTCGATCGTGTCGTCGTTTTTAGTGCAAAGATTCAGGCGTGCAATGCACCGGGCTGCGAAAGGCGCTCGCTGTGGCCGAAATGGATTTCGGATTAATTTTGAAGCACCTCTTTCGGGCGCAACCTTGTGATGGTACGCTGCACGAGAACGTGTGTGCATTGCACCCCGATCAGAATGCGGCCGTGGCGCTGCGGAATGCGATATGATCAGCACGAGATTTAGCAATGTATTCCCACGGTGAACGACGTGCAGGTAAAATAAACCCGAGCTATTAAATAAAGCGAGACCTTTGGTTAGAGCACGCAAGTGGAAAGTTGATTGGTGCGTGAGTGATTTCGGTAGCAGCAGCGTACCACGAAGGTTATTCGAGAAGAAAAAGAGAGGAGTGTCTGTGCGCCTATTTGTGTGTGTGTGTATTTATCTATAGCTACAAGCATATACGTACGTTTTGTATACAATCACAACGTAAAAATTTCGTCTGAGAGGGGAGTTGGAGGTCGAACCCTCAAAACCAGCCCCGTATACAAAACATGTATACGGAGAAAGCTGATAGGACTATGTTCGGTATTTCATTATTAGGAAGAACAAATGCTCAGAAAAAAAAGACAAGAAAGGAGACAGGACTGCAAGCTAGACTGGCAAGCGCTTGATAACGTGTAGTATGATTTCGCAGCACATCAACCACGCGTAGCTTTGTGGCAGAATACTTGATTGCCACTAAGAATGCTTGGGTTTGATTCCTGTTGTAACTCTGACATTTATTCTTTGCATTAATCGAGTCAACGCTGCCGCGATGTCAGTTGCGTTAAAATCACCTATTTGTGTTCTCACCGTTGCAGGGTAGATATAGGAAGGAAGGAAAATAGAGGGAAAAGAAAGGCAAGGAGATTAACCAGCCTATAGGCAGCCGGTTTGCTACCCTGCGCATGGGATATAGAGTGCCAATCACCTGGGGCACATACTCTCATACCAGTAGCACATTATACAGTGTTGCCATCGCTGAACGTCAGACATCCGCTAAAAATAAATAAGAAATCCGCCAGATTCCGCTAGATTCTAAAACATATCCGCTAAATTTCCCGCTAGGGCCTATTTTATTCAAAAAACACTGCAATTTCGTATGATAAATACCTTTATCATTCTCAAAAGCTTCCCAAAACTTCGAGAGCTGAAATAACATATTGCCGCGAATAGTCGTTCAAGGAGTCTAACTAGAACACTTGAGGCTTCAGTGCTGCGGTCGTCGTCATTGGTGAACCTCATCACAGATGAGGCTAAAAGTTATAAATGTTCACACTGATAAAAAAAAACTCACAGGTCAATGAAAAACACATCGAGGTCTTCGTCGCCGCTGTTGTCGTCTGACACGAACTCCACAGGACCGCTAGTACTTGTTGAGAGACCAGACAGGTGACTTGGTTGCACATACGTTGCAGATGTCCCGATTGCACTCACAACTGCCGCGGGAAGTTCGTAATCAAAACAACTTTTCTGGTGTCGCTTCTTCCCCGCTGTTACGACGAGGATGGTATTTGTTGTTTCAGGCTTCAGCTTGTTCCTCAGCTTGGATTTTACTATGTTGAGCTGACTAAATGTCCTCTCTACTTCGGCATTTGAATACGGCAGCACGAGCATCGACAAGGCAAATCCGGCCAGCTCGGCGAACGGGTTTTCGCCGCAGTTGTCCTTATAGGAGTGAACTTCACACCAGAACGACTGCGTGGACGATATTTGCTTCCAGTCCAGAAGGGTGAATTTGCCCCACTGGTTTTGAAGTTTTTCGATCGTTTCAGGGGGCACTGCCATTGTTTCCAGCAGAGGAATCAATGGCTCCTTCACGACGCACAAAGCGTTTTCGACCGATAAGAGTGACGTTTTCTGGAGAACTGTGATGTTGTCGGGAAGTCGCTGTCTGATTTGATCTACTAGCGTGGTAATAAACCTTATTCAGCTTTCTCGCATCACAGCTTCCTCTGCGACAGAGAACTCGTCGGTCTTCTGAGCTTTCATGTTGTCAACGTACGTCTCAAACAGGTAGCCCAGATATGGCTTGGGATTCAAGTGGTCCTCAAGTCTGCACGTCAAAACGTCAATATGCTCTGTTGGAATTACGACTTTTTCAACCAAGCTTGAAAGCAAAGTCATGAGGTCTTTCAGCAGCTTTGTTTGATCCGCATTTTTCGCCTCGAATGCGCGCAGAGTCCACAGATTGGTGCATCGCAGCTCGTCCGTTGTTTATTACTTAGAAAGCGATCGCCGCTTTGAAACCTCACGGATTTGTTTGTCTGAGATAGGCGGAGCAAGTGAACAGGAGCCTCTGAAGTTAAACAATTTCCGCATTTTTAGAGAACACGGGAATGGTTTCTTGCAGGGCGATATTGACTTGGTCCACTGCGTGAGGTATCCGACAGAAATCCGCTATGTACAAAAATGGCCCGTCAGAAAATCCGCTAGCCGCTAGACTGATTTTTTCCCGTCGAAATATATAAAAATCCGCCAGATTTAGCGGGAAATCCGCTAAATTGGCACCACTGAGCACATACCCGCCCGCGGGTATACGGGCCACTGTCTGACGAAAAGTGTTTGACCACGTACTCGACAGGGTTGTGACATGATTCATGTTGTGACCAGCGAGTCGTATTTGTCAAGCCATTTTACGCTCCCGTACTAGTTTTGGTTTACCCCAGGTGAAGGGGGTAATCCCGACGAGAGCGCTCAGACGTAAGCGGCTAGATAGATATATAGATATGTGGATAGACACTCAAAGTGCTTGCAGTACACAAAGAAATGCTTCATGTTTGAAATTATACTCAAATAACTTTCTATCCGCATGATTCGCACAAAATCGATTCTCAAAGTACGCGGGATCTGCCGAATTTCGTTTCTGATGAGGTGGTCCCGGAAAAAGTAAGCGCGGATTACATTTGTTGAATTAACGGGAAAACAGGGACACAGTATCCAATTTAACACAGCCGTTTATTTCCCATATACAAATGAGGGTGAGAGCAGTCAAGCTGCACTAACCCTGTAATGGGTGAACGCAAAACTTTATCGAAAGTCCTGATGTGCACGACTCGGAGCGCAGCGGGTCACTGCCACGTTGGGACAGTCAGGCCGAGCTCGAATGCCACGCCCTGGGCCCTCTGGGCAGCCCACAGTTAAGACCCGACGTTGGAGCTCTTGATAGCGGATAGCTTCTTCAAATAGTCAAAATATACCTGTCATCATCGGGATCACATTTTGGACATTCGTGCAACGTTCATACGGGTCCTGAACAAAATACAGCCGCTGACTGAGGTCGCTGAAGTCTGCAGAGCTCAAGGTGGTTGGGGAAAAGACGCCCCCCCCCCCCCCATTGAACATGCGCACGGTGGGGGGGGGGGGGTCATTTGACAGCCCCTGGACTTCCGCCTCTGCAAGTGCTGTATCTCAAGATTTAAGGCACAGTGAGAATGATGAATGGAAAAAGCCTTCTTCTTGCTTGAGGCTCGTGTACTTTAAATTTCATCATCATCAGCCTGACTACGACCACTGCTGGGCAAAAGCCTCTCCCACGATCCACCAATCAACCCGGTCTTGTGCCTTCTGCTTCCGCGTTATACCTGCGAACGTTTAGGTGCACCTTAAATAAACCCTAGTGCTCTGAATTTACAGAGCCCTCCACTACGACATCTCTCATAATAATATCGTGGTTTTGGGACGTTAAACCTCAACAATTACTAATTATTAGTATATCGCTGTCAATGTGCACAACTCTAAAAAGGGTAGTGAACGAGGATGACTTGGAGAACTTGTCGATATTGCATCTTGGAAACGCTACAGCGTTCAAAGACATCCCCGCCTGTGTGCGCAGCAACGTTCGTAAGACGACAAAGTGGACCTCGCATCGTTCTTTCTTTGCCTAAGAACAGCGGTCATGTCGCCTTATCTAGCATTGGTGAAAAAAAAAACGAGAATGGGAAAATCGTTTGCAAAGAAAGAAAAATGGGAAATGCAAGGAAAGGAAAGCCGTCAAAGAGGGAGGGGTGGGAACAAGCACAGCGTGTCGGCAGCGGCGGCGTTAAACGGCATCGAGGTGTCTCTCCCGGTTTTGTCCTTTCCAGTCGCTGTTTTTCCTTTTTCCTTTTTTCTTCTAACATATCTCGCGTTTGTTTCGATCCTCTCGCGGCTTCTACAAACACTTTCCGTCGGAACAATTTCAAGGAGCAGGCGAGAATAATAACAAAGTGATAAAAAATAGAAATAAAAAATGGTAAAAGCTAGGAAAGACGAGTGAAAGAGGGCCGGACTTGACAGTAGGTGTGAAGAATGGTAACCGCGCCGTCGGAACAAGCTTTCTCGTCGTCTGCTTTCGAAACAAAAAAAAAATCGTCTGCTCCTTGAGAAGAGCAGCGCTGAGCCGTGCCGAGTTTGCGGTAGCCGCCGCGACGTATTCGAGAGGCCACGTGGGGTAAGCCGAAAGCAAGCGTGCACACCCAGTGTAGAGACGGGGCATCGCGGTGTGGTATGTGGAAGTAAGTAAGTGCCTGTTGGTATAGCACAAAGAAAGGCGGCGCGGGCGAGCCAGTCACTACAGGAAGCCCCGCTGACGCCGAAGGCCCCGAGGGAATACGACAGAATAAGAAAAAAAATATACGGGAAAGTAAACAAAGTGTAGGGAATGACGGTTTGGCTGTATGTAGGATGGCGGTGGTGGCGTTCAGCGGGCAGACATAAAAGGAGGCGGCTTTCTCGGAAAGCATCTTTACGAAGAAGCCCTTCTTCGCGGTTCTCCCTAGAGGCTTGGCTTGACTTGGTCGCTTGGCTCCACGGACATGCACGAAGTACGATTAACACTCGCCCTAGCGCGTGCGATGGCTCTGCAGGGAGAGATACACCTTCGGCGGCTGAGACGGGCTCGCAGGTGCCTTATGTTCAAAGTGTTTTTTGCCTTTTCTTTTTTTTAAGCTCTGACCTGCGCTGACGTTTAAAAAGGCGTGTTTACACGACGGAATGAATGCGAATAGCACTGCGAACAAATGGCACGAAGCACTGGGAAGCGCACGAGTTTATGCGATATCATCGCTGTTTAATAAGACGATCACAACGGAGTAGTCTTGATTCACAGAAACGAAATACATTAGCTTGTGCACGAGACGAGAATTGCAAATGGCTGTAGGATATCGACGAATTCTAAACGTATTTGGCTTTTAGATTTGACGCTGAATATGCTCCATTGATTGATTGATATCTGGGGTTCAACGTCCCAAAACCACCATATGATTATGAGAGACGCCGTAGTGGAGGGCTCCGGAAGTTTCGACCACCTGGGGTTCTTTAACGTGCGCCAAAATCACACAGGCCTACAACATTTCCGCCTCCATCGGAAATGCAGCCGCCGCAGCCGGGATTCGAACCCGCGCCCTGCGGGTCAGCAGCCGAGTACCTTAGCCACTAGACCACCGCGGCGGGGCATCTGAATATGCTCGTTACACAAGTTACAGCTAAAAAATCGGCCCCGTATGCATGTTAATCAGCAAATGTCGTCGAAAGACGATAGTCTTGCTTCTGGAGAGATTGGAAAAACGTTTATTTGATGTTCTGCGCAAGAAAATTACTGAATAATACTCTGGAGGCGCTGCGTTGGAGTGCCTCGAGCGCTCATACAGCGGAGGCGAACGAGCGCATCAAGTCACGTTACACTTGAGACATGAGCGTTATCTGGCAGTTTCCTTGGAAAACGAAGCGCGTGGCTCTGAGACGGGTGTGATAAGGTGATGAGATGTAGGTGATGAGGTGTAGAACGCAACGCGACGGGTAGGTTCCACCACCGTCTCGTGTTAGCAAAGCGCTGAAAACACTCACCTTTTCGTTCAAGCGTTGCATGATCAGCGCAGCGTGTTAAGCGCTACGGTCCTCAGAATAACCTAGGTATGCCTTTTCTAGTAAAAGACGCACATGCAGAATATATACGTGTTGTTATGCTGCCCCAGACGTGCGCAATAATTGCATGGGGTCGGCCGTTTTAAGTACCTGGTGCCGCTAAGGGTGAACAGACAGACAGACAGACAGACAGACAGACAGACAGACAGACACAGACAGACAGACAGACAGACAGACAGACAGACAGACAGACAGACAGACAGACAGACAGACAGACAGACAGACAGACAGACAGACAGACAGACAGACAGACAGACAGACAGACAGACAGGCGGACAGACAGACAGACAGACAGACAGACAGACAGACAGACAGACAGACAGACCAAAATTTTTGCGTCGATGATCCCCAAGAAAGACTATCGTCTTTAATAATCATGCACGTCGAGGCAAGATTCTCATACCGGCGTCAAGTGTGGCCTTGCTGATCATGATTAAGGCCTACTTTGATCAATTTGCTCATTGGTGATCGACTCATTCCGGTATCTTGCGTATAGGAGTCCACATAATTAAGAAGTTTCATCCGCTTCAAGCCCAATCGCGATAAGAAATGTCCGTTTGAAACCGGCGTTATTGGCTGCGTTTTAAAACAGAAGTATTGCCCAAAATGTGGTTGGTGCAATATTGTAATAACGTGAAATTGATGTAGAACATATGCAAGTGGTAGAAAAAAGAATTGTTTGCAACTTAATCGAAATGCATCCATCAACTATATATTCTAGCCTAACAGTAACTCATTGACCTCGCACTTACCACTATCGAGTGAAGTCAGGAGATATTTCAGCGAATGGGACCGTGCCATCATCATCTGTTCTGTTATAGCACTTATACATAGGAAAAGCCTATTTATAGAAGTCCCGTATGAAGCTGCAAGTGTCGTACTCCGTTTCAAATGGCTTGGCCTTCCCGCGCGAATTGCAGGAGTGAAAGCGGAAGTCCATATTGTATAAAATTGCGAGGGGCATGACGTTACAGCAGAGATATAAGTGTATGTTATACACTAAAGAGTTGAACACATCACAGCTTCAAGCAGTGGGTGAGCAATTCCCTACAAATAATAATAATAATAATAATAATAATAATAATAATAATAATAATAATAATAATAATAATAATAATAATAATAATAATAATAATACGCGCTCGTATGGATTTCGATGACAAGCAGAGCGACCTCGGCGAAGGCGGTTTGTTGGTTGCAAGTGTCGAACGAAGCAGGCGGATTCATTTGATTTACTCGATATATTTATATGAGAAAAAAAGAAAGAGTAAAAGCACGTCACTTTCACCGATGGATCTGAGCGAACGAGGCAGCTACGAGGCTGAAGAGTTTGTAAGGCGAACCTTTGCGTCACAACGCGGAAAGTTTAGTGAGGCACTCCCGAACAATGCCTAAAGATCGCAAAGTGTACTGCGCCCTTCTTCTGTCCCTCTTTTCAGTCTGATCGTTTAAAAGCACCAGACTGGGACGAAACGAAGGGATCGAGATTTCAGTCGAGTCAACAGCATGCAGCCTGGTCGTAAAACGAAGGGCGCCGCAGAGAGGGCGCAAGAAGACGACGAATTTATGCTCCCCTTCTTTCCTTGCACGGGCACACGCGCGCACTTTCGACGGTGCGTTCCGTGAAACGCTTGGTTTGCAATATACGTATATTCTGCCCCGCAGCTACTGTGGCGTCCGCTTTATGGCTGTATCGGCGGCCGCGAAACAAGCTTCTCACTCGATGAAAACTTTCACCTCTTTTGCCGCTGGATTCGTTTTGTGAAGCCACTAAATGGCACCGGGTTTAATGAACGTGTTATCTGTGCAGATATGCCGCGTACAGGAGATGGACTGATTGTGTTATAGAGTTTTATTAACGTAGAATTTTTTAATTGGTGCCGAGAAAGCGCAAAATTTCACGTGCCTGCTAAAAGAAATACTTAGTCAACGGTGGTCTTTAAAGGTTTAGCACAGAGTGATGAAAGCCTTTCAACGCTTCTTTGAAGTGGCTGCTGTATGGGATGACTACTGACCTAAATATATCACGCACGTGCATTATGCTCACACGGACCAGTTATTAGCGGGTCGAGTTAAAACGAGAAATATTGAATTCAGCCAATGCAAGGAAACATCATTCTTAAATGCGAAGCATTTTTTAGCGAACTTCGGCGACTTTGAGCGTTTCTATCTATCTATCTATCTATCTATCTATCTATCTATCTATCTATCTATCTATCTATCTATCTATCTATCTATCTATCTATCTATCTATCTATCTATCTATCTATCTATCTATCTATCTATCTATCTATCTATCTATCTATCTATCTATCTATCTATCTATCTATCTATCTATCTATCTATCTATCTATCTATCTATCTATCTATCTATCTATCTGTCTATCTGTCTGTCTGTCTGTCTGTCTGTCTGTCTGTCTGTCTGTCTGTCTGTCTGTCTGTCTGTCTGTCTGTCTGTCTGTCTGTTAAACTCCATATATCAATCAAGCATCAGTGCTTCATATCAGCTTCTGGTGTTGCTAATACGCATGTTGACATCATTGTGCAAGTGCAAAGAACCGGTTATATACACATCTGCAACTCTTCAACATATGTATGTGTGGCATCAGTTGTACATATATTTAGCGTCATTTCATGACGTGTCACTCAGTAAAAAAAAAGTGCAACTGGGTCACCTTCCCTGCGTATGCTTCGCATAACGTCGAATCCCTCGTGCATGGGTTCTGCGGAATTTTCTAAGTACTTATTTCTTTTCGCGGACAACCAACTGAAACAAATTAGCCGTCACCAAGTATGGTGACTTCTGATTGGTTGATTGATTTGTGGGGTTTAACGTCCCAAAACCACCATACGGTTATGAGAGACGCCGTAGAGGAGGGCTCCGGAAATTTCGACCCCCTGTGGTTCTTTAACGTGCACCCAAATCTGAGCACACGGGCCTACAACATTTCCGCCTCCATCGGAAATGCAACCACCGCAGCCGGGATTCGATCCCGCGACCTGCGGGTCAGCAGCCGAGTACAATAGCCACTAGACCACTGCGGCGGGGATATGGTGACTTCTTCCTTCATTGCAATGAAAGAAAATGTCTGCTTTCAATTGTTCTGTGGTTCTTACGCTACGTACGGCTTGCCTCATAATGAGGTCATGGTTTCGGCCCGTAATACCAAAGAATACCTCTGTTTTTTTTACGAGCTTTGTTTAATAGTTATGTGATGGTTCCTTCTCTTCTGACATGTAGTACCATACATGGAAATTGGCTTAAAGCACTACGAATAAAGTCGACGCGATACTTGCGCTCTGTAGCGAAGCCTATGCCCTTCTGTGTCTGTTTTTTAACTGATATTTATTTATTTATTTATTTATTTATTTATTTATTCAAGTATATCACAGATTCCAATTTAGAACATTATGTGAGGGTGGGCATAAACCATTATTTAAACAACACATTCAGTAAATAATGAATACAGAAACAGGTAAGATGTACAAAGTGAATGCTAAGTACAAATCTTTTTATACGCTGAGCATATTGGATTAGTGGTAATAAGGCCGAAGAAAATAGACGAAATGAGCAATAAAGGACACTTTAGTGGACCACACGAATTGAACAAGAGCGAGAATCCTTTCCACAAGCCGAAACTCGAGACTATGCGAAAAAACACACAACAAAAAAGCCACGAAAACACAATGCATAGTTTTTTTTTTGAACGCCTCAAAGTCACGTATGCTAAAGATTTTATCTGGATTACTCCTTTCAATATTATATGGCACGAGGTAAAAGAGATGAACTGAAAGCTTTTGTTAGGCTGAACAGGTGTTCCAAGCTGATGCTGATGCTGATGACCTCCGATGTATGGCGCTCACCCACAGAGGAGGATGGGCCAAGAACCCGGGTGGCAGGATACTTAAATGAAACTAAAATGAAATTAAAGCCAATCTGAAAAACTGGTTTAAATACAAAACTACCAATAAACTAAAATGGTTGCTGAGCAAGCGGTCAAACCATCTCTTGTTCCTTACAGGCATAGCTACGAATTATAAACTAAATATCTGAAAATGTTAGGGTTCACTAGCACGGTACTCTTTTAGTTGCATTGATGTAGTCAAACACAGTGGAGCATATATTTCTGTGGCAGTAACCAAAGGAAGGGCCGCCAAGTGATAAAATTACTGGTACATTTACTTGTATTCCTAATTTTTGTAATAGGGCTACTAAAAGTCTTTTTCCTCTGATAAGAGTAACGACGACAGAAAAAAAAAGAAATGTTCAATTGTTTCAATTGCGTTGCAAAAAATGCACAGCGGTGACGCCTTGAGTCGAGCTTTGTTAATGTAATAATTAAGTTGTGGGACTGTACAGGGCAATCTGGTATAAGTGATCTGTAACTGTCTAGATACACGCCACTGTTTATTCCAGCAATGCCTTAAGTGCTCGAAATCTTTAAATTTATCCAAAGTACCAAATAATCATTACAAACAAGCATTTTGGAACCTTAGCGCTGTCATAAGCTTTGACGATTCTGAAGACGACGACATATGGAATTCGCATGTGTAAGTGGTAGTATAGATTGGTGATGACTGCAGATTACCTGTCGAAGGAGACCAATAGGGGCGATTACAGCTTAAATTACAACTGCCGATATTAGATCGAAGAAAACGATATAATGAATTAAATCAGAACTACGTTTTCCGTGACCATTAAATAGTTTACGGCTATGCAAAGTCTTGCAAAAAGCTTAGCGCATTTCAATCAGCGTAAGATGAATACGCCAACTATTCAACATGAACTTAAGGAACACAGTCGGTCTTCAAAACAACCAAGAAATCAATAAACTTCCCAGCCGATCAATTCACACCAACAGTCTAATTGTTATGATGTGTGACTAACAAAATTCCGTTGTCGAATTTACATATATCGAAATAACATAACGAAGTATTGCGTATATCGAAACCCACACACAACATTTAGTTGTATTAAATCTTTTATAAATATTTACTCATATATCGAACTTCCTTGTAGGATTCTTCAGATTCGATACATCCGGTTTCGACACAGTTAAAAAGAGAAATTCCAGCAATCAAAATGAAAAATCTTTAGGCGACGTCGTGACGTGTTTCACTGAATGGCTGTACTTTGCCTAGACACCCTTAACAGCCAAATCTGAACAAAAGCTGAAATCTAATACCACAGAGACAAAAAAAATGCTGGGAATCCCGCGCACTGAAGGAGAAAAGCAATATCGCAAATATATGGGTATTCGGTGGTTTTCTCGTGGGGCATTAGATTGTCTCAAGTCTATACATAGTGGCGACGCTGAGACGCCGTTATGCCGGTACACGCTCCACGTGGATTGAACTCATATATATACACACAAGGGCAGGGCATTCAACGGAAGTCGGGACAACGGATGAAAACACGCCCGTTTACGCCTCATTTCTCCACATGCGCTTGCTGATGGAGTGAGGTCAGGCTCACGTACGCCATTTGCCAGAACGGAATGGTCTGAAGTCACAATCGTGGAAGCAAGATACGATTTCGCTGTAAAACTGACACATCGGTCTTGAACGCTATATGGGGAAAAACTATCCCAGCGGCAGCGCGTGCGCGACAGCGTTGAATGCATCCTTCTTTCTCCCATAATTTGCTCCTCCTTCTTTCACTCTCCCTCCCCCATCCCCCGCATGGAGCCGTGTCGCTGCCTTCGTATTGAAAGACAATAACAGCTCCGTGCTTTTTTCTTCACTTTTGCCTCTCAAGAACCTCTGCAGGGAAAAACTATAGAGCGGAGAAAAGTCACCCTGGCTTTTTTTTTAAAAAAGATAGCTACGTACTAATATAAGGATATACTTACAATGTTGAACGCTCACTTTCCTGAAAGAAAAACGAAAACCGGTAAGACTATGGCTTTTAGCTACTACATTAGGTGCGTGTACGTTGCAGTCGTTGTTAGGAACATCACGCTAGAAACAACCATTATGCAACACTTTTCACTTCCTGTCCATTCATCCGACCGTCTGTGTGTCTATCGGTCTGTTCGCATGGCCTTTTCTGTATGCCTATCCAGCTGTTTTTAACACGAAAACGTTATATGTATGTATGTACGTATGTATGTATGTATGTATGTATGTATGTATGTATGTATGTATGTATGTATGTATGTATGTATGTATGTATGTATGTATGTATGTATGTATGCATGGATGTATGTATGTATGTATGTATGTATGTATGCATGCATGCACGCACGCACGTACGTACGCACGTACGTACGTACGTACGTACGTACGTACGTACGTACGTATGTATGTATGTATGTATGTATGTATGTATGTATGTATGTATGTATGTATGTATGTATGTATGTATGTATGTATGTATGTATGTATGTATGTATGTATGTATGTATGTATGTATGTATGTATTGTGATGTAACGGTGAAGGAAACCTTATTAGGCCCGGAAGACACGATGAAGCGACCACGCCCAAGGCACAGAACTCAGACAAGCCAAGTCCCCACAGCAGAAGAAGATGACGACCAATCATGATGATGAATATGCGTAAAGATAGATGATGTGCTTAATGAATGCCTACACTAACTTTCCCCCCCACGTGAAAGCGGTCATCCTGACCGCAGTTCCTGGCCGCATTTTAAAGCGAAGATGAACGCCGTATGAAAGGCTTCATGCGGGATACGTGGACTATTTCTGCTGCCCTGTAGCGGCGGTCCGTCGGAAGAAGAACGGGTGCCACGCGATAATTCACAGGAGACGTTTGCTCCAAGACAGTGTAGGGGCCAATAAAACGGAATTGAAACTTCTCGCACAGTCCGGGAGTGCGAATGGGTGTAAGAAGGAGGACTTCGTCGCCAGGGCTGAAAGACACCGCACGATGAGAGGCATCATATTCAAGCTTGCGATCCTGTTGCTTGGCTTCAGTGTTGACGCGAGCCAGCTGGCGGCAATGAAGTAGACGAGACACGTATTCCTCACTTGAAGATGAACATGGTTTGACAGGCGCAGAGAAGAACGAAACATCGAGGAAAGAAGAGGGGAAGCGACCGTGGACGAGGTAGAACGGCGAGTAACCGGTTGTGCGCTGTACAGAGGTATTATAGGCAAAAGTGACAAATGGCAAAATGGTGTCCCAGTTTCTGTGGTCGGGTTCGATATACATCGCAATCATATCTGACAGTGTACGATGGAAGCGCTCAGTCAGGCCGTTCGTCTGAGGATGGTAACTGGAGCTTGTTTTGTGTGTAGTGCCGGCTGCCTTGAGCACTTCTTCGACGAGTGCTGAAAGAAATACTCTTCCACGGTCGCTCAGGATTACACGAGGAGCTCCGTGTCGAAGGATTATTGCTCGAAGGATGAAGTCGGCCACTTCCGAAGCTGACGCAGAAGGCAAAGGAGCTGTTTCGGCGTAGCGGGTCAGGTGGTCGACAGCTGTAACTATCCAACGATTGCCCGTGACAGTCATAGGAAGCGGACCATACAGGTCAATGCCAACTACCTCGAATGGTTGCAGGGGACACGGGAGCGGTTGTAATTGTCCACTTCGAGTTGATGTAGGTAGCTTGCGACGCTGACAAAGGGCGCATGAGGCAACGTACTTCGCGACACAGGTGGACAAGCCCGGCCAGTAGTAGTGATATCTTATGCGGTCATACGTTTTCTGGAAGCCCATGTGTCCAGCAGACATGTCGTCGTGATATGTCTTGAGGACTTGAGCCCGAAGAGAGCGAGGTAAAACGGGCACCCAGCGTTGACCATCAGGGTGGTAGATATGACGGTACAGGACGTGGTCGTTGAGCTTGAATTGCGTGAGCTGTCGGCGAAGACGGGCGTTAGGGGGCCGGCAAGTCCCGTCAAGACGGTCCATGATGCGGCGACAGTAAGGGTCAGCACGTTGGTGAGATAAGAACAAACCACACTCGCTTGGTGAAGTTGGGTCCAAAGTAGTTAATGACGAAACATGTAGGGAAGAGACGGCCGAAAGCTTCTCGTGTGTGGCAGTGGCGGGTTTGTTAAGCGGGTCCGAAGAGAGCGGGCAACGCGAAAGGGCGTCGGCGTCTTGATGCTTGTTTCCCGACTTGTATGTGATAGTGAAGTCGTATTCTTGTAAGCGAAGAATCCAGCGACCAAGGCGGCCGGACAAGTTCTTGATTGTCGAGAGCCAGCACAAGGCGTGATGGTCCGTAACCACAGTAAAGTGGCGGCCGTGGAGATAAGGTCGAAACTTTTGTATCGACCATACGACCGCTAGGCACTCCTGTTCGGTGATGGTATAATTCTTTTCAGCAGGGGTCAGTGCACGGCTCGTGTATGCGACGACTTTCTCACGTGAAGATTTGTCTCGCTGTAGGAGAATTCCACCAATGCCTCGACCACTAGCGTCTGTATGCAGGAGCGTAGGCGCGGTTTCGTCGAAATGGCAGAGGACTGGTTCGGATGTGAGAGCACACTTCAGTTGGGCAAACGCCGCTTCACATTCAGGAGACCACACAAAGGTGACGCCTGATCCGAGCAACTTGTGCAATGGTGAAGCTATTGAGGCGAAGTCTCGAATGAATCGGCGAAAATAAGAAGCGAGGCCGAGGAAACTGCGCAAATCTTTGGCTTTTTCAGGACGCGGGAAGTGATGGACAGCGGAAATCTTGTCAGGATCGGGACGAATACCGTCCTTGCTTACGATGTGGCCTAACACTTTAATCGTCTTGCTCGCAAAACGGCACTTCTTGGTGTTCAGCTGAAGGCCTGCGTTTGCAAGGCACGTAAGAACTTCGTCCAGTCGTTGCAAGTGCTGAGGGAAGGTTGACGAGAAAATAACGATATCGTCTAAATAGCACAAGCAAGTCTTTCACTACAAGCCTCGTAAAACTGTGTCGATCATCCGCTCAAATGTTGCTGGAGCATTGCAAAGGCCGAATGGCATGACGTTGAATTCATACAGCCCATCTGGTGTTGAAAACGCTGTCTTTTCTTTGTCATCCTCGTGCATGGGTATTTGCCAGTAGCCTGAACGCAGGTCTATAGGCTTGAAAAGTACTCAGCACCTTGCAATGAATCCAAAGCATCGTCTATGCGCGGCATGGGGTAAACTCCTTGTGGGTAATCTTATTAAGTGCTCTGTAGTCAACGCAAAACCGCACGGAGCCATCTTTTTTCCTTACTAAAACAACAGGGGATGACCAAGGACTCGCGGAGGGACGTATAATGTTCCGTTGCAGCATATCGGCTACATTTTGTTCAATGATTTCACACTCGGATGAAGAGACGCGATATGGTCGACGGCGTACGATGGAAGTGCCATCGGTCTGGATACGATGCTTAATAATGGACGTCTGTCCCAGAGATGAGGAATGGGCATCAAACAATCTCCTATGCTTTTGTAGCAAGGCAAGCAACTCATCTGTCTGTGAAGAGGTCAGTTCTGGACTAATAGTCGCAGCAAGAACAGAAACGCTTGATGAACGTCCAATAGAAGGAAGGTTAGAACACGCTGGCATAAGAGAGACAACAGAGACAGGTTGAGATTCAGAAACGCAAGCCATTGTGGTGCCTTTAGGAATGAGAATTTTCTCAGAAGTCTGGTTCGTAGCGTAGAGAAGTCCGAAGCCATTGTGGAATCGCGCTAGACCTGAAGCAAAGGCTATACCTCTTGCGAGACAGCGTGCAGATGGTTGGACAAACACGTCACCAGAGTCGATCACATTAGAAGTGATGGCAACTATCCGCTGATGACCAGGTGGTAGCTCGGTTTCTTCAGCAGCGAGCAAGCGAACGGGTTTGTCATCCGCATACAGGGCATATCAGTTTCCATCATATGAACAACATTTTTCTTTTACAGAGATGGAAGCATTCGCCGTGACAGAAAATCCCACCTAATATAATCTTGGTGGGCACACGAATTCAGCACAGCAAATTGTACAAACGGAAGAATACCAGCTATAAAAACACGAGCGGTGCACATAGCGGCAGGTCTAATGGCGTCCCCTTGAGCAGCGTTGCAGTGTAGGTCCATCATAAGGGTGGTGACTTTCCGTAGACGTGAGCACAAAGAACGATCAATCACAGACAAAGAGGCACCAGTGTCTATTAAAGCGTCCACGTACACACCTTCTATTAAACAGCTATCGTATTATATGGACGCACTGGAGGAATTTCTGTCTTTTCGTTCGATGCAGCTTTCCTCCAAAAGCTGCAGAGGTTCTAGGTGTTTTCCGGGCGGCGTGTTGGAATTGCGAAACAGGGTCGCAATGGAGACGTGGAACGGCGGAGGGTGAGGGTAGCGGCGTCGAGTAGAGCGGTAGGAACTGGTTGGCTCAGATGTCGAAGTTGGAGACGGTGAGCGGCGTCGTAGCGGCGGATCATAAGGACGACGTTGGAAACCGTTACCAGTTTGTCCCATCATCCCGTCCGTAGGTTGTCGAGTCCACGACGCTCGTCCTGCTGACGCTTCCGACAGACGCTTGCAATGTGGCCCCCGATAGCCGCAGTAATAAAAGATCGGACGATGGCGGGCCGGACACGGTGGGTGAAAAGGGCTGGCTAGTCGCACTCGGAGTTAACGAAGCCAGCGGGACAGGGCGTCGAGTGTGCGGGCATCGGTTGTACCACGGGTGGTGAGCCAGCGAGGACTTGTGCGTACGTCGGCTGGAGTCGAGGGGTACTGGAGAGTCTACAAACGCTGGCCTGGTCATGGACGCCAACTCCTCTTTGATAACATCCCGCAAAAACATTGTTGGAGGGGGAGGAGTGCGACTCGGGTGTCATTGAGAGGCCGAAAGAAGATTGCAGCTCTTCCGTATAAGCGCCCGGATCATGGCACGCCATGAGCACAGTCGTGGTAGTGTTTTCAGAGCTGTCCGGCCGGGTACACCGTTGGATTCAAGTTCCTCCAGGCGTTGGCACATGGCAACAACGTCAGCGACCGTAGTCGGGTTTTGATGACCAATGGGCATTGAACGCGAACCGTGCCTATCCCTTTCAAGTAGATGACGAACTCTCTCTGATTCAGTCATGGACGTGCTGAAACGGTGACAGAGAGCAAGCACATCCTCTATGTACGATGTGTAGGACTCACGCATTGTTGCTTGCGAGAATCCAGTGTCTTCTTCGCGAGAGCTGAACGAACCGCCGGGGTGCCGAAAATTTGGTGAAGCTGTTGCTTGAAACGTGTCCAGTCCGTAATGTCCGTTTCATGATTGAAAAACCATGTTTTCGCTACGCCCCGTGAGGTAGAAAGAAACACGGCGAAGCTTGGTAGGATCATCCCAGTTGTTAGTGGAACTCGCTCGATTGAACTGGTCCAACCAATCTTCCACATCTTCACCTCGAAGTCCGGTGAACGTTGGCGGCTCACGCTGGTGTGCGGTGATAATCCACGATGGATAGGCCGTGGTAGCCGGGGCCGTGGAGGTAGACGCAGAAGCGCCGGTGGCTCGTCCTGAGGCATGTTACCGGACACCTGGTACAAACGACGACCTGAGCGCAGCTCCAGGAGGCAGATCGGGTGGGAGAGGACGGACAGAATCGTAGAGCACGCTCCACCACTTGTGATGTAACGGTGAAGGAAACCTTTATTAGGCCCGGAAGAGACAGATTTGAGCTGAAGGAACAACGCCCAAGGCAAAGAACTCAGACAAGCCAAGTCCCCACAGCAGAAGAAGATGACGACCAATCATGATGATGAATATGTGTAAAGATAGATGATGTGCTTAATGAATGCCTACAGTATGTATGTATGTATGTATGTAGTATGTATGTAT
>WOVY01012344.1:0-160000 GCA_013436015.1 Rhipicephalus annulatus
ACGGTGAAGGAAACCTTTATTAGGCCCGGAAGACACGATGAAGCGACCACGCCCAAGGCACAGAACTCAGACAAGCCAAGTCCCCACAGCAGAAGAAGATGACGGCCAATCATGATGATGAATATGTGTAAGATAGATGATGTTGCTTAATGAATGCCTACACTAACTTTCCCCCCCCCCACGTGAAAGCGGTCATCCTGACCGCAGTTCCTGGCCGCATTTTAAAGCGAAGATGAACGCCGTATGAAAGGCTTCATGCGGGATACGTGGACTATTTCTGCTGGCCTGTAGCGGCGGTCCGTCGGAAGAAGAACGGGTGCCACGCGATAATTCACAGGAGACGTTTGCTCCAAGACAGTGTAGGGGCCAATAAAACGGAATTGAAACTTCTCGCACAGTCCGGGAGTGCGAATGGGTGTAAGAAGGAGGACTTCGTCGCCAGGGCTGAAAGACACCGCACGATGAGAGGCATCATATTCAAGCTTGCGATCCTGTTGCTTGGCTTCAGTGTTGACGCGAGCCAGCTGGCGGCAATGAAGTAGACGAGACACGTATTCCTCACTTGAAGACGAACATGGTTTGACAGACGCAGAGAAGAACGAAACATCGAGGAAAGAAGAGGGGAAGCGACCGTGGACGAGGTAGAACGGCGAGTAACCGGTTGTGCGCTGTACAGAGGTATTATAGGCAAAAGTGACAAATGGCAAAATGGTGTCCCAGTTTCTGTGGTCGGGTTCGATATACAATCGCAATCATATCTGACAGTGTACGATGGAAGCGCTCAGTCAGGCCGTTCGTCCTGAGGATGGTAACTGGAGCTTGTTTTGTGTGTAGTGCCGGCTGCCTTGAGCACTTCTTCGACGAGTGCTGAAAGAAATACTCTTCCACGGTCGCTCAGGATTACACGAGGAGCTCCGTGTCGAAGGATTATTGCTCGAAGGATGAAGTCGGCCACTTCCGAAGCTGACGCAGAAGGCACGGGAGCTGTTTCGGCCGTAGCGGGTCAGGTGGTCGACAGCTGTAACTATCCAAACGATTGCCCGTGACAGTCATAGGAAGCGGACCATACAGGTCAATGCCAACTACCTCGAATGGTTGCAAGGGACACGGGAGCGGTTGTAATTGTCCACTTCGAGTTGATGTAGGTAGCTTGCGACGCTGACAAAGGGCGCATGAGGCAACGTACTTCGCGACACAGGTGGACAAGCCCGGCCAGTAGTAGTGACATCTTATGCGGTCATACGTTTTCTGGAAGCCCATGTGTCCAGCAGACATGTCGTCGTGATATGTCTTGAGGACTTGAGCCCGAAGAGAGCGAGGTAGAACGGGCACCCAGCGTTGACCATCAGGGTGGTAGATATGACGGTACAGGACGTGGTTGTTGAGCTTGAATTGCGTGAGCTGTCGGCGAAGACGGGCGTTAGGGGGCCGGCAAGTCCCGTCAAGACAATCCATGATGCGGCGACAGTAAGAGTCAGCACGTTGGTGAGATAAGAACAAACCACACTCGCTTGGAGAAGTTGGGTCCAAAGTAGTTAATGACGAAACATGTAGGGAAGAGACGGCCGAAAGCTTCTCGTGTGTGGCAGTGGCGGGTTTGTTAAGCGGGTCCGAAGAGAGCGGGCAACGCGAAAGGGCGTCGGCGTCTTGATGCTTGTTTCCCGACTTGTATGTGATAGTGAAGTCGTATTCTTGTAAGCGAAGAATCCGGCGACCAAGGCGGCCGGACAAGTTCTTCATTGTCGAGAGCCAGCACAAAGCGTGATGGTCCGTAACCACAGTAAAGTGGCGGCCGTGGAGATAAGGTCGAAACTTTTGTATCGACCATACGACCGCTAGGCACTCCTGTTCGGTGATGGTATAATTCTTTTCAGCAGGGGTCAGTGCACGGCTCGCGTATGCGACGACTTTCTCACGTGAAGATTTGTCTCGCTGTAGGAGAATTCCACCAATGCCTCGACCACTAGCGTCTGTATGCAGGAGCGTAGGCGCGGTTTCGTCGAAATGGCAGAGGACTGGTTCGGATGTGAGTGCACACTTCAGTTGGGCAAACGCCGCTTCACATTCAGGAGACCACACAAAGATGACGCCTGATCCGAGCAACTTGTGCAATGGTGAAGCTATTGAGGCGAAGTCTCGAATGAATCGGCGGAAATAAGAAGCGAGGCCGAGGAAACTGCGCAAATCTTTGGCTTTTTCAGGACGCGGGAAGTGATGGACAGCGGAAATCTTGTCAGGATCGGGACGAATACCGTCCTTGCTTACGATGTGGCCTAACACTTTAATCGTCTTGCTCGCAAAACGGCACTTCTTGGTGTTCAGCTGAAGGCCTGCGTTTGCAAGGCACGTAAGAACTTCATCCAGTCGTTGCAAGTGCTGAGGGAAGGTTGACGAGAAAATAACAATATCGTCTAAATAGCACAAGCAAGTCTTCCATTTCAAGCCTCGTAAAACTGTGTCGATCATCCGCTCGAATGTTGCTGGAGCATTGCATAGGCCGAATGGCATGACGTTGAATTCATACAGCCCATCCGGTGTTGAAAACGCTGTCTTTTCTTTGTCACCCTCGTGCATGGGTATTTGCCAGTAGCCTGAACGCAGGTCTAGGCTTGAAAAGTACTCAGCACCTTGCAATGAATCCAAAGCATCGTCTATGCGCGGCATGGGGTAAACATCCTTGTGGGTAATCTTATTAAGTGCTCTGTAGTCAACGCAAAACCGCACGGAGCCATCTTTTTTCCTTACTAAAACAACAGGGGATGACCAAGGACTCGCGGAGGGACGTATAATGTTCCGTTGCAGCATATCGGCTACATTTTGTTCAATGATTTCACGCTCGGATGAAGAGACGCGATATGGTCGACGGCGTACGATGGAAGTGCCATCGGTCTGGATACGATGCTTAATAATGGACGTCTGTCCCAGAGATGAGGAATGGGCATCAAACAATCTCCTATGCTTTTGTAGTAAGGCAAGCAACTCATCTGTCTGTGAAGAGGTCAGTTCTGGACTAATAGTCGCAGCAAGAACAGAAACGCTTGATGAACGTCCAATAGAAGGAAGGTTAGAACACGCTGGCATAAGAGAGAGAACAGAGACAGGTTGAGATTCAGAAACGCAAGCCATTGTGGTGCCTTTAGGAATGAGAATTTTCTCAGAAGTCTGGTTCGTAGCGTAGAGAAGTCCGAAGCCATTGTGGAATCGCGCTAGACCTGAAGCAAAGGCTATACCTCTTGCGAGACAGCGTGCAGATGGTTGGACAAACACGTCACCAGAGTCGATCACATTAGAAGTGATGGCAACTATCCGCTGATGACCAGGTGGTAGCTCGGTCTCTTCAGCAGCGAGCAAGCGAACGGGTTCGTCATCCGCATACAGGGCATAGTCAGTTTCCATCATATGAACAACATTTTCTTACAGCAGATGGAAGCGTTCGCCGTAGACAGAAAATCCCAGCCTAATATAATCTGGTGGGCACACGAATTCAGCACAGCAAATTGTACAAAATGAAGAATACTAGCTATAAAAACACGAGCGGTGCACATAGCGGCAGGTCTAATGGCGTCCCCTTGAGCAGCGTGCAGTGTAGGTCCATCATAAGGGGTGGTGACTTTCCGTAGACGTGAGCACAAAGAACGATCAATCACAGACAAAGAGGCACCAGTGTCTATTAAAGCGTCCACGTACACACCTTCTATTAAAACAGCTATCGTATTATATGGACGCACTGGAGGAATTTCTGTCTTTTCGTTCGATGCAGCTTTTCCTCCAAAAGCCGCAGAGGTTAGTTTTCCGGGCGTTGGTTGTTGAATTGCGAAACAGGTCGCAATAGAGACGTGGAACGGCGGAGGGGTGAGGGTGAGCGGCGTCTAGTAGAGCGGTAGGAACTGGTTGGCTCAGATGTCGAAGTTGGAGACGGTGAGTGGCGTAGCGGCGGATCATAAGGACGACGTTGGAAACCGTACCAGTTTGTCCCATCATCCCGTCCGTAGGTGTCGAGTCCACGACGCTCGTCCTGCTGACGCTTCCGACAGACGCGTGCAATGTGGCCCCGATAGCCGCAGTAATAACAGATCAGACGATGCGGCCGACACGGTGGGTGAAAGGGCTGGCTAGTCACACTCGGAGTTAACGAAGCCAGCGGGACAGGCGTCGAGTGTGCGGGCATCGGTTGTACCACGGGTGGTGAGCCAGCGAGGACTTGTGCGTACGTCGGCTGGAGTCGAGGTACTGGAGAGTCTACAAACGCTGGCCTGGTCATGGACGCCAACTCCTCTTTGATAACATCCCGCAAAACATTGTTGGAGGGGGGGAGGTGGACTCGGTGTCATTGAGAGGCCGAAAGATTGCAGCTCTTCCCGTATAAGCGCCCGGATCATGGCACGCAATGAGGCATCAGTCGTGGTAGTGTTTTCAGAGCTGTCCGGCGGTAACCGTTGGGATTCAAGTTCCTCCAGGCGTTGGCACGTGGCAACAACGTCAGCGACCGTAGTCGGGTTTTGAATGACCAAGGCATTGAACGCGACCGTGCCTATCCCTTTCAGTAGATGACGAACTCTCTGTGATTCAGTCATGGACGTGCTGAAACGGTGACAGAGAGCAAGCACATCCTCTATGTACGATGTGTAGGACTCACCGCATTGTTGCTTGCGAGAATCCAGTGTCTTCTTCGCGAGAGCTGAACGAACCGCCGGGGTGCCGAAAATTTGGCGAAGCTGTTGCTTGAAACGTGTCCAGTCCGTAATGTCCGTTTCATGATTGAAAAACCATGTTTTCGCTACGCCCGTGAGGTAGAAAGAAACACGGCGAAGCTTGGTAGGATCATCCCAGTTGTTAGTGGAACTCGCTCGATTGAACTGGTCCAACCAATTTTCCACATCTTCACCTCGAAGTCCGGCGAACGTGGGCGGCTCACGCTGGTGTGCGGTGATAATCCACGATGGATAGGCCGTGGTAGCCGGGGCCGTGGAGGTAGACGCAGAAGCGCCGGTTGGCTCGTCCTGAGGCATGTTACCGGACACCTGGTACAAACGACGACCTGAGCGCAGCTCCAGGAGGCAGATCGGGCTGGGAGAGGACGGAAGATCGTAGAGCACGCTCCACCACTTGTGATGTAACGGTGAAGGAAACCTTTATTAGGCCCGGAAGACACGATGAAGCGACCACGCCCAAGGCACAGAACTCAGACAAGCCAAGTCCCCACAGCAGAAGAAGATGACGACCAATCATGATGATGAATATGTGTAAAGATAGATGATGTGCTTAATGAATGCCTACAATATTCTCTGTTTTATAACCGATAACTCGGTATAACAGCTTCCATTAAAACGACGCTCAAGTGTACTACGGTAGTACGACGTTGCCTGCTGGGCCGAACCGTCTGTCATCTTTATTGCAGATACATTTCAATTCTGTCAAGTTCTCTAAATTTTCTCGACATATAAAGGCGATGAAACCCCCTTCTGCTACCAGAACTTTGACTGGCTAGTTCGGAACATCGAAGGATAGATTTTCAAGGCCGATGGTTTAAATTTCGGCAAACATGTTGGCACAGCTGTAGACCTGTGTGCTAGATGCATGTCCTTCGTTGTCGCTCCGAGGAACTGATATTGGTATGCCAGTTGGACTTCGAAGCATTCGGCCGTTGCAACGAATTGCAGACATGATGCGATTTTCAGCAGAAGGCCACATCGTGGCTAAGTCACAATCCAGCAACTGAGTGGTCAACATTTACTTGAAAAGCGGGAGTGGAAGTGGGGGACTTGAAGCCCTACGTTTATGACTCCCATATGTCTTCCCCTCACATAAATGGGGAAATGTTCACAACGTCTATGTTTATGTATTGAATGGATTATGAGATCGTGCGTCCAGTAACTAATTAGCGTATAATCTGACGGGCTGAAGACATAGGTGTTTCGCTTTGTTATAGCTTAGCCGCGAACACTCGTGTGAAGCTATCTGATTGTAGAAATCATTGAGGAAGAAAAAAAGAGGAGGGAACATTACGTTACACGAGTGAAGCCAAGTAAAGCTCATCATGTCGGTGCAACACGTGATCAGAATGTCAGAGCGAGTGGTATGTGTTAGTACTCTCGGCGGAGTTCCATTTTTGAACCTCCCGCGTGAGCTGGCATATCTAAAAGCTACCGGACGCCACATCCTGAACTCTCGGCAAGTCTCGTCGCTTGCATGATCTCGTCGCAAAAGGTCACGTGTTAGGTCGACACGACCCAGAAATTGTCATGATTCGACATATAGCCAAGGTAGAAACTTGGCAGAGATCACGTGAAAGAGCATGTGTCGAGCGAGTGAGCGAGCGCGAGTGAGAGAGAAAAAAAGAAAGAGGGAGATACGCACGGCTCTTGAGTTGCTGGCAGGGGCACTGCTTGTTCAGGTACAGCTGCAGGTCGTACATGTCCGCCACAGGGTCTGAGCCGTGACTTACGTTGTACAGTGCCTTGACAGTGTACGTGAGGCAAGAGTCTGTCAGGCTGCTGGTCTCTGCGTGAATTTCGGGAGTTGGAGAAATACCGCTTTGCACATCTGTGAACACGGTTAAGAGCATCGTATGCGAAGCCGTTATAGCATTTCTTGATGTGGCATTACATTGTATATGCATCCTGCATCAGTATAGCCCCTGGGCCAGCATGCAAGTCAACGGCTCATAAGTTCCGGTGACTTCTTATTTTTATGCAAAGAAGCTAGCGTGTTACTTCAAATTTTTACAGTAATGACTAATTAGTTCAACCTTGGCTAAAGTGAGTGTTCACGGTAATCAGTCAGCCAGTCAAGAACTTTATTAAATGGTCCTGTGGAGTTTAAGCCACCAGGGTGTTCACGAGGAACATTCTAGCAGCCGCTACTGTAGGTGACGCCCGAGTTGGGGCGGGAACGGGGTCACGTTCCGCCAGTTATTGGGCCCTCTGGACTGCCTTTTGTTGGTTTCTGAGACTGGGGCTCCTGAGTGCCTTCTTCCAGTCGGACTCACTGGTGAGAGGTCCTTGAGGTAACGTGGGACATTGCCAGAGCACGTGTTCGAATGAACAGCACACTGACTAATCGTTTCAACCTAGGCTAAATTATTGTCTGAGGAAGTTGACAGACTTTCATAGAAAAAGGCTTAAAATTTAGAATCAGCTTGCCTCTCTTGGTTGCTGTTGTACAGATGTGATGTAGATTTAGCGTAAAATATGCGCTAATGTGAAGTTATGTGTTAATCCTGTCAAATGGGGGTTACAAAGTCTGCCACTCGCTTCTTCCTTCCTCATTGTTGTTGAAAAGTGCAGCTTTAAAAAAATGAGGCTTTAATTTGAAGTAGTTTTTGCTTACAGCTTGAAAAGCTCACTTGGTTTACATTTACAAATGTATATATGCAAAAAGCATGTGAGCGATTCGCCGTGTACTTTGCTTAACTTGGTTACTCACCTGGCTTGGCTAGCGCGCTCTCTGGTGGCGTTGCGTTAACTGTTGGGAGGTACAATAAAGTTAAGTAGTTAGACGCCATGAAGGGCTAATAAATATAAGTATTTCTTTTCAACATCATCACATTTCGTAAAGACAGGTCGCTATGCTATCCGTCAGAACAGTGGTTCTCAAATGGGAGTCCACGGACACCACGTGGTATGCGAGACTCATACTCGACCCCCCCCCCCCCTTTCATATTAACGCCGTTCGCTAATGATTCGTTTAACCGGCAAACATTACTGCATTAAGCAAAAGCACTTATTGAAAAAAAATTGAAGCTGCAAAGAACAGCTGTCAAATACGCACCTTTGATGACAACACTTAGGTTGGTGCTGAAGGCAGTTTCTTCTGAAATGTAGCATAATATATAAGATTAGGCGCTTTGCGACTTCAGTGCATTCTGTGGGATATTGACCGTTTTTAACAAACAGCTCCACAAAAATGCATATGCTCACCGTTCACTTCAATACCGGGGAGATAGGCCTGTTTCCATGTGAACCGCCCTGTGGAAAACAAACTTATAGTCAAAATCAATGCATAAAATGAAGGTGAGATAGGGCGGAAACAAACCAGTAACAGTGCGACCCCTGAAAAATATTTTTGCTGGAGTAGCATGCCATTGTATCTAATAGTATCGCTTCCTGTTTCCAATTTGCAACAAATATTTTCTTATTGTACGGGTCATAAGGCGTAGTCGTACAAACCGTATCAATCAGGAGGCAACTGCTAATACAAACGGCGTCTCACATACTCTTATTTACAATAAATTACTACATAAATAAAATAGTAAACGGAGCAACTGCGGGTGCTAGGTATCAGTTGCTCCCAATATTGGCTTCTAAAAATGCTAAAATGACGACTGGGCAAGTAGGAAAAACTGAGATAAAAATGTAAGAAAGTAAAAAAAAACACCCATCCACCAGAACAAAATACCACGTTAGGTAACCAAAAAAAACACCGAAATAAACAAAAAATTAAAAAAAGTAGTGCTTCCAAATGCCCCTTTCATAGCTGACCCACTTTTGCTTAGTTCATCTTGGCATTTCATGTTTAGCACGTGGTTGTCACATACCGAAATAAATAGAAGCACTCCCCACCCTCTTGACAACTTTCCTTCTCTGAGAAAGCACGAAGTAATATTCAACGCTCTGTTTCTGGCCACAAAGTGGTCGAACACTCTTGAAAATCCCCGTTCAGGTAGCTATACTCTAGCAAAGACATACGTAAATGTGCCAAGTTTTCCAGGAATTTCCGCTACATTAGTTATTGTTTCAATCTCATCTGCTCTAATATGCTTATTTATTAACCTCAAGTCCCAGTGGGGCGTTATACAGAGCGTGGATAGAACGTGCATATACTACCAACAAGAACATAAACCAAATGCCAAACTTAGTATTACTGATAATATAGTTTCTTTACCAGTGTAATGTCTGTAGGCGCTAATAATCGCGGAGCGCATGTGTTTACGATTCCTTACCGCTAACTAGTTTCACTTTTTTGTGCTCATATGTAAAACACAACAGAAAAAATAACAGAAATAACAATTGTTGTGGAAAAGTCCGTGCCGGATTTCCCCAGCATTTCCGATTATATCAAACAAGGCAATGTAAGCCAATATCGTCTCATAAATTGAGTTTAAAATTTGTAGCTGGTTAGTTGGTTAGCAAAGCGAAACGCATTTGATTTTTCATGCCTGTAGATTAATGCGTTGTTCTTCAATTATGAAAACTAATTAGCCTTGGCAAAACTTTTAAATTACGTCGAAACTGTTCGCGACTATTCTGAAGACAAGATAGAAGCAAGAAGTAAGACAAGTATGTGGAGAATAGACGTTCTAATTCTTCATTATCTATAGGGCGGTAATTGCGGATGGCATAGTTACCGTTTTTGTAGACGGCCATCTTCTTGTAGTCGAGTCCGATTGCGACGACCGAGGCTGTAAAGAGGCGTCAAGAGAAAGAGCAATGAAGGTCGTTTGGCGATGTTCCTTAACGTCTATCGTATGGACAAAACACGTTGGAATTCGATAATTTACTCTGGCCTTGTTTTGTTGAAACGAAGGCGACGAAACCAGTTTAATCACCGTATAATTATGTCCACGACATTTCTTCACGTTAGTAGAATTATTAATTTTAAGTAATATTTGTAAAAGAAACAGCACAGGTTAGCTGAATATCTGCTGAGTCCCGACGTATTGGCTTGTAATATGAAATCTCCGAAAACGAACGCGCGGCTGTGATGTGGTTTGACTTGTACGGTCGCTTAGATGACGAACACGTATGAAAATGCACGTATGGAAGAGTAAGGTGAATGAGTACTCGTTAAGTTTCATCGTACCCAAATTTTCTCGATTTCCTACACCAAAGCGAAACGTACGCATGTCTTGCAGAATATAGCATTGTGCATATCTCGCTTTATTGCATATAACCTATAGCATTTGCCCTTAGCAAACAAAATTATGTTTTTTTTGCGTGTGTGCTGCTTATGTGCTCGATGTCTCACACTGCACTAAAAAGACGTAGAGGGATGCATATAAACACAGAGATCGGTATCAGCCATGTGCTTGCTGTGGGTTCATTCACCAACAAGTTGTCACGTCGTGTCGTGAAGGCTGCAGCAAGTATAAAAAGTACGGAACTCCCGTTTTGGGGCGAACTTGTGCCCGGAAAACTTGTGCTCTGGGTGGTTCCCAGTCATTTGGGTGCGGTGCGCGTTAAGTACACTTGTCATGGACCAGTTACACACAGAAAAGAAGCACGCGTGACAATATCTACAAAACTTCTAATATCTATATGTTCCCCGATTATTGCACCCTTTCCTCTCCCTGACCGTTCTCTGTTGCAAAAAGGAATCCACGTTTCTGGGCTTAAGACGTTTTGGAAATTCACAAAGATTGTTTTTTGTAAAAACTTTCTGATTTGTCCACCACATGTGCAGTTACAATATATTATTGTGTTCCCTGTCTCCACTGGGTTCGGATCCTGGCTGCGGCGGCCGCATTTCCGATGGAGGCGGAAATGTATTAGGCCCGTCTGCTCAGATTTGGGTGCACGTTAAAGAACCCAAGGTGGTCGAAATTTCCGGAGCCCTTCACTACGGCGTCTCTCATAATTATATGGTGGCTTTGGGACGTTAAACCGCGCATATAAATCAATCCCTGTCTCCACTGCACGGCACTTTTGAACTGTACTCTGATAATAACGTTTTCTATATATTGTATACACAGGTCCTCTTCCTTCGTTTTGTTTTTAATTTCCAAAGCGAAACGAGGCTGTTTTTTTAAAGCTTTCGTGGCGTGTATCTCGCAATTTGCTTCTCCTGTCGCACTCACCGTATTCGGACGTGCACAAGTCCTTGGCGAGACTGTCTTCACTGACGGCGCTGGTGCATCGGGGACACGTCTCGTCGAAAGGGTCCGGGCAGCCGGCAGGCCCAGCGTAAGCGGCGTCCGCGTACGCCTGCGCTCCCGGATACCGGTGGCCTCTGTTGCACTGTTTGATGGCCTCCGTGATCGCCTTCAGGGTATCCTTGCTGGAAGGCAGTATGACGGTCTTGTCGTCCAGCATCAGCTCCCCGTAGGAGCCTCCGTGGGAATGCCAACTGTGCCGTTTGCTGAACACGATCACCTTCGCGTACTCTGGTGGGAAAGGAGGTGCCCATAGAACACCAGTAAAATGGTTGATTTAGTATCATGTGTCATGGGGGTATGAAATATTAATAAATGACTAATGGTTTATTAGCGCTAGATGCGAGAAAGTGACGTTGTTTAATACATCTAATAGGCGGTGGAATTGGGATTGTTGGTAAAGCTTCATATTTGTAGGAAGAGCAAAACTAAACACCGACATGCATGACCTTCTTGTGTATATCTGCGTTTTGTTTCGCGCTTCCTACAAAGGTGTTCTGTATTTACTTCAATTAACTATACCTATCGTCACCTGCCTTGAAAGTCTACACCATCTAACAGTGCTGGAACTACGAGAGTAATTTATCTGGAACAACAGTTTCTTACTTTACCTTCCGAGCCATTAACCAAAATTATTTTCACACGGAAAGTAGTGATCGCTAATTTTGACACCCTTACATGTTTTCAAAAGACACCAAAAATGCAGACTGAGTGAGTGTAAACATTTGTTGAAAAATAAAGGAGAGGTGCAGATTTTTAGAGGCTCCATTACAGGGGGTTGAGTCCTTACTACGGGACCCTATTGGTGACAGCCGCTAGCTTAGCACTCCGGACTATAAGGCCCGTTGGGCCTGGTTGTCCGAGGAACCGAGAAGGGCTGCCTTGCACTACTTTCGAGTTGGGGAAGAGTTGGGGAAAAGAGTTGAGTTGAACTGGCAAGCCCAAACGATGTGGTAGGTGTCAGCCACGTACACACAGTATTTGCATTTTCCAGTGAAGAAAGAATCGATATGTTGCAGGATGGCCGGGCACAATAAAGCATTAGTGGAATGTCTCGGCAATATGCGCTCATTAGCATTCTCTAGCCCTTTTGCAGGAGTAGGGTATTGACCATGCTTATCCTTGTAATAGGTCATAATGTCTGGATGTGAGCAGATACCCGCCTTCGGGTAACAGGTACTCAGGATCTAAGCGGGACTCCCGGTGAACGAGTGCTTGAGCCGCCGTACGTGTTCGCGGCTTTAATCCTCATCAGGCCCTGGTGGCCTGGAGTCCATACTAGGCAATAAGGGGTATCGATTCCCCGGTTGCTATAGTTTGCAATATTCTCTTCAATAGTGGTTTGATCCGACCAGCTTCGTAACTTCAACATGCCCCACGCGAATCTGATATTATGCCCAGTGATCGGGGATCAGAGGACTCTAGGGCAATAGCTACTTCTTTCGCTTGCGTTGTGCCAGGAGATTTGAAAGTGAGTCCATCTACTTGCCTTTTCTCGTAAATTACCGATGCCACATACCCCCCCCCCCCCGGTGAGGATCAGCCACATCTGCGTAAAAAACTCCGTGTTTATTGCCATAGTGACGTTGCCAAGCATCTGCCCTCGCCTGGCGATGACCACTATATTTGGTCTTCCCTGCCCATCTTCGTGGGGAGGGGTCTAGCTCTGACGGTGCGTCTTCAGAGTTTGAGGCACTCGGACCCACTCCTGAGTGTGAAAGTCGTGCTTCAAGTGAGGCAGTTCCAGCGTATTAGGAATTCCAAAGCCTTTCAGCATGCTCAAATTTGTCAAAATTATCCGTTAACTATAGTGGCTTTGATAAGTTCACACACGTTACTGCGTTTCTTCTTTTTTAATCCTTTTGTTCCATATGTATACATATGCGCGTGGCGCTTCGTAGAGCTGTACGAGTACTAGCGCCAACTCGGGCTTAACTGTCAACCCAAAGTTCCCGTTTGTACCCAGTTGTTCCAGCACGACAAGACGTAAAAGGCCGCACCATTTTCTTTTAATCGGGTGGCCGTGGTGAAGCGTCTAGTTCAAAGTTACGCATGACAATTTGACGCCCGTGAAATGGCGCCTATTTTAGTGCGAAAGCCCCTCTGCTTTGCCAGTCAACTTTTCGCGAATGTAGCGAAAGAACACGAAGATTCGATTGGACTCGGAAAATTGGTAGCGGCCGATGCTCTGGCCAGGCGTTCGTCGGCTCTATAAGGCCCTTTTATTCGCGTTTGCTTCGACCAGCCGGCCTTGAATGCAGTTCGTCACCCGTTCTGGCATCGCGTCTGTCCAGTTGGTTCTAGAGGATTCAAACCACATTTGGTATTGCCCGCAACTCGCACACTGCTCTAGCCACACTAACACTAATATGGTAGTACAACGTTGTATGGCGGAACCTAATTGTGTGCCAGGCTTTTTTTTTTTTTGCACGAGTACATCAATTTTGGCTACTAATTCATGCGAGAAAATCTACTAAAACTACTTGATATATAATGTCACTGAAGCCCTCTCGTGCTAAAAATACCTTGGCTGGATACTTTTAAACACTCAAGCGGGGTTTGAAAGGTAGGAGTTTTGAACCTCGGCATACATGTTGGCACATTGGTTGGCTTGTATTCTAGATGTACGCTACTACTATGCTTGTAGCTCCGAGGAACTGGGTCAGTATACCGGTGGGACATATAAGATTCGGCTATGGCGGTGAAATGCATAGGTGAAGTGACTTTCAGTATGCCACACCATGGCTACCTGGCCTTCATACCGCCATAATCCGGTAACCATCCACGCGACGCTTACTGGCAATGCAGGAGCGGAAGGGGTGCATTTGAAGTACCATGTGCCTACCCAATATTTTCAACGTCGGTGTTTATGCATTGCACCAGTCATGAGTTTAATCTTCACATTTTTTACCTACATAGAACACCACCCGCACCCTTCGCTGAAATTCATGCACGAAAAAAAAGTGCGGTGAAAGAAAAGGACGTTGCCACTAAATATAAACAATGATTTTGCTGATACAATAAATAGGGTTGAAAAAAAAAGTTAACGAAGTGGAAATTTTAATTATATAAACTTAGTATGACGTCACTTTTTATGGCTTTGCAATTACTTGCATATAGTAAAAATCGCCAGCGCTGAAAGCTTCATTACGTCGTAAAACTACATGATAAGAAATTACGCGTTTTATGGCTCTCTTTTCATTACGTACTTTTCAGGCCTGTCCTCTCTGCTATGCAGTCAAACCGCGCAGTATATAACTGGGGTAAGTCAAGTTATTCTTTATATAGAAGCATTTTCGAACAACGTACTGCGCTAACTTCAACGTTTAAGAATATTTACGCCTACATCGCACAAAAATAACCGAAACGCCTGACGTATCGAACGTCGGGAGGTGCGAACTGCTTCAAGAAGTTGGATTTTCTTCCGAAGAAATAACTTTTTTTTTCACAAAAGGGGACTTTCGCGCAGGCGTTTGAGAGAGTGATATGATGAGGGCACCAGACAGAGCGCGTAGAAACCATCGCTTGTCATTGAGGGTTTTCTCCCATGCTTCCACGTCATCGTGGTCGTCAATCGTTTAGCGTCGCCGTTCGCTTCTCAATTACCGTTCTTTGCGCAGTCGTGGGTGATAATCAGCACAGTTGAAGATGAACAAGTCTGACGTCGACACTTCGTACAGCGTCCCAACAAGCAGGTTCAATAGGACGGATAGAATAACGCGTACAGCATTCCAACAGGCTCAATATGGCATTGAAAAACCGCGCCTACACCAGGTCTAAGGCCGGCGAGAAGCTTCCGATGCCCGAATAGCGCGTAGGGTTGCGTACTACAGTGTTCAGTCGCTGTCTGCATTGATACCGCATTTTCTCGCTCACAACTCACGCCTTCACATAACCTGCATCTCCAAGTACGAATCACACACACAAAAAATATGGACTATAAAAGAAATTCAGCCTGCCACACTTAGTGGACACTGATGAAACAACGAAACTAAGGGCGCGCATTGGCGTTGAAGCAAGCGGAAGTGCGATGATGGGGGGAATCAAGAGGCGCGAAGGCGGGTGGATGAAGTGCGAGGAGTGGAGGGAGCAGCGGAGAACGTAGTGATGAGTTGCGGGATCAGTGAGTAATGAGAAAGTCAGTGTGGAACTTACCCACGTTCTGTGAATAAGTTTCACTACAATCTACGACTGTCCCCAGACGTGAAAGTTCTCAGCCAAGGAGAGCTTCACTGTTAAAAGTTCTTCGTATACTGCCGTAAGCCATCTTCTTTGCATTATTGTAAAATAGCGTCATGAAGGCGATTCGCGTACCGAAATTTGCACTAAAAATACGGCTAATTTTTTCGATGTTCTTCGTCAAATGATGTGATATATCCAACTAGATCGTGTTTTTTAGTGAGTTAGATATAAGTGTTTCCAACTCTTCAACAGCCTCCTGGAACTGATTATTCACGCTATCGCACAAAACCTGGTTGATTTCAATAAATACAAAACTTATTTTCTTGGCATTGTGGATTAGGCTTTTGGACCCGTATACACAAACATCTCCATCAATAATATTTGCTGTGACCGGTTCATTTAGCCAGTAATTTGTCAGGAAGGGTCGCTTCATATAACAACACTGACTGAACCTAGTCCCGTGTGTGATAGACTCACTGACCATAGCTGATATGTGAATAATTTCATTTGAATCATTGCTATGTACCCGCCTGGCTGACTTAATATAAGTAGGAGCTAGCCCACGAAATTAATCGATTCTCACCGAAAGCAAACAAACAAACTTACCCTTAGACGCGGTATTGCAGGAACAGTACTTGTTGATAGAGAAACGAATCTTATCCATGACGGAGGCCGCTCCATGGAGAACTTCACCGACGCACATTTCCGAGCAAAGGCCTCCGTACGCTAGATAGAAGCAGTGTGATAATGTTTACTGGTGCAGTACATTAAGATTTCACTCATGGCTAACCACTGCACATAAGGAGCTACTACAACCTGTCATAAGCGACTATCATTGTACTTACATTTTCCTGCTTGTGGTGGATAGCTCACTTCGGTTTCAGCAACTGTAACGAAGAATCAGGGTAAGATAACGGAGTAGAAAAAAGAAGGTAAATTGTGTGCAGCGTTTAAGAAACATCTAACTTTGTTTTCGAATGATGCTGGGCGTTTGTAAATTGTCGGCCGAATGAATCGACACATATTTTAGCGATGGACTTGCCTTTGTCTCTGTTTTACAGGAGGCGCCGCAAATCTTTTCGTTCGCTTAAGTCCCGCCTGACAGAGACAGCGGCTACAAAAACATATACGCTCAACAACACGATTTACGTGTAATTGGTATTGCTAACTATACTAGCTTAGTAACATTTATTTGGAATGCTTGCCCATGATGGCGAATATAAGCGGCCAGTGGTATTCGCCAGCGAAGTAATGTCAGTTGCAAAAAAAGAACTGCTTGATGAACATTTTCTTTATAAAGCCATTTGTGACCAGTTTCCTTATTTTACAAGGTCTTTTTTGTTCCTTTGAAGGGTCAAAATACTCTAGAAGCTTGGCCCACTTGATAAAAATATACTTGCCGGATTGCGGATTGGCGCTTGTTGTTACGTGTTACTCGGGAATCCAGACTTTGTGAATGCAGGCGCTCTCACTATATAGAGTGGTTGGTGTGATGAACGTAAGATTGTTCTTTATGAATAAGATTGAAAAACAACAACAAAACACCTGCAATTTGGTACAACTGATGTTAAAATTAGGGAAAGGAATCAACATATATGGCAAACTTTCGCAATAATTTACGAGCTGTATTAACCAAGCATTTCGTATGAAATACACGCTTGTCCTAGACGGGTTACCTTCACTCAGGGTTCCATTCGCTATAGCATATAGCCACCATAAACATTATATCAATACACTCCGGTACACAGGTTTCGCAACGGGGTACACCGGTTTAAAGTTTATGACAATTTGACATTTGCAGCATTGAAAAAACAATTTGTTTTTCGAAGCGAAAACAATGTTGTTCATTGAGTAATGTCGCACAGAAAAGTGCCACCGCAGGCACACTTTCAGAGGTTAGCTACCGCTACTTTCAGCGGTCCTCAAAGGGTAAACACCACTGAGTTTCTGAAAACCAATTAGTATAAACTTCAAAATCAGCAAAAGTTTGTGACGAAATTGACAACGATTTTTGTTGCTCTTTTTCCTGAAGTTTAGTGGGCACGTTATTTAAAGGCATACATAATATCAGGAATGACCAAAATCTTTTCGTTCGAAGGATTCTTGTGTAGGAGCTTCTTCATGAATACGCGCGCCAGGTGGAAAGCACTACACGCAGTACACTTTTGAGTAGTGAAGACTGGCATGAACGCCTATCTATGAAGCGATCTTAACGCTTCGGCAAATTCGAAATTATGAAAAAAAAGACATCCTGCCAGGAGTCGTTATAGGCAAAAGAGTTGCAGGAAGGCGCGAATATCTTTTCAACGTTCGCGTGCCTTCATGAGCGAACATGCATGTCCACATGGATATGAATTACTAGTGAGATTTGTCGCTTCGTTGCAAAACAAAATAAACTCTCGCCTTTAGTTAATGCCGTATTCTGCATGAGCGTTCCCCTAATCACGAGACAAATTTGTGAGGACGCCCCATTCACCAATAGCGACTTATGCTGTCATCGACTGACCACCAAAACTTACTGAGGTAAGTGCGATGCTTCGGAAATTTTGGTGCAGATTCTGTTTTAAATGGCCGAGGTATGGAGAGATTGTCAGCTGATGTACGCTCTCCCTACCTCTCGTATAGGCCCTACGCCTCCACCTTAAAGACCATGTGATGTCCAAAATGTGTAATATTGGTACAATTGATTATTTTGCCGAATTTAATATGTTTACATCACAATAATAACTTTTGTCCGAACTGTTATTCAGCGATAAAATATGTTCAAGGGTTCCTATACTCTTTCTCGCACTTTTATTTGTAGGCCCTTTCTGTCCCCGATGTTTCTATTTATTTCTTCATTAATGCGACAATAAAACAATAGAAGATAACTATGGGCGCGCTTTTAGAGTTTTTTATGCAAAAAAAGTATCTGCATTTCATCAAAGAGCTTTCTCTTTCTCTGTCGCCGTAATTGTCCTTTCGTTGATCATACATAGTACATTTGAGAAAAGAGACTCGTCAAAGAAAAGAGCAAGCTTAATTATTGCAATAAAAAGAACCACTTCACTCACTGAGGTCATAGTTGCAGATGTTCTTGAGCAGCTCTTTGTGCAGAACCGGTGGACAAATGGGGCACGTGTTAGAGGCCTGAGGACACCTTGGTTTGTACGGTGGCATGTCCGGCGAGCCTATGGGGTAAGCTTGGCTGTACGTTGGTTCGATCGTCTTCGCAGGGGCGTAATGCGTCAAGGTTTCAGGGTGGACAGATCTGCCGTAGGCGGGCTGCACTTGAGGCGGAGGCGGATAGTCGGCTGCGGGAGGCCGGTAATCAGCCATTGAAGGCGAGTAAGCAGGTGCTGGCTGGGCTACAGGAGCATGAGTGGCTGCAGCGTAGAGACTGGCTGAGTAGGGTGAAGGCATCTGGGTGGCTGCTGCGTAGCCAGCTGGGGCGTCAGTGGCATGATAACTTGGATCGGGGTGTGGAGGTGCCGAGTAAGGTGGTGGAGGAAAGCTAGCTGCGGAGTAGCCGGGTGGCGCGTGGGTAGCCTGCGGATAGCCGGCAGTAGGGATGACGAAGCCCGGAGGAGCGTGGCTGACGTCACCATACGAAGGAGCCGAGTACGTGGGCGGCAGGTAACTCGGAGAAATATAACCCTGGGGCGGGTGGGTGGCCGCTGAGTAGCTCATAGTAGTATAATCAGCTGGAACAGAGTAGCTGGCAGGCGGATAATAGCTGGGCGGAGAGTAGCTGGGAGCCGCGGAAACTGTGGGTGGGTAGGTGGCACTATACGACGCGGGCCCGCTGTTACCAGAAGGCTGGTAGTCAGGGTCCGAGTGGCCGGAGTACGCCGGTGACATCGTTGTAGCTGGCGAGTATGCCGTCGGTGTCGCGTGAGTCGTGTAAGACTGTTGATAGTGGTTCGTAGAGTGTGTTGTGTGAGTCGACTGGGAGTAACCGTAGGTTGTATAGCTCGACTGGCTCGTGGGTGCGGTGTAGGTTGTGTACGAAGGTGAGTAGCTACTTGGTGTGGCGTCCGTTGCGTATTGTGGTGGAGCAGATGGGGAGTAGGTGGTGTACGTGGACTCGTAGGCCGGTACGGAAGCGGTGTATGACACTGTGGTGTACGCCCCATTTTGAGACGCCCCTTGTCCGTATGATCCGTCGTTTTCACCACCACTCTGGTACGTAGGAGCGCCAGCAGGGGCCCCGTAAGCACCATTTCCACCGTTTGCACTTATTGGGATTTCGGAAGCGTAGTAGGATGAAGGGAAATAAGAAGCCGGCGCTGATGTCACGTGCATATTTGCGCCTGAGCCATAGGTAGGTGGTTGACCGTAAGAATTAGCTGCCTGAGGACCAGCGGGTGCGTATGTGGCGCTGTGGACAGGCGCTTGCTGAGGCGCGGGACTATACATCAGTTTAGTTGGCCCGTAAGCATCTGCTGGGCCACCATAAACAGGCTTGCCATATGACGGAGAGTAGTAAGGTGGAAGCGGTTGTGCTGGCAAAGTGTAAGACAGCGTCACAGCCTGCTGTGGGTAGCGCGGATACGAGGGTTTGCTGTGGGCGGTGTTTTGGCCAGCGTTGACGCCGTAGGCCGGGGCTGGAGGATGTGCCATAGGATAACTGTTGGGGGCAGCCGCTGCATTTCCGTGGCCACCGTATGAAGGAGCGTGCTGGGCTGTGACCATGTGCGCAGGGTGGCCATATGCAGGCCCACCAGAAACTGGTGCGTTGTACCTTATAGGTGAGCTGGGGATGCCGTACGATGGCTGCGTATGCACTGGTTTAGAATAATATGTTGCTGGTGATGCCGGAGGTGTGTAAGATACACTGCCATAAGCGGGCTGTGGGTACTGGGGAGAAGCGTACGTTGGAGGTGCGTAGGAAACTGAATTGGCGGGCATGTTATATGAAGGATGAACATAAGAAGGGGCCGAATAAGCTGGTGGTGCGTACGAAGCTTCGTAAGATGGTGCACTGTATGCTGGTGGGGCATAGGTTGCGCTACCCTGTTGTGGTTGGTTGTATGAAGGATGAGTATATTGTGGACTGGGTTGAGGATACGGCTGGTTTGCGTAAGCGGGAACAGGATACGCTGCAGCGGCGTATCCAGGCTGGACGTTGGGTGGGTACACAGGCGCTGAGTAGGCAGGGGGCGTGTATGACGGCTGATCGTATTGACCAGGAACGTACGCTATCGGAGCGTAAGTAACAGTAATGTATGCTGGAGCTTGGTACAGTGGTTTTTGTGGGGCACTCCCATAGGTAGGCATAGATGCGTAGGCTGGGGCAGAGTAGGCGGGAGGAGCGTAAGAAGGCGAGTAGGATGGATGGCTATACGTAGGTGGAGCGGCAGTGGCGACATGGTACGTGGGTGCGGCGTATGCAGGGGGAGCGTAGGTAACAGCATACGACGGTTGGGCGTAGTTGGGGGCAACGTAAGCAGGCGGTGCGTATGAAACTACAGGATACACCTGAGGCGACATGGTAGCGCTGTACAGTGTTACGCCACTGTACACCGCTGGTGATGCCGACGGTGAACCGACATAGGACGGCATCGCCGCGCCAGCTGCACCATATGAAGGATTGTAGGCTTGGCTAGCGGACGCTGGCGCGGTGTTGGAAGCTGAGTACGATGGGGCTGAATATGATGGTGGTGCGCTCGAAGCACTGTAGCTCGGATTGCTGTACGAAGCGGCACTGTGCGGCGGGGGAGCGTGTGTCGCTCCCGTATATTCTGCAGGTCCCGAAGGAGCCACTGGTTCAGTTTTTGTCGGTGCGTAATTCGATGGCTGGGAATAAGCTGGTCCACTGTGCGCAGGGGAAGCGTAAGTTGCACTGTAGGAAGCAGCATTGGATCCCTGCGTTGTGTAAGAAACAGATCCGTAAGAAGACGTCGTATAAGCCTGTGATGAAGAGGCGTCGTAAGAAGATGGCTGCGTGTCATCTGTGCCATAGGCTGGAGCGGCATAAGAAGGGCTCGACTCACCATTGTAGGAAGGGTTACGGCCTTTCGACTGTTCGTAAGCGCTACCCAGTGAACGGTAGGAGGGAGCCATGCCATATGCTGCATCGTGTCCACCGGGTCCTGAGTATCCCGCTGTTGTAAAATATGTGCTTGGATGATAGGAGTTGCCACTACCAGAAGCTGGCGCGCTAGCATATTGTGGCGAAGGAACGTTTGGCTTAGGGGCGGTGTAGGTGGGCGCAGACGCTGTCGCTGTGTGACTGCTGCTTCCGTAACTTGCCGTGACGTAAGTCATGCCCTGTGCTGCCGCCGCTGCGCCATACGATGGAGCAGAATGAGGCGGAGGACCATAAGTGTGAGCAGAAACTGGCATGTTTATGTAACTTGGCTTACTGACAGTGGATGGTTTATGCGCCTCCTGGCCGTATGACTGCGGTGCCGCATAGGCGGGTGCAGCTGACGTAACTGTGTACGAAACATGTGGCTTGTAAGGAGAGGGGTACATTTGACTTGGAGAAGCGAGTGACGGCTTGGATGCCAGTGGATACTTCGGTGGGAAATAAGGCGAGGAACCAGAATCAGCGGTGTTGTACGTGACTGGCTGAGCATAGGCTGGCGCTGCAGCGTACGAGGGTGGAGAGTACGAGACAGCCGATGCGGCCTGCGAAGCGGAACTGTATGATTGGGTCACAGCTGCACCACTGTAGGTAGGCATTCTGCTACCGGTGGAGGAATAGCTTGGAGGAGCAATAGCTGGGGCTGGTGGAGGTGGGCTGTACGTTGGAAGCTTAGGGTGATTATGCGGTGCCGAAGAATAAGCCGGACTTGAAGGAACTTCCTTTGAGGCTTGCGCACTGTGTCCAGCAGTGGCAGGTGCATAGGTGCCGTACGGAGAGTCGTATCCAAAATTAGCTCCGTAGGACGAAGGAGCAACTGTGTACGCCGGAGGAGCGTAGGTTGGTCCTGCGTAAGCCGGAGCAGAGTATGGTGGAGGAGAGTAGGTCACACTGTTCGAATCATAACCTGCATTACCACGCGAGTCCTGATTGCCAGCATAGTAATCTTGCTCAGAAGGATCAGTCGGAACGTAAGATATTACCGTGGCATAGTCTTCATGTGTCGGGTACAGCGATTCGTATGCCGAGGGCGGATACTCAGCCATTCCGTGTGGAGGAACGTAAGTAACGTCCCTGTAGCCGTCGTATGCGGTGACTTCGTGAGCTGCATCTTTACCTCCATTGTAAGGAGGTGGCCCGTAGTTTGGTGAAGGAGCTTGAACATATTCTGCTGCTGGAGGCCTGTACCCTGATCCATAATCTGCAGATGAAGGCAAAGCACCATTACTGTAAGCGGCAGCAGGCGGACTGTAGCCGGCGTTAGAAGTTGGAGCGTAAGTAGGAGCATTATTGTAGCCCGGAGAAGGTACTGATCTGTAACTGGCAGCCATGCCTGAACCATACTTTCCAGAAGATGGAGATTCATAGCCCGGAGCGGGGCTGCCATAAATGGGCGCTTTCTGCTGAACAGAATTGTAGCTGGATGGGCCATAGCTAGGTGCTGCTGGATGATGACTTCCTGCCGGGGTTGAAACATAACTTGAAGAGCTAGGAGCACCCGAACCATAACTAGGTGCTGAAGTGCCGTAACCCCCATCTCCTTGGTTGTACAATGAGGCTGATGCGCCGTCATGTCCAGCCGCACCGTAGCTTGCACTTGGGGCAGGGGCCGCGTGATTGGGCACATGCATTGCGCCAGCAGCACCGTAGTTTGCTGCGTTTGCCGAGCCGTAACCCCCACCAGCTGTCGCGCCGTAAGAGGGAGCTTGGGCAGGCCCGTAGCCTGGTGCTTTAGCGGCTCCCTGGTTATCAGCATCGTACGAGGACCCCTGAATGTGAGAACCATATGTCGGGCCCGATCCGCTGTAGTAAGTAGGCTGAGGGGCGGGACCATAGTTGGCAGGCTGAGCTTGCACTCGCTGTCCCGAAGCAGGCGCGTTACTGTGAGAAGGAGCAGGAGGGCGTCCATAGCTTGGCGCTGCGGGCATGTAAGCGACAGCCCTACCACCGCTATAGCTTGGAGAGGGAGCGGAACTAGCGGTTACTGCCGAGTTTCCGTGACTGGCCATAGCGGCATTGTAATTCGAAGGCGATTGCGCGTAGCCATTGCCTGGCGATGCGGTTACGCCATAAGCGGGAGATGAAGGCTGGGCCACATAAGCGACGGCTGCTGCTCGAACACCGCTGCCGGTTGCAGATGCTGGACCATACGCAGGCACCTTGCCGGAAGTCGTTGAGTAGGCAATGCCGCCATGACTCTGAGAAGACGGTGCTGCTCCGTAGCTCGGGGCTCCATGAGTCGCGGGCGCTGACCTTACCGCATCGTATGGGCCGTATCCAGCCGCTATTTTTGGATTGGAATGGTGTGGTGCACCGGTGCCTGAACCGTAGAGAGGACCAGAGGCGCCCCCGTAACTACCGGCATACTCAGCCTGGTCAGCCACTGCGTAGCCGTCCATTCGCTTCTGTATTGAGCCAAGCGGTGCGATCGAAGTGCTTGGACAGGCGGACAGGGCGTCATGCAGAAGTCGGGCGTTCCTGTAGCTGTAGGCCAGGATGTGCATCTGCTCCGTGAACGGAACGTGCGTCGGCTTTCCAGGGGCACTGGAAAGCTGTCCCGTGAAGACGAAGTATTGCCTGGATGCTGTAAGAAACCAACGGCACCACCGTAAAGAAAAAAAATCTGCTGCATTCTTGTGATTTGATGAAAACTGACTTATAAATGAAAATAAAGAGGGATATATGAAAAGAGTTTAGCAGTACCTATGCCGAGCCAGAGCCAGGCAGTTGACGCACTCGCTTTTCTTTATTTCTGTCTAACACTGGCTGATAAACTGTCTGTGAAATAACACGGCTACATAACTATATAGCATAGTACACGTAGAAGAATATGACGTAAAGAAAACAGATTAAAATAGACAACGACTGAAAAGAAGTGAGACTGTTACAAAGCCTCAGTTATCGTCTCGGTCGGAAGGGTCATCGGTCGGAAGGGTTCGCGCCAGCAGTAAATTGAACGATTTTTCATACGCGCCTTGCTACAACACCGCCTTTTCTTGGCGTCGTTACTATAAATGAAGTCTACTTTTACCTGCAGTATTTCGTCGTAACGTATGCAGTATGAAAACGAGAAACGAAGGCTTCGTGAAGCGGTTACTGGATTTTGCTATTCATGGACTAGTACTTTCCGTGCGCACAACACCACATCGCTCATTTGACATTTTCAGAGTCGCGTAGTGCACTACGTATTCACAGTGCATGTAGTGGGACAACACATTTCTCTATACTTACGTTTGGTCACATAGTCACATTTGCAGTTCTGTGGCATGGTATAGATCAGCGTGTTCCCAATCTTGTCCTGTGGTCCTCTCACTGACTGGACGATTCTCGCTTTCCCAATATTCATGCCTGATGGACCTGTATGCATAATAAATAAGGAAAGACAGCCAGCGGGAATATATATTGAAACGCCCGATTATTTCAACGCCGTGCGCCCTTTTGCAGCGTCTGTTCAACTTTCTATGTAGCTTATAGCCGATATATCTAATAACACTTTCTATATATATATATATATATATATATATATATATATATATATATATATATATATAATGAATTGCCGGCTGCCAATCTGTAACAACAGAACATTTACTGCAGTAATAGGAAAAGACGGGCTAGTTTGTTTTGTTGCATACTGAAACCTCAATAAGCAATGATTTAGGTTGCCTTAACTTGACAAACAAAAACATTAACATTATTTCGTAGACCGAAGAAAAGCCTTATATGAAAAGACTCAATCGTCAATATGGCCGCTTACTTCCATGCCTACCTTTAAAAAAAAAGAGAGGAAAACGTACTTTCTGTATGCTCTTCTTTAGCGTAGGAACACGGCCGAATACTTATATAAGCAAGCTTTGTCTGTCTTTCTTTCATTCGCGCATAAACTTTGCCGAGCGCAGTTGGGTAGCCTGGCGTGACGCAGGAACAGGGGTGTGTGTCACGGCATATCGTAGCCGCCACAGTTTCTTCTCCACACGTTAACAAAATGTGGCGGTACTCGCCGCTGCTCCTGAAAGGTCGTGATTAATTGCTCTCTCCGGACAGAATAAATGACCCTCCCTCGTTTGACGCCAAGCTCTATTACACCACCTAGACGAGGACCTTTACTTTTATATATGTTTCAGCTTTGAAATGAAGGGAAAGAAAACGCTAAAAGAAGTTGGAGAGACGTCAGAACGATGTTCTCGCTTTATTTTTTTTCAATTTGGCACATATTTGTCAGAGATGAACAAATAGAAGGAGGCTTTGGCGAGAACTAACAGAACAATAGTGAGCGGTGGCTGATTTACATGTTTTTTGTATAGTGTTAAACGTATAAGCTGCGAGGAATAAGCTTACCTGTGGCTGCTGGATTCAGGGACAGCATTCGAACAACTGCAAAAGGGGGAATGGGTGATAAAAAACAAATGTGAAGAAGTGCTTTTTTTGTGAAGAATCACGCAAGAAAACTAAATTGATGGAGCCCTATAGCGAGTTTTAAGCTTCACAGTGCATTACGTACGCTCCTGTAAAGATATCAAAATAGGCCAATTCAACTTATCGTTCAAAATCCATTTTTTCTATATGAGATGCAGTTTCGCTTTCAACTGCAATGCATTAGCCTGCTTTCTACATGTATCTGGACAAGTTTTAAGATGAGTTGAGTACAAAGACACAAAAGAAAGTTGCAATATTCATGCTTTTCATCATTCTTTTTATGAGAACAAATTGTGTGAAAAGTATCTAGGTGTGAAAGCAGTACGTTTTGTTGACTACGTGGCTTAGAGAAGAAATTGGCAGTTTGTATTGAGAGCCCCCACTTGCATACGCCTCCACATAGGCCTCTGCTTTTGTTCTTCGTCGTCTTATTGTCATTATTATTTCTTGGATTTGGCTGCTAGTACTAAGCCGATCGTTGAATCCCAAGAGGATCTTATCAAAAATTATGAACCATCTTCCCGAACGGAGTCATGATTGGATGCGAAGAAGGAGCTGAAACGGGCGTCGACGTGGGTGCTGAAAGAACGGTTTGCAGCGAAACTCGGTGTAGCGTTTACTCGAGTAAACGTTTCTTTGAAACGCAAGGACAAGGGAGGCGGGTTGGGTTTCGTGTAGGTTTCATAGCAGATAAATGAGCTGAAAGAGTGTCGATCAGCGGTCGAGTGCTGCGGGTGGTGGAGAGGGTGAAGCGAGGGAGTAGTGTGTTGTTGGCGGAGGAGCAACACCACCTAGGTGTGTTGGGAGGAGCCGGCAGCTGGTGTTGGTGAGGGAGAAAGGGACGTCCACTCACAGCTGCGACTTGACCTACTTGGCATGGTTCCAACAATTGCGGCGGGAAAAACGCGGTGCGGCTCGTTGGCATGGAGACACGGACGGACTGCGTTACAATGAAAGAGCTGCTTCGGATCTAAAAGAATATTATTACTTTATGGCGCTAGTTTGCCAGCATACTGCAGATGCTTCGGACTTTGCTACGAACTTTGAAATACAGGTATTGAAAATTGAGATCTGTTATAGGTTCTAGGAGATCACAAATTTTAATCCGAGGTAATTTAGAACTGGGAGCATGTATGATATATAGCGTATTTGACATGAAATTGGATATTTTGTTTAACTAGTCATGGTCAACACATCGGAGAGATCGTGAGAGATTACACCCTACACCCCTTTTTTTGAGGGGGCCGAGGGAGTTTCTTTGGTTTTCTTTATTCTTTATAAAGGCATTAGCTCTGCAGTGGTTGTACTTAGGCTGATGATGATGATCACTGAATGTTGCACGTCGTCATACTAACTGCAGTTTCCGACTGCCACCACATTCATTGTATTTAATGTGAAGTATACTAGAGACAGTGCTTTTTTTTTTTCAATCGATGGACGGACTTTCTTGTGCTGCATTAAAAGGTTGGTATACTATGCCACGTTGGATATTCGCCACAGTGAAGTTCGTCACTGTTGTAAATACCCGGCTGATTGCGCTGCCGTGCGTAAACTTTGTATTTGTTTATTTTCTTTTTGTAATGCATATTTTTTCGACGATGTACTTGTGAGCTCCTGCACAGTTCTTCGTTGCTTGCGGCCTTAGCATTTTCTAGAGGATGTGGGGACAGTCAAGCAGCCATTATGAGGCCTTTTTTTTTCGCCATTATTTTTGTTGATCACGTACATTATTGGAAGATACGAGCGTCTACATATGCTCCTTGGGTAGCTCCCCACTCGTCACGCATACGACTTTCTCCTTAAAGAGACACGTTAGCTGTCTTACGTGTCTCAAGATTCTCCAACAAATATAGAATTATCTTCAAAGAGGGTTCAGGTGTCTCTTAAGAGAGTCATATATGTACGCGGCAAGTCAGGGCTCATCAAAAAGATTCAAAGTACTCATGTTATTGTAGTGTATAACCCAATGCATGGCCTTCATAATTGGTTTGCGTAACAGTGAAAAATGATTATTGTTCTTGCAGTGCATAGCACAATGCATGACCTTCGTAATTGGTTTGAATAACTGAAAAAGGTGCGAAACTCGGATTTCACATGAACATAACCACCGTGACACAACCGCCAAACATGCAACGTCTACTAGCTATACTTTTCTGCGAACTGCGAAAAACACTGATGACAGAAAAGTCCACATTTCGCTAAAGGAGTGTTATCATTTGCGGTGGCCCTAATTTTAGGAAGAGACCCACCCATTTTTTTTTAGAGGTGCATGATGGTTGGGTTGTAGGGACGGGAATACGGCAGCAGCTTGTGGAGAGCATGACTTTGAATTGTAAACGACTGCGTGTATTCAGGGCGTTTTATTAGAGAGCGGCCTTAAACGATTGAATGCCACGTCCTTCTGAATGCGTGACGTTGTTTGCACGAGCCTGTCCTTTGCATCTTCCCGCTTCGGCCCCAGCTGCTCCGAAATAGGCCGGAGAGCGACGAAGGCGTTTGGCCGGAAATCAATGCGTCGGCCTTGCGTGGCCGCGCATTAAATCAGGAGGGAAGCGTAAATGCAGTGTCCTGGCGTAACGATGGCCGCCGAAGAAATCAGAACGGCTGATATTGTTAAGAAACCCCGGCCGGTCTGTACTTCGCCTTGCAGCGTCCTACACGAGCCCACAGCCTTGACTTGACTATAGCTATAATAAAGGGCGTGGACATTGAAAAACCATGCGGCAGTATGGAGCGTTACGCTTCTTTCTATGTTTCGCGCGATTTAAGAAAACTGAGCTAATGTTGAGCTAGTAACGTAAACAAGTGCTAAATAAAGCAAATTAGGACAGTCAAGTAAAAAAGAAAACGTACGCGCAGATTTCACTGGATATTTTACTGTATCTTGATTAGGCCTAATGCATGAGCCTCCGACTTGATCCTTTTATTTCCGTGTTTCCATATTTAAGGTCTCTTGTTTTCTTTACGACGTGGGACATCAATTGCATAGAACTTCGAAGTAACTTGATTTACTTGTTCTATATTTAACAAGTTCAAACTGTTGTATATATTCATATTCATAATAAATATTATGAGTGTCGTTGCATATGTAAGACGCAGCATTTATATATAAGCGCCTGCATATGCAGTGCCGTTCAGTAAAACTATGTTGCTGCACGATTTAGTTTTGTAGCTAAGACACGAAAGAAAACAAATACTTGAGAACAAGGTGTACAACAAAGTGAAACAAAGTTCTTGTTTTCGATCTGCTTAGTAAGCGCATGAGGGAACGTATAACGCTAATCTCTCCGCCCTACGCATTCACTTTACCATTTTGTTTGGGGGTTTCAAATATCGTTTTTTGACACGGTAATGCCTGCGAGAAACTTCAGGAGGCTTTCAAGCGATGAAGCGACAATGTGTAAGCGCCCGTTTTTGACGTAGAAGATTAATCGATTGCGGCTTGAGCGAGGAGCAGTAGAGGTAATGCCTCAGACAAAAGGAGACATTAGCAAGGATTCGCAGTGTTTTTGACAGCAACAATATTCTTTAAGATTCTGACGTGCTAGGTGGATGCAAGAAAGCACTTAGCGTAGCCGAGCATTTTGTTTAAACGTATTTTACTGCATTAGAAGGCAGAGAAAATCCATACTCGAGATTTTCAACGATTGACCACCCGGATAGAAATGAAAATGTTCAAAAGGCAGTACTGTAGGGCTACATTGTTCATTACACAATCGAATGCACACATATCCTGACTCCTAAATAAGAGGCAAATACTTCAGTACATCCCACAATTCAATGCAAAACATTAAAAATAGTGTCGTATTTCGGAGCGCAAGTTAGCTTCACGGTACCACTGTAAGCTAATGCAGAAAACATGGCTTCGTACCAATACGCGGATTGTGATTTTTTTTGACATTATTTTTCCGCTATTTGTAGTTGCGGGTGTGGTTCGTATGCAGGGCGCTATTAGAAAAGAGAAAATACGGTATTAACGTAAACAACGTCCCAACATCCTACGCAGCTGCACGTACTCGTCAGGTGCTTGAAGCCTTGGCCGTAATGTCAGTATTGATTTTCGATGTCATAGTCAGCGTGCTTCTTTAGATAATCTACGCAGCTGGTACGTCCGACTTTTTTTATCTACGTTCAACGATGATGATCGTCGGCAACCTTGGAGAGAGAAACCAGGCTGTTCCGCTTTACAGTAATCATTCCTTTTAGGCTAACGTTCGCGCGACACCTTGAAGGACGCGACAACGAGAAGTCATTGGGAAATGCAGGCAATGGCAAGTAGTAGTTTCTACTCGCTCGGCAAGGCGCCTATGCCGTTTCAATAAATGTTTATTCCTCCTCCTCCTCTCTAGTAACAGCACCCACTCTCCAGGATGCGTGAGGATAAGTCTCTTTTCTAAGTAAAAGCCAACTTCTTTGGGTGTTTCACACTGCCAAGTGTAGTTTTAGCAGTATATGAAATGTCCGGCTGTTTTTGTTTGGTGTAGCCGTAAAAATTTCTGTGCATTGACGTTGTGTAATTGCCAGGTTTGAAAATAGTCATGGATTAAGGATAATTACATTTACTCGAGTACGATGCACTCGAGTTTCACTGCATATCATTATATATAGCCCATTTTCATCGTCTCTCTTTTATGGTATCGCGTGTTTTATAGCAATATTTCCTTCCGTATTGCATAATTCGCTATATTTACTATAATAGCAAGAATAGCTTAGATGGTCCGGGTAAAATCCTTTGCCAGTGTCGACGGTAACATACTATGATAAGCTTGGACGAAGAAGTAGCCAGTTCGCGTTGTGTTACGTTGACAGAGTCACGTCAAACACGACTGAATTCTCGAAGCTACGATGAGTTCATACATCGTCTTGCAACACCGCCCATCGTGGAAGACTCATAAGTAATAATAACAAGTGATAGGTTTGACCTCCAAAATCACCACGATTATGATAGAAGATGTAGTGGAGGGCTACGGAAATTTTGACGACTTGAAGTTCTTCAATGTGCACCTAAATCTAAGCACACAAAGCCTCAAGCATTCTCGCTTCCACCGAAAATGTGGTGGCCGCGGCCGGGATTCGATCCCGCGACCTGAGGATCGGCAGACGAGTGCCTTAACCACTAGACCACCGTGGCAGCTGAGAGTCATGGGTGGCATTGTGATACATTGAATCGCCCTGCGAACCTACATGCTCAGTGGCACGCAGCCTGAATTACACTACAATGATTCTAGATGGCACCACTTTTCGCGAGTCAATTTTAATAACTTGCGTTGTTCGTCAAAGAGTTATTCGCCCTCTTTTTCATGGGTACGTAGGATGCAGCCTAAGGATGGCGGGACGTCCAACTGTCACACAATTCAACGTTTTTCAATTATTTGCTAAATAGCTTTACCAGTCTGGGCTCCGCATATTGGGTTGTAGAGGTCGGCTTCCAGCTCACTGTGGCACACGGGACAACTGTGCGCGAGCGGTGGTGCTGGGGCCGCGACCGGTGGACTCTGGCCGCCACCTAGCGGCTGGTCTCCCAGCATGACGTCGGTCTCGTCCGCAACACCAGAAGAGCACGACGTCAGGTTGGTGACGCCATCTGGCAGCGATGCGAGCGTGAAGCTTTCGTCGAGGTGCACGGTCCTGCCCGTCCTGGGAATGGGCTTGTCACTAAGCAGCACGGCGTAGCCGGCGTCTGCGCAGGGTGAGGAGGTTGGCACAGAGAGAGAGAGAGAAAGAAAAGACTTTATTCATAGGATCCTGCGTGGGGTAAGTGCCGGCCTCGCAGGGCACGGTCTACCCTTCTAATGTTCTAATCTATGCAGTATAGAAATACTGGGCCAAGAGTTCGAGGGTTGAACCTGACCCGACAGATGATACTTGGGTTCTCGTGCCCCGCGCTTGTGGGTCACGAGTTCCCGTTCTCCTCTGTCTGGCCAGGGCCTCATCGAGCCGCTAGATCACCCATTTTTGAGATTGGCAGTCCACCGAGTGGAACCACCGCTCCATCTGCCCTGGCAGTTCTTGGCGGGCGGTGCTGTCGTCGGCACCAGTTACCCCGCCATGAGATTCCCCCACTTGATTGCAAGCAGTCAACGCTGTTCGGGATGGCATTGTGACTGCCATGTTATTACAGGGGGGCCAAATATTTGAAGCTGAACGATGTAGAATTATCTAATAAGTTGTGGTTTGTAGAGTTAATTAAGAACTGCATTTCAGTGTTTTTAAAAATAATTTTCGCTTATGTGAGTGAGGACCAAATATATAAGTGATTGTAAATAGCATTCAAGGCGGATAGTAGACGACACCATGCTGCGTTGTGAAGTGGAAGGTCATGAGACAAACTTTGTAAATAAATAACGTCTTCAGAATGCAAACAAAAATATTAAGGACAGATTCTTGCGAATAACTAACAAGTCATGGCACAACTACCATGTCTGGATAAATTCTCAGTGCAGTATGTACGCATTTTAGCAAAAGAAAAATAGTAGCAAAGACATCACAAGTAGACGTTGTGGTCACACAACGATACCACATGAGCAGCCTGATAATTCTTTGATATTCTTGCGCAACAAAAGCGAGTACTTCCTGCATTTAGGAGCTTTCAAGAATATATTTTTTTTCTTGAATATCCCGACCAAGCAAGAAAGCCGATTACGACAGTGTGGTATTACAAATCTCTCGGTATTATCTCGCGTGTAAGTCATATAGCGCTAATGTTTCCAGACTTTGTACTTTGCACACTACACAATGCAGGGTTACCGTCTTCTGTAAGAGACACGGAAGCTACTAGCTCACGATGTGAATAGCTTCTAGGTCACAAGTAGCGAAGATTAAAATCACCTTTGTGCAGGAATTCGCAGTTGCAGTGTGACCGCATGATGAAGTTGACATGGTTGGCAGCGGTATCGATCCCCCCAGGACTGACGTCATCCAGAATTGACAGGCTTCCCATCACACACGTCGCCGAACCTGTTAGATTGCGACACAAAAGCACAAATCACAGATTATGACCGTACCTCTTGCACAAAAAAAGCTTGCGGCCACTTTGAGAAACTGTTTGAAGCTAAATAATGCTGTGGGGCCTTGAAGTACCTCTCCGGTGAAAACTCATTATGGCATTGCTGATTTACATTAAGAGCCCCAATTTGTGACAGTGCAGCTCCAAAATAGACTCAACTTTTGCCAAAACCATAAAGCACTTGTTTTCGCTTTGAATGCAATTAGACTGTTTTTGTTAACCAAGGGCCAGACTCGCATAACATTTTGTTAATAGTCGCTTTTGTTTTAATAATAATAATAATAATAATAATAATAATAATAATAATAATAATAATAATAATAATAATAATAATAATAATAATAATAATAATAATAATAATAATAATAATAATAATAATAATAATAATAATAATAATAATAATAATAATAATAAGAGTAATAATAATATTAGTAATAATAATAATAATAGTAATAATAATAATAATAATAATAGGTAATGATATATTCAGCATCACGACCTGATGAAACGTTCTCTTACAAACTATTTTGCAGCGCAAGATATTTTTCTCTACGCGGGCCCTCATGAAAACACACAAAACTGTCATATGAATTTATAACTTTTTTTTATGCTGCTTAAACCACCAGTAGTTTATGTCCTTAGGCCTGCTTGCACTCTTTGTTTTTAGGCACATTGTGCCTAGTCAACTTTTCTCTATAAAACCGACTTAGACTTCCGTTGAATTTCAGTCGCGTTCCTGCTTTATTGCCCATATTTTCTGTTCTCAGGCCTTCGGTTAATCTTTCCATTTCTTTTTTATTTTCTTTCATTGCTCCTACCGTCATCATCAATTTCTATTCCATCCACCTGAAAGAGTTGGCAGGCGTTGTGTCCATCCCGGGGGCATCTGTCAGTCTGCTCCCTGCCTATTTTCTTTGTGTGTCTGTTTAATTACCACCACCATAGTAGTTTAGTGATTAGGGTTTCGAATACTGACCCGAAGATCACGTGATCAAATCCTGACTTTGGCGGCTGCATTGTCGATGGACTCGAAAATGCTATAGAGGCCCGTGCATTTGTGTTTAGGTACATCTTAAAGAACCTCAGCTTGTCGAAATTTCTGGCGCCCTTCACTACGGCGTCTGTCAATAATATCTTGTTTCGGAACGTAAAGCTCACGAGTTAATATTACTGCGCACTTAGGCATATTGACATAACACCACTACTGTTACAATTAGTACTAATCGTAATAATACCATGGCAGTACAGGATGACACGTGTGCCTGCTTGTTGTTTATAATAATAATAGTGGATGTTTTTGACCCGAAACGACGATATTAGTATGATGGACGCCGCATTGGAGGGCTCCCGAAATTTCAACCACCTGAGGGTTCTTTCACGTGCACTTCAATGTAAGTACGTGGACCACCAGCACTCCACCTCCATCTACACCTTCGAGTCAGCAGTGAAAACACAAGTGTGCTTTGATGAATGGAGCGCATGCTATCGGTACGTCGTTTCCATGATTGCTTGTTAGGTAATCACTTGCGTGCCACCCTGAAATTGTTTCGCATGCGCGTCAATATACTTATGAATGCAGAAAAAAAGCAATAGATCGTTAGGTGCGCTTTCATTAGCCTTCAATGCGACATATCTGGCCTCGTTCTGGTAATAATCACTACATCAGACCACCACTAATGCATTAGCGTTTCGCTCATAAGTTTGTAATTGGGTACATACTAGTTGCCCCAGAAGTTGTTTTACTTTAGATTACTGTTCTCCCTACATACAGCAAGTTAAGCCTCCAGCGCAAAATATTGACGCTCTCGCCTGCAGGCGCTCTGCCATCCTCGTTTTCCCCAAAGTAAAGGCGATTAGCACCCTCTTCCCAACAGAGGCCCCGCCGCGGTGGTCTAGTGGCTAAGGTACTCGGCTGCTGACCCGCAGGGCGCGGGTTCGTATCCCGGCTGCGGCGGCTGCATTTCCGATGGAGGCGGAAATGTTGTAGGCCCGTGTACTCAAATTTGGGTGCACGTTAAAGAACCCCAGGTGGTCTGAATTTCCGGAGCCCTCCACTACGGCGTCTCTCATAATCATATAGTGGTTTTGGGCCGTTAAACCCCACATATCAATCATATCTTCCCAAAAGAGGAAAGGATACTCTGTCACCGTTTGACGACGCCGTGAATAAAAGATGACCCTGAGAGCTCGCCCCGAAGCCTTACCGGATTCGTTGCCTCCTAGCGGTCTTCTCTCTGCAAGATAAGACAAAGTGGACTAATCAGTTTACAGATTCCACGCTGTAACATGTATACGCACCAAGTTAAGAAGCATCGCAAGGATTTCTTTTCTCCGATACGACGATTGCCCGATTGTTAACTGAAACTGACGTTTCAAAGCGCCGGAGTGCGTTACTATAGGAAAATAGACAATTACCTCAAATCTTGGGTAGAACGTTAAGTCTAGAAATTTCACACCCCTCTACCTTCCCTTCCCTCATATTAATATTAATAAAAAACTGGAATAGCATTAGCACTGGCGTTGGATTAAAGTTACAAGCTTAAAGATGCCTCGTATAACAACCGAAACTCGGGAGAAACCACGCAAACGGCCGCTAAACCACGCATAAGAAAAAAAAATCTATATATTTAACGCGCAGCAGCCTTGAAGGGTTGTCGGAGGAGTGGAGGCAGGAGACAAAATGACAAATAAAGCACACAATGTGTCGAACATGAATATCAATGGTTAGTGGCTTACAAAATAAGTTCATCATGTGGTAAAGATCTAACGTGGCCGGGTGTATTTGTGCAAATAAATAATCTAGAATGACTTATTATGGGTTTTATTTGTGTGGTACAAGACATTTTGTTCAGAAACTAAAGTAAACTTTTTTAACATATTTTTTTCACTACCTGACCTGCAGTCGCGTAATATATATATATATATATATATATATATATATATATATATATATATATATATATATATATATATATATATATATATATATATATATATATATGAACCTTTCATTTATATATATATAATGAAGGTTCATTTATATATATATAAATGAACCTCTATCATTCCCAATACACTTTTTGTTTATAAAAGTGATAAATTCACAGAATCTACTCGTGCAAAAGGGACATCAACACTTTGCATAGAGCTTCTGAATGCTCATACAAACTTGGCACTGAAATTTTCTAATTTACCGCCAAATATTACCAAGAAGTAAGAGACTTACGTTGAATGCGAATGTTGATTTTTTTGACAGTCCGCAGTGGTGCGACTTCTAAAACGCAAAGAAAAAAAAAGGTGTCTGTTGTTGCCGGGCGCAGCTGTTTGAACGATCAGGTAGCGTACTTACGTGATATTTCAAGCGTGGGCAGAAACCACGGCTTTTTACGGTCGTGCACTGTGCGGATGAATTCAAAGACGGTACTAACGATTAGCGCAATTTTTTAAAGAGAGCTGTCCACTCACCTGTCAGTCGTTCCGCATTTCTTCGCACCACGAATGCTGTTGGAAGGGGGGAAAAAGGCACGTCACTTTTACGGCACTGAAACGCACATGCTGGCATGCCAAAATGTCACATTACGTTTCTCCAAGATTCCGCGCACTCAATGGAAGACTATACGGCCGTTAATGAAAAATACGCAAAGTTCAATTACTGTGGCTCATCCAGAATTTTATCCTCGAGCTTGCTGACTGAAAGTGTACGTGTTTTTTTTTCAATTTATATTATTTCGCAATAAAGCTGACTGACTTTCACTGTGATATGCCTAGCAAAGTATGCAACGTCACCATCGAAACCCGAGCTTACGAGACTTCTCGTTTGTGAGTGCTCTTTACCACTGGGATAATTGCGTTTAGGAGAATCTAAGAGGAGCTGAATGTTTTATTTGCGTCATGATTACACATCGTGATGTGTAACATTTGCTCATTATAATACCACATTCCTATTTCAAAGCGCATCAAGGTAACACAGACACTGTGCAGCACGAAAAAAGAATACAGGACACAGAACAGTTTGAGCTATTATGTACAATTATATCATATGTTGTGTAAATCTGTTCTTCTAGTCGAATCTTCGTTGCCAATTGTAATCAGGCTGGAGCACTTTCCAAGCTGTTAGAAAACGGCTTTTCGGTCCTTTCCCAGAATTTGGCCATCCCTGTTACGTACGAAACGCCTAATAAACTCTGTGGATGCTTACGTCCAACTTAAATTGAGGTCGACTCAGCGAGGCATTGAGAGGAAAATCATAGGTGTAACCTTAAGGGTTGGTAATCGCTGCCACCCCCTGTAAAGTCGCTTGCGCCTCGTGGCGCACACGTGCCTCGCACAAAAGCCTCGCGCCTAGACCACATTTTAGTTGAATAACCACCGAATGGTAGGTGGCGCATTGCTCGCATGGGTTCACCGTCATCATCATCATCATCATCATCATCATCATAATTATGGTTAGCGTGGTAGCACCAGAAGTGCCATCCCGCGGCGTAGCTAGGTGTCCACACAAAAACGTTGAGGAGTCTGTATTTGGGCCGGTGATCAGGATGGCGTTTTCTGACGGAATCGTTGGGATCCAGAACCGCAGGTCGATTCCCGTGGGCCTCTCGTGAAAACTCGAACATCAGTGAAGCCGCCTTTGCGTTACCTTGAGTTTGTTAGTATGTTGATTGAGTGCAATGTAATATTGTGTAAGGTTGTTTTAGCATGTCACTAGTGACATTTTTCATTCGGCTGGGGATGTCCTCGAGGTAAAAGTAGTCAAAAATAAATGTACACGATGTTTGATTGCTCGATCGCGTCTGCGGTGTGCATGTATTCCGAGACCTTGGTGCATCATTTAGAGATCTCACAAGAGACAAGAAGAGAACAAAGTGGACCAAGCAACACACGGGTGCTCAGGGCGTACTAATCGAAATCAAGAAGAGGACGTGTACACTGGCAGGACATGTCGCGTGATGGCAAGATAACCAATGGTCATTAGCAGTAACAGACTCGATTTCAAGAGAACGCAAGTGCGCGAGCAAAGGGCAGAAAGTTTGGTGAGCAGATAAGATTGAAAAGTTTCCGGGGATAATGTAGCCGCAGCTATAGTACATGACCAAGTAGATTGGTGAAACATGAGAGGGGCTTTTGCACAGCTATCAACGTATACTCAGGAGGATGGTAATTATTATGATTGGTGATGGACGTGATGACTATGTCTAGGACTCCGACAGTCTGGTGTGTTCATATTGTGAATGGGTCGGGACGTGGACAAAGGCAGCAGTTGTCATCTTCAAGGTGAAACTATTTATTTGGCTGCGATACAGAAATTAAAATTACAGCAATCAATGCACGCTGTACACTAATTTCGGCGCACAGAGCATAGGACGTCGATAAAAACTCACAAGTCGTCAAGTGCGTTGTTGGAAAAAGATCGACGAACGAGACGATGACCGTTTCTGGCCTTAGAATCACGTGCTGTAGCATTAACCCATGGTGTCGGGCTATGGTTTATTGTAAATAAACCCATTTTTTTTTACTGAACGGGAGGCTAGATTTTCTTCAAGTGGTGCCAAAACCAGGCATTTCCAGCATTATCGCTAATGGCAGCGTAACTTATAGAACTAACTGTAATGTTCGCGTTGAGCATGTAATCACATGTACTAATATTATCTGGACAGTTCGCAATCTTTCGGGTGCGCTTTGCGCAAGGCAGTGGTTACACTGTAGTGGGGGTGGTAACATTAAAATAAAAAGGAAGAAACACGTGTGGAAATATACAACTGCGTCTATGCAAAGAATTTCACTAACCTGTCGGAGCCCTGCAGGCACGCTGTTTAAGTTCGTCGTTCACGCTCCCAGGGCAGACAGGGCATCCCAGGCCAATGGGTTGACGTCCAATCTGACATGGTACCGCCACGTCAGGCTCCGTATCGGACAATAGGACCGCGTTCTCGGGAGGAGTATAGCCGGGCCTCCTCTGGACGTCGAAGCAGGCTGGCATCGTAACGCTGCCGTTGTTGGGCAGCCGGTATGCCGCGGTGCCGTCTCCCAGGGATAGAGCGTCCGCTTCGGCGACATTTCCCAGAGACTTCTCTGACACAATAAGCACGTGACCAGGCTCTGAAAGAGCATACGGACGGAAAAAAAAAGAAACATTATGGCTATTCGTCGAGAAGAGAACACGAATGTTTGTAAAATATCTACTTGCGAACTTGAGTGCACACTGAGCAGAAATAAATATTTGTCTGATATCACCCAATCATGTGTTAATAATGCCAAAGAACGACACAGTTTCAACAAGGAGGCGCTTCGTAATCCCGAAATAGAGCAATAAGATAAGCATAAAGAATAAAACAGTGGCCATATCACCGTTGAAGTCCCCCACCAACTATTATAGGCGCGTCTACAGGGACCTATAATCCTCGGTCAGTAAAACAATGGGAATTTCGTTTTGAAGAAGCCAGACACTTAACAAGTAGAATTAGGAAACATTCGTCAAAACAATCAGACCTAGATACGAAAAAAGTTATTAAGAGGCCACACTGACGCAACGATGGTACATCTTTAGTGAGAATTTCAAAGGATCAAATGTTGGCATTATATTCTTATTTTAATAATATATACGTATTAGAATTCTCTTAGAATAAAAATTTCAGATAATTATAATTGGTCAGCCTTAACCCGTCTGCTGGTTCGTCTGCTGCCTCTTTGAGATGACTGGCCAAATATATAGAATATATAGAATAAATCCTTTCGTTTGCATATTTTAGGTCACACTTGAACATTACAAGTACACCGTAGGGAATTACTCACGTGCAAACACTCCACACGCGTCACAATCGTTGGACACGAGCAACTCCGCAAGTCCAGCCAGGGGCTTGGCCTCAGCGTTTGGTGACAAGTCGAAAACCTTCTTGACCTTGAAACGCTTGCACGTGCCGGCGTCCGATGTCAGTGCTGTTTAAGCAAACAAAATTATTTTTAAATGTGAGATTCATGCAATGTTCTTCGATGTTGTTAATAATTCGAAACCTCGATTACTTTTTGGTAAAGCGGTTTGTGTTCTTTTAAAGAAATGCCTGTATTATTGAAAAGGTGCACGCGTATGCACTAGCAAGGATACATAAACATATGGGCTTCTTTTAAAAGAGTTCAAGCACTTTGTGGCAGCACAATGACGCAACGGTCTGTTTGGCCCACACAAACATATCGTTTATGTTTTTGACGCTTTAAGAAACATTTACTGAAATCAAATTGTGGTTCCTTGCGCCACCTGTCGAGAAGAGCACACATTTTTCCTGTTTATTCATTGCTGAAATTCCCAAGAACACCCCATATCTAGAGCCTAACTTATTTTTTAAAATATGGGTCGTCCAGTGGATATACGGGAAAAAATACACACTACTTTTTTGTTGTCACCTGCTTACTAACAGGCACACGCTCACTTTGCTTTTTTAGTATCGAGTTTTCAATGCAGGCGCCATAAGTTTGGAGCCCCAAAGCCAATTACGTGTGTTCACTTTGGGTGAAGCAGGAGATAAGAGTTTTCGGATAGGGTCTGCGGCACTTTGAACCCTCCCCCTTATTCTAGGTCGCTTTAGTCTTCGCCGATAGCCGTCACTTCAGTGGCTGCCGTCACGTTTGTCTCACACAAGGCTTTTGAGACGGGCTTTGAGGCTACCGGTAAATTCGAGAAGTGGCGTCTCCAAGCAAACAAGCAAAGCCTAAACCTTGTTTGAGTCTGGCGCATGCACCGTGACCTTGATGCTATTTCTTAGGAGCCCCAAAAACAATCGGGGCTCCTACTCAAAAAATCCCTAATATTTTTACGAATTTAGAACACGCTGAGGTTAATGTAGAAGAAGTGAAGCCGGCGTTTCAGTCTTCTTGATTGTTCAGTAAAGCTCCTAACTATCGTATGCACACGCCCATCCGCTCATCCATCAATCTGTCCGTCCTTCATACTAGTCGGTGACTTCAACGTAGACATTATGAACCTTAGGACCCAGCTTCACCTAGTCATCATCATACACTTCGTGGAGATGCGTGGATTTTGAGAGTTAGGTTTAACCCAGGATCATGTTCATTAAAAATTTTAACAGTGCTCACATTTATTTGATGTACCAATGCATCATCAACTCTTACTAAATAGACATCCAAATATCAAAGTGCCTTATTTTTTATCATGCCCATCGGATCATTTTGCAGTGATTTATGTACGTTACTCAGAAAGGTGTCACTGAAAATCGCAGTGACCATTGCGCCCCTACATAGCTCAGAATTTCGCAAAATGCCTGATCGTTAAATTCTATGAAAGTAAAAGGCAGATGAATTGAAATATGTTCAAGAAATATTCTACTGATAAACCGAATCAGTTTCTGAAGGCCTTTTTATAATTTTCAACTGTTAAACACTCTTTTACAGCAAGCATGGGGGAATCTTGCGGGAGATAATGGTAGACGTTGTCCACGCATGATTCGCTCTAGGAGGAACCAAATGTCTATGCGAATTCACGATTACATTGTGCACTTACCTCCCTCTCCACCTGATCTGTTGGAAACTGAAAGAGACACAAAAGAAAACAATGAATTATTACTCTCGCATTCAAACTGCTGATACAATGCTCCTTTTATTTTCTTCATTTTCCCTCACGACTAAACTATGTGGCAGTTACATGAATAATACGTCTTACGAATTACACTTCGCCTGCTCTTATGTTGCCACTCAGAATATTTATTTTTTGTTTGCATGTTGCAGTGTCTACCTCGCTTTCTTTGCATGTTTGTGAACACTTGGATACTTTTGAAACTAGAATATGAACTTGAAAATGGTTCAATTGCTTTGAAATACCACATCCTTCTTATCCGTACGATTAGTGAAACAAAACACCTTTATAGTCCTTGTGTTAAACGTGTGAGCACTCTAGCGTTCATGTTCTGTCTTGCCACATTGTATTATCTGTCTTGCATTGCATTATTATGTCTTGCCACATTGTATTATCCCACACTTTCAGCGTGGGATAATATTCGCGTTACCCCCTCTTACCATTTCAACAAAATGCTGTGGCACAAGTCAGTATGCTCAGCATTATGCTTATCAACAAACAGGCGTGTTCCTGTGCGCTGCAAATGCATTGTTTTGTACGTGAATTGTTACGTTAACATTTTCCGCGACAGTGCAGTTTTGTGATACGAGTAAAAGGCACGTTTTAGTGGCGCAACAGTGAAGCTCCTTTAACTATACTCCAAGTTGCCGAAATTAAATCAGGGCTTTTCAGTATAACAGAGACACACATTATTGCATCTAGGAATAAATAAGTGATGAAACACATAAGCAATATTGCGGTTTCCAGGAAACCTTTAAATAATAATTACTGACCTCGAACTGCCATGCTGCCGTCGGCCATGTTTCCTGGACCACGGAGAAGAGTCGCAAAATGACGATTCATAGAAGAGAGAGAAAGAAATAACAAAAAAGTGAGGGGGGAATTCTTTCCTAAATACACAGCGCAACCCGAGCGGGCGATTCTCCCTTAATTGCTCGCGTAGACACGAGAGTATCGCCTAATTAAGATGTCTTCCTGCCATCTAGAGTGGCGGAAGCTCGAAATACAAGACGAGCAAAGAGGGTGAAAGGAAAACCGAGGTAAAAGAGGCGCTTTGCTTACGGTCGACTTGAACGGCGAGAAGCCGCTGCGGTGACAGCCAACTCGGTGCTGAAACAAGCAAAGGAAAATCAGGGAGGTATAACTTTCTCGGCTCTTATGAAGCTTTAGTTTTTTATTCATTTCTTCCTCACTCTCACTAGAAGACTTGATTGCCCCTGAGATCAAGAACACAACATTCATAATATGAGCTAATCTGCGAACATGCAAAAGATGGATTCTCTACTTGACTTCGTTCGTGAAGCTGCCAAAACTATAAGCGTTAACTCTGACGACACAAACTCGACTTGTACACGTCGCTTTGAGAAAGGAAGACGTGCTAGTGACAAAAAGCGATCAGCACTTTGATACGCGCTGCAAGTTAGGTAACTGCGAGGATGACCAATACCACACCGATTAATAAGTTGGACGAACGCTGCCTCAACGAGACGTATTACAGGTGGGGCCTTAATTAAGACGATGGTATCAGTTGCCTCGTTCGGAAGTGATTAACTCCGCCGTCGCGACTCCGCGAAGAAGATCCCTATGCTCTCTCATGGCTGTTTACGGTGTGAACGTATTCGTACTGAAAGACACTGTCAATTCTTTGGTTTACTCAGATTTACGTACCACCACTCGCACGTTATATTTGGGTGAACGGTGAAGCCGATGCTCGTACAGTAATCAAAACAACGTCCACAACACTGAACACTTACTGGAAACTTGAAGCGAAATTTACATATGAGAACGCATGTTTATATAATGCACTTTTATTTTAATTTCCTCGAAAGACTTCAAGGTTGAGTATAATGGAAGAGCCAGATTGTGTTCGGATTAGCCTGTGTTGGATGTCAACGCAGGGAGGGACTAAAAAGTGGTCAAGGTAGACAACGCGTCAGTTAAGTGTGTTTGTTTTGAATTGTGCCCGACCTACAGCGCAAGACAACCTGCCAGCTAAAATGCTAGTACAAACTTGCGCCACGTTATCATTTTTTATGAGAAAAAGAGAAACTTAAGGTAAGATGTTGAGTCTACAGATCAATACTGCTATAGCATTTAATGAAGCCCATAGAGTAGAGAGAAAGAGAGAGATAAGTTTATTTACAGAAAGGCAGAGAGGTTGGCCTGAGCGATTGTTTGCTCTAGCCTGCTATTCTACACTGGGGGAAGGGAAAGGGGAAAAGAAAGATTAATGGATGACGATGGTGAGATAGAGAGGTGAGTATGTAGTGTTCTTTCTACTTGAGACACATTTTATAGCCGCGCATATAGTCCAGTTGTTTCCAAAAAGGTTATAACTGCTCTTGTGACCGCAGTTGCACTGTTGGTGTCTGGCCAAGGGCCCAACACGGTCTCATCAGTTAATATTATATTGCTAATCTATTGGGCTTGTGACAATGCTGTGAACTCGTTCACGGCGTAATTTTTGTCTACATGGTCTGATGAAGGGCGAGGCTGACGGGACGGTTTATTCTCTCCCATAGTGCAGTTACAAGTACTCTAAATCCTTAACAACGTTTTATAACCCCACAACGTTTCTGCCAATCTACAGGTGACAGCTTGAAGCTCTCCCATAGTAAAGTACACTGTACTCAAAATCATCAAACATTTGTCCTAAACACACGACTTGTTACTTGCCTAGTTAGTGTCGGATCACATTCATAATTTATAAAATACCACAGGACGGATAGAAAGAACGACACACCACAAGAACTGCTAACAACTTCAATAAAACAAACCTTTTGCGCAACATTATGAATGTGATCCGGCATTGTAATGTTGCGGGCTTGGCCAACGCACTCAGCATGGTCATTCTGGGACGGCTCATTGATCTCCCTTAGTTGAGTACGAAGTACTCAAAATTGGTGAACTTTTATTCCAAACATACACTGTAACATTTGTTCTGAACCACTTTCCCAAAAAGAACGCATATGATATAAAGTGCTACATACTCTGCATCATCTGCGCTTTTTGCTTAAGAAACGATCCTATCCTGATGATGCCAGTAATGCTGATTGATTATCTAAAGATGGCATGTACCTAAGCACAAATTCAGCAGGCGTTACTTAGGTAGCTCCCGGAATTTTAGATGGGAAGCAACTCCTTGACTAGCCCGTGTAACGCGGTCTGTCCTTGTCTCCGTGCTAACGCATCGCACCGCGCTCCCCTCGCCGCAGGCGTTGGGGTGGTGCCAAGTAGGTCATGCCTTCGCTCGCAGTGCGCGGTGACGTCACTGTCTCTTTGCCTTCTACGCGCGTGTCACCTCCCTCTTGCTTCGCCCTCTCCACTACTCACAACGTTCGAGCGCACATCAAGTGAACACTCTTTCGGCTCGTTTATCTGCGATGGAGAGGACGCCGCAAAGCGAAGCTCTTTCGCCCGCTAAAACATGAGCCGAAGCGATTTGGCCTAACCCTGCTGTCGCTGGTGTTGCGAGGGTTAGCAGAGCCGATCGCGTTCGCTAATGACGACGTCGTGCCTGAAACACCAACGAGGCGCGAGCCAGGAAAGCTGAACGCGAGCATTGGCAGCGGAAGACAAACCACACCAACGAGGCGTGAGTCGAAAATGCTGATCGCGTCTGTGCGTAACGCTACTTCTCCGAATCCCATCAGGGTTCCATTTGGGTAGATTGTCCATAAATTTTTACAACCTAAGTTCAGAAAACACGGTCCGCTTTGCAAAGTTTGTATTTTCCGCATGCTATTTTGTACTGAAGTAGATCGATAACATGAAAGCTCGTCCGCTTGAAGCACTACCAAGGCTGCTTTCGCATTTTCTGGTTTTGTTCCCAACAATTTATGCGCACCTTTTCGGGAATTCACACGAAACTTCTTGCACCTTCGTGCCACAAAATGGTGGTTGTAAATTGTCCCTTTCATCATTTTTGCTTTGTAATCGGTTTCACGGGGCAGAAGATTGCGATAGGTTGTGGATGAGAGGTAGCTATACTACTATGTTGTCGTTGGTGTTGAATGCAATTTGAAAAACTATTTCAAATAAAATGTGCACAATATTTCGCTTTGGGACGTATATAGCTTCACGTAGGAATGTCATCTGCCGCTAAAGATCGGTCATTACATATGCTAGGTTGACTCTTCCCTGCATTTTAAAGGGCAGTAGAGTGAGAATTACGCATAAAAGGTTGCCACCAGAGAAGGCTGACTTCACACAATACCTTTAAGGCGAGGGTTTTCCGCCAGACCCACTGTAACAAGGATCACTGAAAAAAAAAAAGAGCAGAGTAAAGTAGTCAAACGTCGACTTTTACATAACGTCCCACTTAAATATAAATTTGATGATATATTTCACCTGCTTGTTGGTTTTTTCTCAATAATAATGCGAAACAATTGTGGAAGATATATTTTCTTATCTCTTGTCTACTTCCCGTACTGGCTCGGTCTCACATTCTTGGTAAGTCGCAACATGATTGTGAAGAAGCAGACCATTGTGCCAAGAAAAGTATAGGGGATGCCATTAGTGGTTATGATGTAAATATGAAGAAATTAAAGTGCCATGAACGAAAAGATAACTTGGTGTCCGCAGGGTCCAAACCTAGAGCCTTCGACTTTTACATCATAATTGTCGCAAATAAAATCACCAGTTCATTCCTCAGCATAATTGTCTTTTATATCTCATAAATACTGTGTCTTAAAAAAAGGAGCCCCTGAAATTATCATTTTTTTCATTCCTGGTTCAAACAATTGAAACAATCAATTGTTCAAATATGTGGCTAATGTTTATAACGGCAGATATATTTGTGAGTGATAGCAACACACAAAAAGAAAGAAAAAACAGTTTTTCAATCACACTCCAGTTTTTTGCAACTAGAAATTTCTTACATAATTTTTATTAGATCCTAATTTTATTTTTCAGTCCATCGTAATAATCTTATTTCTGATTAATGTTATTTTAATTAAGATTTCTAGACTATTAAGTCGTTTTGTTTATATCGTCTTAAAAGTCGCGTTCATGTTGATTCACGGCGTTAGCAGTTACGAAGGAAGAAAGCATACACGTACCACTCTTGGACCCGCCGCATAGGATCGAGCTTAGGCTCGCAGGAAGAGCTCCAAATCGTGGACATCCGCCTGCTGCAGTGGGGCAGGCATGGTTACTGCACCAGAAGACAGGAAAATTGCAATTAAACTGCACCATTTCATAAGTCTCACGCGTGTACCTTGCTTTAAACAAACACCCCAGACTAACTTACAGTGGTCTTTCATCTGACGCGCTTTATGGGGAAATAGAACCGTATACCTGACAAGACATTGGCAGCATTATCTGGGGTTTTATGTGCCCCGATATGTTTGTGAGTAGCAGAATGCCATGGTTTCAGCATATCACGTCAGATGGTTAACGCACGCTACGGCCTAACGGTGCTTGTTTAATGAGCACAGTAATGGGCTGAACACATCCGGTTCCACTATTTTGACAGACGATTAGGTAGGTGCCATAAGATGCAGGAGCCTGGCCGTAGCAGTATCGGGGCACCTGAATTCTTCACACCTTTCGCAATCGGCCACTTACTTTTCTATGCTCCTGTCGCTTACTAGGCCAGGAGAATTGATCCTGAACTTGGTTATATGCTTTCGCAAAACCTATGCACTCGCTGGTTATGTGAATGCACATATAGACGGTTTCAAGATTGCAAGCGTTATACCCCAGGAAACTTCCGGTCACCTCATTTACCAGCTCCTAACATCGAAACTGAAAGCACGTTTTCAAGTTTCTTTCAAATGTAAGAAATGTCACTCCTTAGTTTTTCAGATAAGTGAAACGTGCGTAAAGTTGAAGTAAATCTTTTACAGTTTTTATGTAGCTCCAAAGAACATATTTTTAAATATATTTTGCCAAATAAGGTAAAATCAGCGGGGAATTTTTTAAAGCTCTCCCTTCCCACCGATGATATAAAGGCACATCAGTGGACAAAACCAGATGTCACCAAGGAGCTGTGTTTTTAACGATAGTTATAGCGCGAGAATAGAACGAGGGCACATAGACAAGAAGAACACGAAGGGCTCTTGTCCTTCGCTCGTGTCCTTCGTGTCCTTCTTGTCTCTGTGTCGTCGTTCTGTTCTCGCGCTATAACTAACGTTATGCCATACCAACTAGCTCAAGCTGCCACACTTCTGTGTTTTTAAACAGTGAAAGGGTCTCTAGATCACATGCATGTGTTATGCACGCGAATCGCATGCATGTGTTAAATATTATTGAATGTGCATGTGAAGAAAGAAGAGACCGAAGTTGTGGCACGAGGCCAGAGGCGTAGCAAGGGGGTGGCACATCGGGCCCGTGCCCCCCTACCTGAATTTTTTTTTCAGCCATGGCATATAGAGCGAAAAATTATCATTTCAAAGGGGAGCCCTCCCAAAATCAAGGAGGTGCCCCCCACACCTCCTTCGAAAATAATTTCTGGCTATGCGCCTGACGAAAGCCGGCCTTTTGAGCATCGGTACTTTAGTGTGAAGGTACGCGTGTCTTTCAGGTACAACAATAATGAAACCAATCGGTCGACTAACTGATCAATATTATTATCCTAATGTATATATACTATTATAAATGTATAAAATAAAGAGATTGCTTTATGTTCTTGCCTTTTGTTAAAAAAAGGAAAGACAGGGAGATATGCTTTCTTTAAAAATAGATATATACATTAGATAGAACACCATAATTTCCTATGTAATCTGTAATATTTCTATTACATAAGCTTCATGATTCTGAAACTCCGTACTTTTTAATAAAACCACCAAGCCAATCCCCACACATTGGGTGTGCGCCATAGCTACTACGCGAAAACAACAAAGCAAAATAAACAACAACGACAACAACATCACCGGCTCAAGCATGGTGCGCCGAAACGAAAGCTTGCTTAGCATGTACGTGCTTCTTATCTAAGTAATTGAACCCTTCGTCTTTTTGCACTTTACCGAAGACACATTTATTCAACAAAATGTGTTCGCAAAATCATGGGGACCCCTAACAATAGGTGGCACCACCAGATGCGTGATTATTTTCCTAGGGCAAGTCGTATTCTGTACGATGAAGCCGACGTTGCTTGTCGGCTGAGCAGCTTAATCGGAGAGCGCTCCCAGGTTGCAGTCTTCGCACTCTTCTTTCGGGAATGCGGCTAGGCATCACCAATGGCGGGTAGGAATTCGTTAAAAACTTGGAGGACACTTCAGCTCCACCTTCAGAAAACCGCCAGGTCTGCGCGGAACGCGCAGCACAATCACAGTGAAGGCAGGAAGAGTGGCCATTCAGAGGTTGACTAATTAACCAGTTCCATTATCCTAACATGTCCACATAATTATATACGTATAACATCAAATTATTGCTCTATTCTAAGAATAAATTCGTTTATGTAAATATTTGTATGCATTACATTGAGCACTACACTTTCCTAGGCTATCGGTAATATTTCTGTTATACGTCCATTTTTCCAAATTTGAACAGTAATGTTTAAAACCACTCGATTCTAGGCCAATCCCCCATAGTGGGTATGCGCCACTACCAATAGGTGAACAACAACAACAACAACCATTCAGAGCCTTCTCAAACAATCATTGGGTAACTGCTACAAACACACTTGCAGGGTACCCACTACGTCCTATATAATCATAATTTTTGTGTAGTAGGCCGGCACTCACTAGATATCCTTCGTCATTCTTCGAAGAAGCTTGGTATTCACTACACGTTTGCAACAAATTTTGTTGAAACTTTTTATGCCTTAAGTGGGTATGTGCTCGAGTTAATAGGGGACCAAGGTCCAGCTGTTCTAATGGGTTGGAGTGTTGGACGACCCGCTCGTTACGCAATTCGAATTGTGTCAAGCCTGATTGATCGTTTGATTTTCTAAACAATTTATTACAAATACTAACGCAATTCTATCTCCCTAGATCAAGCCTGCCTAAGGAAAGTTTGCGACGGAGTTTCAAGGACAGGCATTGCTCTGCGGTAGAGTGCTAGGCTGGCAAGCAGGGGACCCGGGTAAGAATCTCGCAGTGTCCTTGGTGTTTCTATTTACTAAATTGTTTTTCTTATTTTGTGCGATAGTGGTTACGGACAACGATGGTGGTGGCGGACGGTTACAGCACCGCATTGTCCACCGCGACCTTTGTTGTGATCTCATAAAAGCGTTAACTGTAAAATTGTAATTGTAACTGTAATTGTATTTGTAATTATCATCATCATTAACATTTAAAGGCTCCTACAAGGGTTTACCAAAAGAAGGACCTTATCAGGGACATGTCATGGCATAAATGCAGTGTTTGAATAATAAGTAAAAAGCAAAGCAAATACACAGCAGACAAACAAAGAAAGGCAGATGCGAAGCAGCAGCATTGCGCAACAATGTGATTGGGGTTTTTAACTCGCATAGAAGTGTGGCAGCTTGGGCTAGTTGGTGTGGCATGACGATAGTTATAGCGCGAGAGCAGAACGACGACACAGAGACAAGAACAACTACACTAACTCGCGCCTCGTTAGTGTAGTTGGTCATCCACTGCCGACACTTGCGTTCTTCTTCAATGGCTCATGCTTCGTCGGTGTTGCAGGCACAACGTCGCCATTCGCGAACGCAATAGGCTCTGCTTACCCTCGCAACGTGGGCGACGGCCGGGTTAGGCCAAATCGCTTCGGTGCATGTTTTGACAGGCGAAACATCTTCGCTTTTCGGCGTCTTTTCTATCACAGATAAAGGAGCCGAAAATGTGTTCACTCGATGTGCGCTCGAATGTTGGGAGCGGCGGAGAAAGGGAAGCGAGAGAGAGGTGGCACGCTGCAGGCGAGAGAGAGAGACGTGACCACGCACTGTGAGGGAAGGTGTGATCTACTCGGAACTGGCCCAACAGCTGCAGCGAGGGGAACGCGGTGTGGCGCGTTGGCACGGAGACACGGATGGACAGCTTTACTCAGGATAGTAAAAGAGCTGCTTCACATCTAAAAAGCTTTATTGTTGAGGCACTATTTGACAGGCTGGATGGCGGGAGAGTTAGCTAGAAACAGAAGACAACAACACTTTGAATTGGTACATGTCGTGCTCCTGAACAACAAATTCCGAAAGACTGTTTCAATGTTCGATTGCTGAAGGCACGGATTATTTGTTAATGGCTAGAGTTGATCCATCAAGACGTTGAACACTTTAGGGTTGAAAAGGCGATGAGAAGTGCAAGTTGGTGGAATGAGTAGTGTCATGCAGATGAGAAAAGTTGTGGTAGAGTTTATGAAACAGGCTGGTCTGCGTGGTTTTTCTGCGATCAACTAAAGGAGTGAGCTCAACAGATGATTTAATCCGAGTGACGCTTGCATGTTTACTGTACTGAGATGATATGAACCAGGCAGCATGATTTTGAACTGAGTCAAGAGAAGAAAGGATGTAATCCTGATGGAGGCTTCAAATGGCATCGCCTTCAAGTGTGCCGCAAGTAAAAAAAAAGAAAAAAATCATTTTTCGTGTAATGTTGGTTATTTGAAACCATAATAGAGTGTCCACAGCAAGTATAGTTGCGAAGTTCCTATTATACTGCAATCCCTCCTTTTGCAGATCAGGAAAGTACCAACTGCGCACCGGCCAAGTACCAAGCAAACCTACGTTGTTGCCCTCTTATTAATGGGTGGGCAGCTTTAAGCCATCCACTCGTTACACAAGTTACACGTTTCGACACTTGGTGCGATTTTACGGTCCTCCACTTAATGTTGCATGCGTTAAGGAGACTCCTCCCAGTACAGGAAATCATTATTGCGTTTTCTGGCGAAGCTGCTTCAAACGAAGGCGTGGCCCTGTAGTAGAATACTTGCTTGCCCCGCCGAAGGCCTCAGCCTAATTCTCGCTCAAACTGAAGATTTGTTATTAAAATTTATTTGCATGCATCTCTAATTTTCGCTTACAGACCACGCCAATTTTTAGCTTACAGCCCATGATGCCGCAACCGACACCAAAACCGACGCTGGTACCAGAATTTCCGGGTAACGAGATCTTTGACGCTATCGCATCAAACATTTGTCGGCGTCACATGCAGTGGTCGGTAGCGGGAACATAGAAAGGAGGTTGGCGTCAGCGTGCTGACGGCCACCCTTGTAAGGGTTGACAAACCCTATTCCTGCAGGAGCAGCGCTCAGGCGACTAGGCATGTTGCGGAGACTAATTCAGGTAGAAAACGGTGATCACTTGCTCTGTAAAAAAAGGAACTTGAACGTCCCAAACTTTGGGCTACAAGAAGTACGGTGAACGAATGAACGAACGAGTGAATGAATGAATGAATGAATAAATGAATGAATGATCCTGAATAATTTTCTTCTTGTAAGAATTATTTCCATAGCAGAACAGCATCGTTTAAGAGGTCATGTGGAAATGTAAGATGGAATGCACACATAATGCTTGAAACAGCTTGGGTCATAATGGAAAATGCGAGAGATAATGTATGAAACGGACATTAACTTGGTGCAGTCAGATCTCGTGCTCGACTGAAGCGCAAACTTTTGCATTAGAAACAATAAAATTAAAGAAAATAAAAGAACGAAGGCTAAAAAAAACGGTGGTTCGGGGCCGGGCACAGGAGCTATGTCTAATCCACTTCTTTACCGCCTTTTCTCCGTTGAGCGGAAGTTTGAGTCTCTCGTCTAGACGGCGCGTGTCCCTCGTGGCCGGAGGCAACGGCCACGGGTCCAGCAAGAGCGGTGTGCCGCGGACAGCCGGTTGAATTTCGCCGACGCAAGTGAGGCGACGTTGCCGTTGCTTGCTGATAAAAACGGTTGGCGCTGGACCGTAAGGCGTGGTTGGTTTCGTGCACCGCGGGCTTGCGTTGTGTGGTTGCGAGAATTGGTTTGCTGGTGGCGTTTATTTTGCATTCTCGGTGCGAGCAGCCACACCACTGTGTTCGTCTTTCTTGCGTCGTATTGCAGCTTCTTCCCTTTTCATTTTGCGAGACTCTTTCATGGTTGTCATACGGCTCAAAATAGTTTCCAATGTGGATGTATGTGTGGAATGAGGGGCTGAAATGCTACTTCTTCAGTTTTTTTTTGAGGGACTTGCCGGTGGCTGACAGATAGCTCAAAAGAGTTGGTAATGTGGATATATGTGTGTAGGGAGGGAGGGAGGGAGGGAGGGAGGGAGTAGGGTTGCGCGAACTTGCGTTCACAGCCGCTTAGTGATCCCAGAACAACTTTATTTCCACAGAAACAACACTTTCATCAGTGTGGACGTTGTGTTTCAATTGTTAGTAAAAATACAATGCAGTGCTTCGTGTTCATTTCTAAGGTTTCGTTCTTCTTTCCCCTCTTGTACGTGTAAGAGTTTGCGTGCTTCCTGGTACACCCATATTCATAAATAATCATACTGTTTTTCAGAAATAAACAATGTGACCCAGCTCTGTCCCTTGCATTTGGTTTCAGCAGTCCACTCTGTGATTTTCACGGAGTTCGCACTGAGAACGCGTGGGCGATCGCGTCGACAAATTTTGTCTACTGTCCCGATTTCGCGGGCGGTCGTGTTAAGGTGTCGCAATGCAGCGCGCGTTTCGGAATGAAACTCACGTCGACTCACATGAGTCCCTTGAGCGGCCTACGAAGGTGCAGTGGCGCTTTCATGCGTGGTTGTCATTCGATCGGCACTTGACAGAAAACCGCGGTGCTGGCGTAGATTCAGTCGTTTTTCTTTCGGCGTCTACCGGTGCCAGCACAACGGATCGTTTTACACAGCCGCTGCGATACCGCCCGACCCACGCGCGATAGATAAATAGCTTTCCAGAAAACAAAACGAACTAGAAACTGCCTTCGAGTGAACAACAAGTCTTTCAATGAGCGTATAGCTTGGAGTGACAATATATATATATATATATATATATATATAATATTGTAAGAATTCATTGGACGTCATCCTCATACATGCGTCATCATACATGCGCCATCCTCGTGTACAGCGCGTGTCTTCATTGATGGTATTCGTCACCACATAACCTTCGCTGTCTTAATTTCATGTGCTCATGAACTAATTTTAGGTTGGGTCTTTCTCTCATCAGCATCTGCATTAATTTCTTTCCGTCAACGTATAGTCGAGATGACCGAGACCGATCACTGCAGTGAACGTGTCGACGAGAAACCATTGCGTTTTTTCACAGCTTCCGATACCATACTGCTCCCGGGTCAGGAGCAACTCATCGCCATCACTTCTCCGAATATTGCCAATGATGACGTCCTTATCACCCCTTCCAGCCACTGTCTAGCTCGCGGCGTTGTAGTCCCCTCCAGCCTGGTGCGGTTCAAATACAGTGCTGCGATAATCCTTGGCCCGAACCCTACCCTGGAGCCTGTCCTCCTACCTCAAAGTTCTGCATTGTCGTGTTATGTGGATACCAAACCAGTATCTTTGGTCTCTCTCGACGCCTTGACAGCTCAGCCACAACAGGCCCGGTCTGTTACTTCCTCCTCCTTTGCTCCTGGTATAAATCCGGACCTTTCGGCTTCTCAACGTAAGGCATTGCTAAATTTGCTAACAAAACACCAGGCCTCATTTGACGTCAAGGCTTCGGCACTAGGACAGACCACAGTTGCGCATCATCGCATCGACACTGGAGGTCAGACTGTTGTACGCCGTCGTCCCTACCGAGTCTCCTTGGCCGAGCGCAAAATCATCGACGAGAACGTGACCGATATGCTAAAAAGAAACATCATACGACCCTCTACCAGTTCTTGGTCATCACCCGTTGTCTTGCTACAAAAGAAGGATGGATCGGTACGTTTTTGTGTTGACTACCACGCGCTCAACAAGATTACCCGAAAGGATGTATATCCGATGTCCCGTATAGATGATGCACTTGACTCATTGCAAGGCGCCCAATACTTCTCCACCCTTGACCTTCGGTACAGGTATTGGCAAATACCAATGAACGAAGCAGACAAAAAAAAGACCGCCTTTTCTACGCCGGACGGTCTTTACGAGTTTAACGTAATGCCATTCGGCCTATGTAATGCTCCCGCCACATTTGAAAGGATGATCGACACTGTTCTTTGTGGCCTCAAGTGGAAAACTTGTCTATGCTACCTCGATGATATTGTCGTGTTTTCTTCCACTTTTGCTGATCATCTGCAACGCCTAGATCAAGTGCTCACATGTCTCTCCAATGCTGAACTTCAATTAAACACAAAGAAGTGCCATTTCGGCAACACAGCTATAAGAGTTCTGGGACATCTCGTTAGTAAAGATGGCATTCAGCCCGATCCGGACAAAATTTTCGCAGTCCTCAACTTTCCGCGACCCTTCGTTCCAAAGAACTACGCAGTTTCCTTGGACTCGCATCGTACTTTCGCCGCTTCATTCGCAACTTTGCCACTATTGCCGCGCCTCTCCACAAGCTCCTTGCTAGTACCGGTTCCTTCGATTGGAATGATCAATGCGAAACCTCGTTTCAAGAGCTCAAGCAGGCACTCACATCCCCACCAGTGCTTTGTTATTTCGATGACAAGGCACCTACGATATTACACACTGACGCTAGTGGACAAGGAATTGGCGCCGTACTCCTCCAGCGCGACCATGCCTTTCGCGAGAAAGTTGTCGCGTATGCAAGCGCATTCTGACCTCTGCAGAGAAGAGGTACTCGATAACCGAACAAGAGTGATTGGCTGTTGTCTGGTCCATCCAAAAATTTCGTCCGTATCTACATGGTCAACATTTTACTGTTGTGACAGACCACCATGCTCTTTGCTGGTTGTCCACAATCAGAAACTTGTCAGGACGACCTGGCCGCTGGATTCTCCGGTTACAATCGTATGACTTCGACGTCATCTACAAGACTGGAAGACAACACAAAGATGCCGACGCTTTGTCACTATGCCCTTTGTCGCAGTCTTCGGCGCATGTCACATCCCCTTGTGAAATCGGCTATACGGAGGACGCCTCGTCGATATCATCGATTTCTTCTCTACCTTCATCCACCCGTCCGTCAGTACTTACCACTCACCAGCGAGCCGATTCTTATTGCACGGACATCATCGGTCGGCTTACCGGCGCTTCATCTTCCCCAAATGCCAGACTTCGGAAAAAACTTCGACTATTCAAGTTGGAGGACGATGTGCTACATCGATACATTTTCCACCCGGAAGGCCACCGATGGGTTCCCGTCGTACCACGCGCACTACGCACTGAAGTTCTGCGCGCTTCCCACGACGACCCAACGTCAGGACACTTGGGTTACTACAAAACATACGAGCGGATCCGCAGTCGATTCTTCTGGCCAGGTCTTTCCACGACGGTAGCTAAATATATTGCCTCGTGCGTACTTTGCCAACACCGCAAGCGGCCCACTACTGCTCCAGTCGGGACCCTACAACCACTTCCTTGTCCATCAGAGCCGTTCTCTGTCGTCGGAATTGACCTCTTCAGGCCCCTCCCAACTACATCAGACGGCAAGAGATGGATCGTCACCGCGGTTGATCACTTGACCCGGTACGCTGAGACGGCCTCGATCACTTCAGGAACTGCTTCCGAAGTAGCAACTTTCTTCTTGCATTCTATTTACCTACGTCACGGAGCCCCTCGTGTTCTTTTGAGCGACCGGGGCAAGGCATTTCTTTCGAACACGCTCAGTGAAGTTCTTCAAGCATCAAAAACAGTTCATAAAACAACATCTAGCTATCACCCGCGAACCAATGGCTTAACGGAAAGATTTCATGGCACGCTGTGTGACATGCTGTCCATGTATATCCGACCGGACCATCGCAATTGGGATGCCATACTTCCCTTTGTCACGTATGCGTATAATACGTCAGTTCAACAAACCACAGGCTATTCTCCATTTTTCCTAGTATACGGACGCCAACCGACATCACCACTCGACGTTTCATTCTTTTCTGGCCCCGTCAACTCTTCACCATTCGTTTGCGACCAGTTTCTGTCCCGTGTTGCTCGATGCCGTCTTCTTGCCCGTGTAAACACCGAAGCTAGCCAAGAAGACCGCAAACATCGTTACGATGCCACTCACCGTGTCGTTCTCTACCGTCCTGGCGACGATGTACTTCTATGGACTCCTGCGCGAACGCCTGGCTTATGCGAGAAGCTTGAGTCACGCTATCGTGGCCCCTACAAAGTTATCGAACAGACCTCACCGGTGAACTACCTTGTCACACCTGTTCGTGTCCCCACTGACCAACGCTGCCGCGGGACAGAGATTGTTCACGTTTCGCGTCTCAAGCCCTATGGTATGCGCTCCCCAGCGTAATTCGCGGCCAGGCTGGCCGCTTCCATCGACGGGGGAAATTAGTGTAAGAATTCATTGGACGTCATCCTCATCTGTCAATAACCATCATCAGTCTTCGCCCGTTCCTCTTCATCATCGGCGCCATTTTCACTGTTGCTTGAATAAAGCGTCAGCTGTACCCGTGGTATTTCAATATATATATATATATATATATATATATATATATATATATATATATATATATATATATATATATATATACATTAGCTATAACGCAACGCAAGCGTTGTCAACAAGGCTAAATATGGAAGAGGTCCTTCCTTTGTTAGGAGACGAGTTCACCTAGCGTACTAGTACAGCATCTATGTTAGTTTAACTCATCCCCTGACGAAAGGACGAAAGGAGGACCGCTCCTGAAACTAAATATATTAATTCTTATTTATAACGCTTGTATTGTGTTAGACACACACACACACACACACACACACACACACACACACACACACACACACACACACACACACACACACACACACACACACATATATATATATATATATATATATATATATATATATATATATATATATATATATATATATATATATATATATATATATATATATATATCGGTGCTACGATTTCAAGCTGCGCCCTAACGCTCCGAAGGCTACAGTGTCTGTACGAATGTTATACGCATGCATCCGTACTTCGTGAATGTGAATCTAAACCACATGGATGTAAATCAAGAGTGGAAAGAAAATACCTTCTATTCAGGCTTTAATGTATTTATCGAAGGTGCCTTAAATTAAAAGCTCTCTGCAGCACAAGATGTGAAGCCATCATGCAAGATTGTGAAGAAACAACAGTAAAATGCTTTTTCTATGCAGAAAATTATTGGCGAACTCGTGTTTCGATGATCTTTGTGAGCCGGCTGTTACAAGTGCCACAACCACTGGATAAAAAAAAAACCTTGCTTTTTATTTTGCGGTCCAGCAGGTACTAATTAATAAGTGTACGTATGTAAAACCCCTGAATGAAATTCAGGAGCTCGAAGTGTATGCGTACAGCATCGCCCCCTGGCGGGTGTTTCGAGCTTGGATTGCACCGCGAAACAGCTCGATAGGCTACCCTCTATTAAAGTATATTTCTCAATGATGGTGGTCCTAATTAACGGTAATTTCTTATCCTTTTTCTTGGGCGGGAAACTCCGTGGGACGAGTGGTAGTGAGGCACGTAAAAACAGAGATTTTACATTGCGCTTCCCGTTAACGCATGTAACGAGGCCGTACTCGGGGTCTGAGTGGCGCTGGGCTCTTGCCGGCAAATGCTTGGCAGCTGAGCGGAAAAACTGAAATTACTTAGGCGCATAAGCCAACCGGTTCAGGCGTATTAGGCGGACGAGGCTTGTAACCTCCGTTCACGCGAGAAAGAATCAACGCTGATATAAGACAGAAGAAAATGAATTCTCGAAGCTAAGAAGAAAGAGTGAGAAACGACGGGAGGACCGCCTGAGAATTTCCGCCAAATTGAAGAAGGCGGATGGCCAGTTAATACGGCAGCGTTGAGACATGTTTGCATGCATGAAGAAAACCACCACCCCCTTCACGCTAAGCCTAAGCTGGTTTAGTGAGGCAAATCGCCTTAGCGCAAGGGCTGTCGGCAGGCTGTTCCCAACGTGCCAGCGCTGCTTGTCTGCCGTCAAACTCTCCATATAGCTTTGAACATCGTTGCGAAACGTGCACGCACGTGAGAGAGAGAGAGAGAGAGAGAGAGAGAGAGAGAGAGAGAGAGAGAGAAGGGCGTATCAAGGTCTCGGGCAAAAAAAAAAACTGCACTCTAATAATTTTTCTTCTTTTCTTTTAGTGAGCGAACGATATAGAAACGTGTCACATTTTGCAAGCTTGAAAACGTGAGTTTTAAAGCAGTACCGGAGCAATGAAGCCTTTAAGATTGTGGCCTGGTGGAGCAGTCACTTAACTGAAAGGTTTCGTCGGGCTCATCAGCCCCGCATTAACAAGAGGCACGTAATAGAGGCAAACGTACAACAATTGAAGGATGTGAAGACTAGACGAGATCACAAACACTTGCGTTTACTGCCAACCGTTATATACACAGGAACGCGCAATTTATACGTGTTTGTCACGGCATCAGCATCCGCTATGACCTTAACGAAAGCGCGGATGTAAATAGAGTAAAGAGTTACTCGAGTCCCCGAACTACCTTCATCAAAGCCACGCTCATTTGAAACAAAAAAGCGCAGCATATCCACGGAGTGAATGATGGTGAGTGGGTCGAAGCGTCCGTCAGCCCGTCCGCACGACCATCCGTGCGTTCCTCTATGCGTCCATCCGCCTGTCCATGCGTCCGTCCCTGAGTCCGTCCATCCATCTGTCCATCCGTGCGTGCGTTCATCCGTTTACGTCCGCGTGTCCATACATTCGTCCGTTCGTCTGATAGTCTGCTTGTGCGTCCATGCGTCCGTCTGTGCGTTCATCCAGTGAACACTTCAAGTAGCGCCATTTCACATCTCGCATCCCCTGTGGCACATACTCACTCCACGCGTCCATCCATCCGTTCGTCCGTTTGCTAGTCTGTCTATCCGTCCGTCCGTGCGTCAATCTAGTGAACACTCCAAGACCACCATCTCGCATCCACTGTGGCACGTACTCGCTCTAGAGCGGGTAAGTGCCACCGGTGGCTATACCTACTAAAACTACGTACATCGGAGGATGTACAGACTTACGACTCAAGGAGATTTGCCTCTAAAACCACGCGAATGTGCGTAGCAAACAATATACGGTCGTTTACAACCTAATGATAATTGTAAGCTGCACCGACATTTATCGTTGCCTCACCGAAAGAGAATTAGTACAAGTTTGACATCCAATCGAGGAGAGAAGGGGAGAGAAAAGTAAAGGAAAGACTGGCAGGTTAACTAGGAAGAACTCCGGTTTGCTAAACCATATTCGGGGAAAAAAATGGCTGCGAAAAAATGAAAGTGAAGATGAAAGGCCACAACGATGCTACAAAGGCATGTGTGTCTAAAAACAACACACCAACATCGTCTGAGACCAGTTATAACCGGTCGTCTAGTTCGGTTTCTCGAAGAAACACAGGCAAGGCCCTCATAGCCACTTGCCTCGAAGAACAAGTAGGCCACTGTCATGACGGCCAGCACAAACGAAACACAAACTTGGATTGTACTTTGTGAAAGGTTGGTTGTCCAGTTGTGCATATACAGCTGAAGGCTATCATTTGTGTGTCGAAACGGGTGCATTCACACAGAAGGCGCGCGATCGTTTCACCGCATCAGCAGAATTTACTATAAGGTATAGCCTTTTAAATAGTGAATGAATATGTATTCGGCAACCCCCCCCCCCCCCACCCAGAGATGTGCTAGCAGGATAGAATTAGGGCTTGCCAGATTGGATGGCACATGTAATGGATGATCCGAGTCTAAGGTATTGATACCGTACTTTGAACGAAGTGTAGAAGAAAAGGAGGAAGTGATAATGGATTCTCGCAGGGCTAAACCTTCCGCGACTATCTATCTATCTATCTATCTATCTATCTATCTATCTATCTATCTATCTATCTATCTATCTATCTATCTATCTATCTATCTATCTATCTATCTATCTATCTATCTATCTATCTATCTATCTATCTATCTATCTATCTATCTATCTATCTATCTATCTATCTATCTATCTATCTATCTATCTATCTATCTATCTATCTATCTATCTATCTATCTATCTATCTTATCTATTATCTATTCTATCTATCTATCTATCTATCTATCTAGGAAGGGTGAGAGAAGAACAACTCGTGGAGCTTGATCGTCCTTCTTGGGGGCTCCAATGCGTTACGTAGCACTCTCCACCGATGCTGTAATGGTGTGAGATGTTTATCTTAGAGGGCGAGGTCATGCTTAGCCCTGGTCGAGGTGGGCGAGGTGAGACTTAGCCCTGTGAAAACCCGATTGCACTTCCTCCTCCTCTTCCACACTTCGTTAGAAGTACGGTATCAGTATGCAGACGTGGACTTGTAACCGTCCACGTATTCCACCAGTCGAGCGTTAAATGACGTGCAAGCACACGAAGTTGTTTCGCCGCGTCAGATTTTGATAGCGTGATAGTGACACTGCTGACGCCTTCATGGGCGGATTGAACAGCTGCAGCCATTTAATCTCTGCCCTGAATGCCGTATAGCGACTTGACAACCAGTAAAATATTATGTTTCTTCTTTCCCCTACTGTTTCATTGTGAACTTGCCTATGTTTGCCTATGTTTAAAAAACGTTCATTTCTATGTAGTACGTAACACGCAAGTGAAATCAGAGTCTGTACAACGAGTACAGTAACGAACCGTGTTTAGAAGAAGTGTTTAACGGTTAAGTGTACTTGGTACTTTACTATGGGAGAGCAGAAAGCCATTCAAGTACGCGAGTTATGTCGCAGGAAGTAGGTTACCAGCACAAACTGTGTATTTGAAAAAAAAAATGTGTAACAACTTTGAGTACATCGCACTCGAGTATGGGAGAGCAGTGAGCTGTCACGACAAACGTAGAAGTGGTTGATTTTGCACCACACAACGTAAGGCTAATTTACCGTCTCATAGGATAGGCCAGGTGTATGTGACTTTTCCATACAGGCACTCGTTCGTGTCGCCAGGTTTCGATCAAAAACTTGCACTTCTTGGCAAATATGAGCAAATATTCACATTTCTCTCATTCAAACGTAACTTTGTAACAAGGTACAACGAACGTTTGATTCATAATAGGCGCAGTGGTTACATTAAAATAGAAAAGCACTCATGGGTCGTACGAAAAAGATGAAGCGCAATTCTCTCGGTCCGATAAATGACACGCTCCGGAGTTTTGTGGGTGGAACTTCACGTGACGAAGAAAACAACACGTGCTCAGGGATGCTTACCGCAGTGTGCCAGACTGTGCATAACGGCTATTTGTAATTACGTTGCGGAACCAGCAATCACCACCATTTGTGTGAAAGCCACAATCAAATATTTTATCCATATTCTTTAACACGAGCGTAGTCCTTGTGAACAGAGGGCCCTTGCTAAAAAGAGCCGATAGAAGATAGAATGTAGACGGTCGCCATTCAGCACTCGGTAACCTCATAAGCGTCGCGTAAGCTATGGGGCGTTGCAGTGTAGGCCCTTTGCCACTCGGTGACACGCATCGGCATCGTCTCGAGAGGTGTGACCAAACATTCACTCCGGCGCCCGGCTTTTATTTCACGTGGTTTTACGCCATGAATTTCGCTATGCCGCTGGCAGTACGTAAACAGAGGGCTATTTAGGGGCTCGTGAACTCGTTCACTGCGTAATTTTTGTCGATGCGGCCTCATAATATGTAAGGCCCACGGGACGGCTTTTCGCTCTCCTGTAGTAGAGTACCAAGTACTGTAGGTCATTAAAAACTTTTTCTAAACACGACGTTCTGTTTGTTTGTGGGCTGTCAACTACGGCACATACATGCTCTGGGGAATCGGCCAAGAAAACTATAGTTGTAGCCTATATATGATAACTATTCAAGGATTGCCGTAATATTACTGAAATTTAAAAAGAAAGAGGTACAATTAATTACGATATATTTTTAGATAAATAATAAGAAGAATAAAATGAAAGTGAATAAATAAACGGAAATGGGTACTACTACACTATCGAAAGTCTTCAATTTTGAGCTGACAAGACAGTACAGTTTACCTCACCCGATCGAAATGGAATGTATGTCCTACATTTATTCACACCAATAATTATATAGGTAGCATTTGTCAGTATATATCAAACAAGACATTATGTTGTAATACGTTTGGTTTCCTGAATAAAGATACATGCTGCATCAAATACATCTCTGTGGCAATGTCCCGAGACGGAGGCACGGTAACTTACATCATTTTTTGCAGCTAAACAAACCGCCGAAAATGAAATAACTGCAAGTTGCCGCTTCCTTCTTTTTACTTAACAGCGAAGATATTAGCCACCGCAAAGACAACAGTGGTGATGCAAAAAAAAAAACTGGCCAAGCCAGTTTTTTTTTTATACATATAGCAAGCACCGAACATGCAGCACGGGCTGCATGAGGGAGATCACCGCGCACATCGCCCATGGCAGTTTAAAGGCATGGGCGCAAGTATAATGAAAATAAGGTAAAAAAAGACGAGGAAGCAAGCGTTGCGACCAGATACCGCACCACCTGGCCAGGCCGTGCGTGCATGGTAGCTAAAGAACGCCCATCGACGGAGTCATCGCACGCAACCTACGCTCTACAGTGTATAACCTGGCTGCGCCAGATCGATGCTTCCCGGCTAGTCTCTCTGGGATTGAATAAAGCTCTTTGTGTACCTCTCTGTCTGCTACCCTCACCCTGAACTGCAGGGAAAGGAGTAAGTCAAAATGTATGATAGAGAGAAAGAAAATCTGAAGGGGTTGTGTGCATGTGACTACGAGGTTGAGTTAACAGGTATTTCTTGTCTATTGAGCTTACGTGCCGCTCATTAAGAGCCGTAATGACAAATAAACTATATTCTCGTCTAACGGTTTACTCGTACTTCTGTACGTGCTCTCTGCTTTATAAGGACAAAAAAATAGCAACAGGTTAAAGGATAACTACTGGGTCAGGGCACTTCAATAAACATTGAAAAGGTGGTTTAAATTTCAATGGTATTCCACTACAGTGTATCTAAGAAGCATAACATTGTATGGCACGTGAATACCCACAATTGTTATTGGTCTATTTTAGTTATAACCAACACTAAAGGTACGGAACCAAAAGGAAAAAGGAGAGCGAAGGATAGCGTTGGCTTGTGAACGCTGGACTAACCCCGCGTTGCGATCAAGTTTCATCACTGATAAAGGAGCAACCGTGAAGGTGCCCACACCGTCTCAAACTGCGGAACTATCACAATGCGGGGTGCCTAAATGCACCCGTAAAAGCAACACTGCTAGTAGCAAATCTTTACTGAGTGACAATGCTTAAAAAAACACATCTAAAGCGGACACAAAGGAACCAGTCTATAAATACAGCGTCCTTTAAAAAATTTTTACTTATTAACTTGCATGGCACTCAAACGTCCTGCAACAAGAAGTGTTTAAAAACTGCGTGTACTAGGTGTCGTTATTTTCTTACGGAGCTGTCGCCTTGCTCTTCTAACGATATATCTGGTCTTTCCAATAAGAACGCTTTATATTTTCGTTACCGAGTGACATTATGCATACCTGAATAGTGTATTTTAGATGTATGGAAGGTTTGACCGCACAAACATGTACTCATATTAGCACAAATACTTCAATACAAAAAACACCCGAGTTGTAATAGAAGCAAGCATACTTTACGCGGTTACTGCCACTGATGAACGTGCGCTCCATTCGACTGATGATTATCAGCTCTGAAAATGCCGTTCGAACGTTGATAATGCCCTTTGAAAGTTGCAATTTATGGTATAAATTTAAATTGAGAGAAATTTTCCCGAGCTGTGTTTAACGAATATTTTTTGGATTAGTATAAAAACACGGAGGTTTACAGATAGGCCCCGTACCGCTGAACAACCTTGCGATTCTGCACACGAAGCTGACACGGCATGATGATCCATGCGTGTGTCAACCGCAATACAAAGTGCCTTAAAAATTTGGATATAAATGTTCAGATGTATACAATGTATCCTAATAAATTCAACTACAAAAAAGGTGCTTGGCTGTTGATTCGTAGGGCGCGGGTTCGATCCCTACCGCGGTAGTCACTTCGCCACAGAGGCGAAATACCAGGGGCCCGTATGCTTGCGATGTCAGTGCAGGTTGAAGCACACCAGGTGTGCTAAATTCTGGGGGCCCTCAACTGCGTTTCGCATCATAATCTCAGGATGATTTTACACGTGAAACCCTAAAAATTATTATTATTATAATTATTATTACTTAAAAAATGCAGCGATGAAAGAATCGATGACTACTGAAAACAGCTGGTTCTGGCATGGCGATTCGGTGAAGTGGTTCTGAAATTCTCAAAGGCCAGTCAGCGCCCCACTACTTCAGATAAAAAAAGCAAACAAAAATGAGTGTGAGAAAAAAAAAACAGCAGGCTATGCAGATCATCCACGTGTGTCCATTTGGTTCACTGTGACCCCTTCGGGTTAGCGAAGGCGTACGTACCCTTGCAGCTGGCGCGCTGTGCCTCCTCGGCCGATGATGCTGGCCGCGCTTCGCGCCAGAAGCGCCAGCAGCACGAGCGAGAGGAGTCCAGGCCGTACGGGGCCCATTGCGCTCTCAGCCCAAACTGGCCGCTCGCAGCGAGGCGGCCACCATCCGGCTGCAATCGCGCGTGCACCGCTGACCAAGGGTCTTCTTGGGCGACGACGCCTGGTGTCGGGTATCGCCCGAGGCTATATTGCCCTCGCAGACGGCAGCTGCACGTGTGAGCTCACTCAGACCCCAGACAGGGCGCCTGACGATCACGACGAAGGGTGGGATGCGAAACACTTTCGACGCTTCTGCTCGATCGCTGTGGGAACCATTCTCTCTTGGAGAACGTTGAGCGCTGTCAGTGGTTTTTACCCTGAGTTTGAAAAGAGAGAACGATCAAGAGGATAACAAATAAAGTGAAAGGGTTTAAGAGAGATCAGTAAAACGACTACAGAATGAAACAGAAACCACTGTTTTGCACTAGTGCAGCTGACGCTACGCGCAAGTAAGCCTATAGCTTCGGCAATGCCGTAGTGTATAAAATCTCCGTGTGTAATGTCACGTATCTACGTTACGTTTCGAGGGCAAGGAGTCCCCTTCCAGTTTAAGCGGTAAAGACTTCATGAAACAGGATAAATATGGAGCTTAAAATAGAGTGTATGTTAGCTAATAGACAGCTGCCTAAATTTAGTCCGAGGAATAAAGTAGGACTTTGTTTCGCCTACAAATATTTTCATTACATCGAATGTAGCAGTCACGTGTGTCTGCCACAATTTCGGTTTATATGAGAGTTAGGATTCCGAAGCAGATCGTATGTAGGGCCATGTAGTACCTCACTGCACTACATGATACTGTATTACTAGTGTTCTATAACCATACGTTATTTGGTGGACATTTATGCAGAAAAACATTTGGACAATCTCTCCGATGAGAATCCTGATGGAATGCGAATCAGCAGCTTTGCGCACGGGTGGCATCTCGGGTGGAATGGCACTGATTGATTGATTGATTGATTGATTAATATGCGGGGTTTAACGTTCCAAAACCACCATATGATTATGAGAGACGCCGTAGCGGAAGGCTCCGGAAATTTCGACCTGCTGGGGTTCTTTAACGTGCACCCAAATCTGAGCACACGGGCCTACAACATTTCCGCCTCCATCGAAAATGCAGCCGCCGCAGCCGGGATACGAGCCCGCGACCTGCGGGTCAGCAGCCAAGTACCTTAGCCACTAGACCACCGCGGCGGGGCGGGTTGAACGGCGCTAACGCGGGTGCTGCTGTGAGCACAGGAAGATTCGTTTTGAAGTATGGCTGGCATAAGTCTTGTAGGTGACACGTACAGACCTGTTTCAACGCGTACATTATGCGCACGTCAGATGTACTGCGCGTGAACCGACGAGTCAGCGGTTCAGCCAGCGGGTGTCGTGGCAGGTATTGCTGGCGAATGGACGAGGCGGCAGCTGCGGGTGCCGTGGCGAGCGCGCGGCAGGCGAAGGAGAGAGTGACGTCAGCGCGCACTGCGAGGAGGGCATGACATCAGCGCGCAGCAGCGCCGTAACCTGCTTGACACCGCGCCAACATCTGCGTCGCGCGTCGCGTTCAAACGGAGGGACAGCGGTACGCGGGCTAGTCAAAGAGCTAATTCGAATATAGTACTGCTCCCATGTTGAGCCATCGCACCTTCGTAGTGACGCAGTGCCTTTTGTTACGCAGTCTTCGTGAAAACGTAGAAACTCGAAGCCGAACGATAACGCCCATAGGTAAGTGTCACTGCGTGGCTTTACCGCAGCGACGCACGGCGCTTACGAACTCGGGGGGCGTGAGTGGGCTCTTAAAAATACAACAATAATAAGAATTAAAAGCAAAAAAAAGTTCATCTCCCCCTTACCCCTAGCCGTCGATCAATATTCCTTGAGACATTGCAACAGCAAAAAATTCACCAATATTATCTTTGTGAACGTTGATATTATGGGGCTTGGCTACTGAACCGAAGGTGGCGGGTTCGAAGTTTGAACCCGGCCATGGCGGTCAAGTTTTGATGTAGACGAAGTTCCAGAGGCACGTGTTCCGTACGACGTCAATGCACGTCAAGGAACACCATGTAGATGAAATTTTCAAAGCGCTGCACTTCGACTTTTCTTGTAGTCATATCGTGGACTTGGGACGAAAAACACCAGATGTTATTATTACTGAACGTTGAAAAATCACTCGCAGGACCAGATAAAATGCCGTATGCAGACTATAGAACCAATGAATGTGCCACAGTTTAGTAGTTTAGTTTAGGTTCGTAAACAGGTCCCCCAACAATCCAACAACTTTGAAGCACCTATTTTTTATTTGGCTATTTCTTAGGTAGATGGATGGCGATAATTTTAGCATAGCTTGAGCCACCGATATCAATAGATTTATAATTTTAATCACACACTCAAATCACTACACAGCTGACGACCACTTGAACGCGCAGTGGCACTCGCCATGACTATTTCGGGCGCAAATGACGGAGACTAGCGCAGGCCATTGATTGGATAAATGTAACGTTAAATGTGATCGAGACAATACATAAGAAACGAAATTATGATAGACTTTTTTTGCATGCTTTCCTACTAAGTTCCAAATAAACACCGCGGCAAAAAAACAACAACAATACTACAGAAAGATAGAAGCTCTGACTGGTATTTTGCTTGAGGCTTTTTGTTTGCGTGTATCATCTGCATAAGAAAAGCTTGTCTCGCTTCGTTCTCTTGTTTGTGTACGTTCGTGAGTTTGTTTTTCATATACATTATCCCATGTGGAGTGTGATGAATCCTTGTTTGTTTTCCTTTGTGCTATAATGCAAACAGTGCTGTGATAAATAGGTATTTAAAAACAAGGGAGGGGTGCTATCTTCTGATCTGTGTCTAACCTTGCGGCACATATAACAGTGCGCACGCAAAGTCTGGCGTTACGCAAAAGTTTGTAGTTTTTTCTGTGTACTTGTTTGAGAAGGCCCCTTTTGTGCACTCGTGAGTGTTGCGGCGTTCAAAGTACGAAAGTTCTGCTCCTTCGACGCATTGTCAATGGTCTCACTCTGTAGTATCGTCGTCATCAATGCACCGGATATAACAGATAGCGATTATGGGCAAGCGCTATTTCGATATTTACGTAAGACATTTCATCTCATTTCATTGGCGGCACCATGCAATGCCAGTGAGTGGCGAGTGAAATGTGGTCACGTGATCCCGCAAAAACCAAGTTCATAGTCACCATTTCTTCTATTTAAAATTTCCTAAACTACATAGCTTCAAAACTGCGCGCACCTGTCGCTGCCATTCTTCAGTTTATGCAGCCCGGAAGTGAAAAATTGTGCTTTGAATATTGCTGGAGGGCCCCTTTTAAAAGGTGTGGGACTACCGATTAAAGCCGTTTAGATGCACTTGAGAGGAACGTTGCTGACGGCCGGATTCCCATTATAGAGCACGACTGTGTACATTGCGTATGGAATCTTAAGTTTGCGAAGAGCAGTAGAATTAGTCGTATCTTCTACAGCAGGATCTTCTACAACAGAAAGAGTGGTATAGCGGGAAAATCTAAAATTGCACAAGAAAAATATCCAGGGTACAATGGCACAGCTATTGAAATTAAGGCTTATAGGACCATGCCAGTAGACGTAGAGGTGTCAGACAATTTTGATTCGGGTGCTCCAGCATCAAGCATGTTGATATAGAAAATATTGTCAGCTGCTATAGAGTGCATTCTACAGTTAACAAGGTTGTATTCAACATCCTAAAATATATTATAGTTAACCAACTCGTTGCCTCTGTTTCAAGTCCGAGAATATTGTCTGTGTTTTAAACCGGATATCAAAGGCAGCCCAATATTACAAATCACTTCCCTCCCTTTCAAACGTATATTTTTCCTTTCCTTTCTCAGCGTTGTGCAACAAGCCAGGGATCCAGCAGATACCAGTAAGCCAGTAAAAGCTTTATTGTAAAAAAAAAATCATGCTTGTCCTCGCGGCCAAACTGCTGACCTGTTTTCAGAGGTCAGCGAAATGAAGGAAGCTCATTCAGACTTACTAAAAAATACAATTTCTGATAGGGCCTGACTAATACTAATAGCAGTATAGATACCGATATTAGCCAGAGTTGTCATCCGAGCTCGTTCACACTCAACTTTACAGCACTTCTCTGCAGCGCTCACTCGAACTCTATATCACCCATATTTAGCTCAACCAAACTCTCTCGGACTCGGAATAAGTAAAGCTCTGCTTAAACGGGCAATCTCGGACTCAAAATTACCGGTATTCTGCTCAACTCGTCTTGCTCAGGCTCATACTGACGCGATAGTCCGAGTCTGAATTATAGTGCACGAATTAGTTGATGCTGATGATGATGACGATGATGTTCTCGCAATTTTGGCACTCACCCACAAAGGGGGATCAGTCAAGAACCAGACGGCAGGATATTTAAGTTAGTGGTTTATGCATACAAAAACACCCAAAAGGAAATCGAGTCTGTAGAATGAAAGCGCGAATATGACGTAAAATGCCGCACGAGCAAATGGTCAGGAAATCAAATAGGTTCGAAGCCGGAAATAAGAATAAGAATATTCTAACAAGGTAACCTTTTTGCTTCCTATATGCACGCAAACACAACAGAGCAAACTGTTGCGTTGCGTCTTGACGGCCCCGGCATTGACGAAGAGCAAGAAGAAGCATTGAACCGAAGTCCACTGACGTTGCCGGTGGGAACGCTGGAAAGTCATCACATGACGGGGCAGAGAGTACCGAAGGGTACGTCCGTCTCCTCCGAGTCCTCGTCGCCAACTTTTTTTTATTTACACATACACACATATAATATGGATGGATGGATTGATTGATGTGGCTGTGCCCTTTAAATCGGGTGGCGGCTAACGCCACGTAGCCGTAGTACTTAGTGAACCAACAACTAGATTTATCTTTTTTTCCCTTTGAATAGTGAAGTTAAGAACTGGTACTTTGCAGTGAAGGGTTTAATTTTCACTCGTGCCTTGACTTTACCCACCAATCAGATAACCTCCTTCTAGTTAAGTCTACCCGCTTAAAGTCTGTTTTGCCCTCCCTGTCCCTAAACCCCAGTGCTTTGAAAAACTCTGCGCCATCATCCTGAACTATAGGGTGAAGCCCTTTACAGAACACCATCAAGTGTTCGGCAGTTTCCTCCTCCTATCCACATGCACTGCATACCGTGTCTAACCCTTCGTATTTGGCCCGATATGTCTTGGTTTGCAATACTCCCGTCCTGGCCTCAAACAGTAGAGAATTGCCCCGAGTATTATCATAGATCCTCTCCTTGGCTATTTCCTGCTTAAAAGTTCGATGGATCTCTAGTGCGGACTTCTTAAACATGCCAATTCTCCACATGTTGGTCTCCATTTTCTTCACCTTCTTCTTAACCGATAGTTTTTTTTTGTTTGATCCCCTGCTGTTTTCTAAGTATTTACCCGTCAATTTTCTGGTTCGCTTCCTCCAGTTTGTATCAACATTCTTCATGTACAAGTAGCTGAAAACCTTTCTAGCTCAGCGCTCCTCCCCCATTTCTTTCAATCGTTTCTCAAATTTTATTTTGCTGCTAGCTTCCCTGCCCTCAAATGATGTCCATCCCATATCACCTTGCACTCCCCGATTTGATGTATTTCTATGAGCTCCCAAAGCAAGCCTACGCATTCCACGTTGCTTAGTTTCTAATCTTGCTTGAACTTCTGATCTCATGCACAAGACCGCATTGCCGAACGTCAGCCCAGGAACCATGACCCCTTTCCACATTCCTCTCACAACATCATGCCTATTGTAATTCCACAGTGCCCTATTTTTCATCACTGCTGCATTCCTGTTACCTTTTGTCGTTGCGTATATTTCGTGTTTCATTAGGTACTCGGTCCCATTGCTTATCCATACGCCCAGGTATTTGTATTTATCTGTTATTGCTAGCGTGACCTCCTGTATCCTAAGTGGACTACCTTCATTATCATTAAAAATCGTGACTGCTGATTTTTTCTTACTGAATGTGAAATATAACCTATCTCCCTCATTACAGCAGATGTCCATCAATCCCTGCAAATCTTCCTTGTTGTCGGCCATTAGCACTATATCATCTGTGTACATCAATGTTGGTAGTGCCTGTTCGATGAGTTTTTCTTGTTTGACGAAAGAAAGGTTGAAGCCAAATCCACTTCCCTCTAATTTGGCCTCTAATCCTTGTTGGTACATCATGAATAACAAGGGTAACAGAGGACACCCCTGCCTAATCCCCCGTTTTACCTCTGTGGGTTTGGATACCTGTTTTTCCCACTTTATAACTACCTTGTTACTTCTATAGATATCCTATAAAAGATTAGTGACTCCATCTTTCACACCTAGTGTGTCTAGTATTCCCCGCAAGTCCTCTTGAACCACGCTATCGTACGCTCCCTTGATATCCAAAAATACTAGCCACAGGGGCCTGTGTTCCTTTTCTGCTATTTCGATGCACTGCGTCAGTGAGAACAGATTGTCTTCCGACCTCCTGTGTTTCCGAAACCCATTATGCAGTTCCCACAGCACCCCCTCATTCTATATCCACGCCTGCAGTCTTTCATTTATAATCTGCATCACCAGCCTGTAGACCACTGATGTCACTGTTATAGGACGGTAGTTGGTTATGTCGGCTTTGTTCCTCCTTCCTTTATAGATCATGCTCATCCTGATAAGTTTCCATCCATCAGGGACTTCACCACCGATTATTGTTTTGCTCACTGCCTCTCTCAAAGTCTGCTTAGACTTCGGCTTTGAAAATGAAGCCATTGCGCCACTTGATCCATCCTTGTCTATTGTGGTGCATAAAGCACTTCTTTGTTGAAAATTTTCTGTCACCCTTGTTCTTATATATACAATAGCTTCGTCCCCTTCTAGCCTAGTACTTTGAGCTGTAGTTATAAACCTCTGCTCTAGGCTTGTCTCAATTCTTAGGGAGTTTAGATGGTTCCGAAATTTCGCAGCTGCCTTTCTATCCTTTTTATGTACTTCTGCCAGTCACTGAGCCCCCTTTCTTCTAATATTTTCATTGATCAGAAGGGATGCTTCTCTTCTACAGCTTAGAAAGATGTCCCATTTTCTTTCAACATCATCCATCGGTTCACCCCGTTGCTTAGCATGCCTGTGTTCCCTAGAGGCTTCCTGACGGTTTGCTATGGCTATCTTAACTTCCTCATCCCACCAAATCTTGGGTTTGTGTCTTCTTTTCCGGGATGACTTGTCAAGCGCCTTAGCAAGCTCCAGCTCAAGCAGTCTAATTAGATTCGTGTATGTACACACTGTTTTATTATCCTCAGTGATTACTTTCTCAATTTCTTTAGTACCTATTTTCATTTGCTTTTCTGAATAATTATGTTCCTGTAGTTGCTCATCTTGTCTCCTTCCCACTTTCACTGCTCTTCCAAAACTTAGCTTGATATGTTTGTGATCACTACCCAGACTTTTGGAGCCACATTAATCTATGTGCATTCCCCTGAGCCTATCATACATCCTATGTGACATCAGTGCATAATCTATCGTCGACTGCAGCCTTCCTAACTCATATATGTTATTTGCTTTTCACACTTCTCAGTACTGTTGCAAATGATGAAATTATGCCTTTCACATATACTCATGATCATTTTGCCTGTTGGGTCAGTGCACCCATCTACATCTTCTATGCGCGCGTTCATGTCTCCTAGCATAATTATCTCGCACTCTCCTCCTAATTCCTCAATGTCCTTTCATATACACTTCACCATTGCCTGGTTTTCCTCTCTGGCCTTTGCTCCCGTACACAAGTACACCAAACCAAGGAGTGTCATCTGCCCAGCTACTTTCCCTCTTAACCATGCGTCCCTGCTTGACTCTTGCCAACCCATACTTTTATGTATGAACGCACCAATTCCACCCCCACCCCCTTTTGCAGCCTTCTGTTCCATTAAAATATTTCTATACGTATTCCGGATTGCAAGGTGGTTGCTCTATGTCCCGAAGATGTGTCTCCACAACCACATATACCCTCAGCTCCTCCTGCCTCAACAGCTCTTCTATCTCTTCCCACTTTAACCTATTTCTGCCACCCTACATGTTAATATAGCTTATGTCTGACTTATCTCGGCCCTTGTGCTTGCGTCAATTTCTTCTCCCATGGACTCCGTGTGGCTTGAATATTTGTGCCCCTTTAGAACCCTCTTTGGCCACACTGTTGGCCTCAGGGCTCTGGGTACCCTTAGAAAAGCTGTGGCTTGACGACCTATCCTATTACCAACCCTCCTTCCCATCGCACCACTCTATAATGAAAGCCATATTGTGCGAAGGGACGAGCGCCGGGCTCGTACACGTCTTGGTTCACTTCCATTACGCTGTATTTGAGTTGCCGGCTCATACCCTTGATCACACAGTTGGCCTCCACTACGCTCCTTTCGATCCCACGAGACTGCCCCCAGACCTCTGGGACTGTGCATATGGTCACATGCACACTATCAGAGGCTTCTCGGAGCTTACGCATCGCATGGCTCTTAAGCACCACCTAGTGGTGCATCTACACATCGCAGCCGCGCGAGGCGCCACACAGCAATCCAAACCGAAACAGAACACGGACACCACACAAACCTCCCTGTGAATATTCACCTTTTCATAAACGCCTCCCTGGGCGCCGCCATAGCCCTCCTTGGGCTGTGCAAATTGGCGCGTCCCCTCGAAAATGTACTGGACACGCTGCGCCCTTAGCCTTTGTACTCCCGCGCACAGCCCATCATGGCGGTGTTTTTTTCCTTCCTGTGAAAAGGTGTATAACGTTATGTAATACCTCCAAACGAGAAAAACACCGAAACATTTATTTCTAAACCTGTCTTTTCAATTGGATCGACAAGATATCTTTTTCTTTGATAAGAATATTGGCGGCAGAAAAAAAAGGAGTGGCTTAATGAGTTGACCCATGATGAAGTTGCCGATGACGGTGATGATGATGTCGTTGTTGATGATGATTCTAAGATGAATTACAGCTACCCACGTAGGAGGATGGCCAGGACTCGGGCGTATATATATAGAGAGAGTACAACTTTATTGTCGTGATACTTGAGGAGGCAGGTGATCCGTCAGGCTGAACATGGTGCTCACCTCCTCTGCTCTTTGTACGACCTGGAGCTAGACTGCCAGGGTGGCGGAGGTCGGGCGTGTAGAATTGCCTTTTTAAATCCAACTAGAGGCTATGGCGTCAATTATGAAACTTATGTCTTCATGTTATGTTATCCTTTAAGGACAAATAGTACGGTAAAGAAGAAGATCTAGTGAAAAAGGCTCGTGCTATTCGTGCCGGCTACGCACTCGCCAGGCACGTGCGACATCGAAGCGCTAGTACGCCTGCTTAACGTCACCTAGAAGCGACCACCCTGCGCCCGGATCTCATGGACGACGTTCAGCAGCGAGCGCCGTCGGCCCGTTCAGACGCCTCGTCCAAGTCGCCTCAGCACAAGGAGCGGCCTCCGTTGAGCGAGCAGCAGATCAGTGACTTTCGCGAGGCTTTCACGCTCTACGATAAAGATGGGAGCGGCAGCATCAGGGCGTCAGACATGGGCACAGTCATGCGGTCCCTCGGCTACCAACCGACCGAGGCGCAAGTCGCGGTAAGCCTATGGTTTCTCACTGACGTTCCCATTTATTGTATGGCTTTCTGCTGGCGTGAAGGTCGCGAGATCGAATCTGGTCAAGGCGGCCCAATTCGGTGGAGGCCAAGTTCTAGAGACCCGTGTTTTGAAAGAACCCCAGGTAGTCGAAATTCTCGAAGCCCTCCCCTACGATGTCCCTCATAACCATGTGGTGGTTTTGGGGCATGAAATTCTATCACTAAATATGCAAGGCAGACCCCTCTTTTTAATGCAAAGAACACGAAAGTGAAACGTGTCTTCACTGAAGTAATTGATCTCTTATGTCACATTGTTTCGCCATAATGGCGAAGGAATGAATGCTACACCAACAAACTGCAAATTCATACGAAGAAGGGCAAGAAGTTCGAAACTTACAGTGCGCACCTCACGCAGAAAGCACGCACGAAGTGAGCATACACAGCATGAGCGCGGACAAAAAAAAAAGCCACCCGCGTTTTCTCATGGCAGGAACTCGAGTGAATGCGCCGCAGAGTGGGGGAGAGGGGGAGGGGGTATCGCGTGAATGTTGTGTAATTGGGTACGGTTTGGGAATGCATAGTTTTTACTTAGTCTTTATTCTTCTTATTTATTGAATGAAGGAGATCGATTGATATGTGGGGTTTAACGTACCAAAGCTACCATATGATTATTAGAGACGCCGTAGTGGAGGACTCCGGAAATTTCGACCACCTGGGGTTCTAACATGCACCCAAATCTGAACACACGGGCCTACAGCATTTCCACCCCAAACGGAAATGCAGCCGCTGCAGATGGGATTCAATCCCGTGACCCGCGGGTCAGCAGCCGAGTACCTTAGCCACTAGACCACCGCGGCGGGGCATTGAATGAAGAAGAAGCGTTGCCTTCAACGAGTGGCATGGCGGGACGCTAATGTTGGGTTGTGCCCCACTACTGGTTGAAGTTACTGTTGCATGTGATCAAGTCAAGCAAAGCGTAAAGTCAAACGAAAGCCAAGTAAGGACGCCCTACACTGAATTCCAAACATGTGATCCAGTGCCTAGTTATACGGGGTGGCCAATGAACGGTCCAGCGTGGGCAGTCGCTTTTTACTAGCACACGCAGCCTGCGTCGGCCTTGCGAGGTGAGAGAATTGTGGGGAGCGACAGCTGGCACGAAACGCGAGCATGCGTAGTGAGGGTGTAGACGACATGACTGACGCTGATAGGTGCGACTATAAATAACTGTCACAGCCCGGCCCTTAAAGCGTGTCATTCAACGAGAGAGAAAGACTTGATAGAATATTTGTCGTGCAACCTGGACAAGGAAAGAAAAAAGAGAAGACAGGACAGTGCACCAGTTGCACCACAAATATTCTTCTATTAAGCTATGAATTTCCAACTCGTCCAAGATTGAGTGTTATGTGAGGTTTAACGTCCCAAAATCACCATAAGATCATGAGAGACGCCCTAGTGGAAGGCTTTAGAAATTTTGACCACCCGGGGTTCTTTAACGTGCGCCCAAATCTGAGCACACGGGCCTACAACACTTCCGCCTCCATCGGAAATGCAGTCGCCGCAGCCGGGATTCGATCCGGCGACCTGCGGGTCAGAAGCCAAGTACCTTATCCACTAGACCACCGTGGTGCGGCAACTTGTCCAAGAAACAGCACTCTTAAGAAAAGAAGACACACGACACGAAAGCGCAATTATACTCGGGACGAGCATGAACAACTGTCGCAATTAATACTTTATCGAATGTGAGAGGCGTGCTCCTTTCGCAAACGCGGCCGCGGCAGTGAGTGAAGTGACTTTCGTGCTCTTCAGAATCACAAATCTGACCTGGCGAGCGTGGGCGGAGGGCGCAGGAGAGACCATGCACCGCGGCGGCGCATGCTGACAGAAACGCGAGAGGCGTCCAACGCTACCCAACGCAAGCCAATTGAGTGATCTCGCTACGGATGGTGAAAACGAGGTGAAGTTGGGAAGCTCCGAGTACCTCTAACAGTGTATGGTGCATATAAATGGCTTGCGGATAGCGTGCGCAACAACGTATACCTCGTGGATTAGTGACTAGCATCGCACGCTGGAAAGTAACAAGTCGCTCGTTCGATGCCCCGCTGTAGAATTGATTTCTTTGCAATCTCTCAGTTTACTACGTCATATCCGTGACGGAAATATGACAGCGGAGCCCTCGTGTACTCCGGCGTAAAACACTTTCGTGTTAATGTGACTATTGCAGCTAATTAGCCATAACCACTCAGTATGTCAAAAAGCACAAATTGTTACACAGAGTATATTTCCTCTCCGGAGAAGACCGCGTGCTTAAGAGGCCTGCACTCCCATGTGTGCACGCACGGGAAAACCCAATAAGACGAACGGTAGGATAACAGCCGCCATAGTTTATTCGGTTTAGAGCGTCGAGTGCGTTATACGAAAATTGCTGTTACGGTCCCTGCGAGTGCGCAAGTTGTTTTTTCGTGGTATAACTGTGGTTTAAGAGCACAAAAAAAACACAAAGGAACGATTCTATTGTTTTTTTCGTCCACTTGCTGCCCATTTGTACCGTAATTAGTACAACTGCTGGCCTACACACAACGTCCCCTATACCTTCCCTGGTTTTATTGTCTTAAGACTTTCATAAAAGTTGTGTCGAACAAGAAAACGAATGGTTAAAGCTTCCTTCTCCTGCTATTTTTTAAGAGAGTGATTTGAAACCCGAAACCACGCAGTGTATCACGAGACAGATTGTGCCCAGTGCACTATCATAGCGTGACGGACATTATTGTCTATTAACGTTGGGGAAGCGCTACACAAGTTAGCACAAACTGCAACCTTACTTGGTGATGGACGTGTTACAGGAGATAGTGGGCTCGCGGGAGACGATCGACTTTCCCGAGTTCCTGACCATCATGGCGAAAGAGGAAGTCCGCTCGAACGACGTCGACGAGGAGATCCGCGAGGCCTTCAAGGTGTTCGACCGCAACGGCGATGGCTTCGTAAGCGCCGCCGAGCTGCGCCACGTGATGACCACCATGGGCGAGAAGCTGACCCACGAGGAAGTGGACGAGATGATTCGCGAAGCGGACCAGGACGGTGACGGCCGCATCAACTACGAGGAGTTCGTCAACATGGTCACCTCCAACTGAATGGCCAGCATGCGGCACTCAATAAAACACTTCGTTTTCTGACCACGGGTAAATTCGATTTAGCTACCGCAAATAAGCACGGGAAAAAAGTACGGGAAAAAATTTGTAAAGTAGCTAGTGCATGTAATAAACTCTTAAGTGCATGACAGTTTAGGTAAGGAAGAACATGGTTCACGTATGGAAATAGCAATGTTGGACTTTCCACTCATATAAAAGCTGACAAAGGACTGGTTGATATATAGCGTCGGCACTTTATTGGCACTCAAACATACATGGGATATGCAATCCAGTGCGTCCAACTCACCACAGTGGTCGAGTGGTTATGGTGGTCCAGAGTGCAGACCTAAAGTCGTTGGATACAATCCTGTCGGCAGTGACCACGCTCCGAGGGGCAAAATTTGTTGGACTTGGCGCGGGACGGCTTTAAACTCTCCCATAGTAGAGTACCCTGCACTCTAAATCGTTACCCACTTTTTTCTAACACCCCACCCCAAGGCGTCTGTGCTTTTATGTAGAGGCGCGTTTAAAAACACTATTTGGTAAAAATATTCAGCGTTGTTCACTACAATATTCCTGAGAACGAATAGTTAGAGAGGGTACACGTTGTTAAAAGGACACCAGAGGTGCGCTTATTGTGTACATATGCGTACAACCTATCTTCTCTTTGCTTCTGTATGGGGGTGTCCTCATCTCTATCCCATCCCTTTAATTCCTCCCTGTCTCTTTTAATCCCTCCTTACCCCCATCCCTCGTGAGCCACCGTTGAGGTGTCTCACTGTGATGCAGACAGTCACGGGGCTCACTTTTATCTTCTTTTCTCACTTTTAAGAATCACTTATACACACTTCGTAGCGTGTGCCCTCTCTAACTTTTTATGTCCCGGTAGCTGTAGTGTAGTATTTTAAGCGCCGAAAGCTGACTGCCCAAATATGTCGCATTGCTAGAGGTCCCTCATAATCTCATCATTGTTTTGGAACGTTAAACCACAGTATTAATATTATACGGTGCTTCTCTTGCCTATCCGTACATGGGACGGAGCTGGATGCACGAGCCAGTCGCTTCCCGTAGGACGAGTGTTCAGTATACGATTTCCAGTGTGTGCATGGCGTCACCGTGCAAGCTACTACTACTGCATCATGGCGACTGAATCCTTTTTAGAGCTGTAAGCGAGGGCTATCAGTGGCACAATTGGAAATAAATTGACAGACTCTCAACTGACAGCTTCATTTAATTAAGGTAAAAGTACTAGATGCCTCATAAAACGCGAAATTTGATCGTCAGCGTCCGACATAGTTTTCAAAAATTAACTGGAGGGAACTCAGGTACTGCGATTGTGCAGCCAACATTGGAATGACGGATACGTAACATGGATTTGCCTAGTCTTGGTGCCTGCGGGCTTCTAATGCACTTGTGACTTTCTTTCCTGTCGTGTTTTGGTTTTGTTCCAAACAAAAGAACATTCCACAAATACGTGTTCGTTAACCAGGACGTAGCCAACATTATCAAATATAAGCTAATCAACTCATTGCCTCCACCTTAAACACGAGAATAATGCATTTGTTTGAAACCAGATATTAAAGACAGCCTAATATTATTCATCACTCGCCTTCCTTTCAAACTTATCTCTCTGTTTACTCTAATTTACTTCAGTGATTTGTAACAGGCTAGAGATACGGTCGCTACCAGCGAGGGAGCAAAAACTTTATTGTAAAAGGAAGAAACGTGCTTTCCTTCGCGGCCAACTTCCCCACTATTCTTCAGAGGTCGGCAAATAAATGAACATCTTTAGACTTACTTTAAGAAATACGTTTTTTTTTCATACGTGCTTACTAATACTGATAGCAGGACGAATAATGATACTAGCCAAAGTTTCATTAATCGGAACTCACTTGTGCCTAACCTCATTGGATATTTTGTCTGCAGTGCATCTCAATATCGCCAATATTCAGCTCGACTGAACTCGCATGAACTTAGACTGAACAAAGCTCCACTAAAACAGGCAAACTTGGGCTCAAAGTCGTCAATATTCTGCTTAACCGGTCTCACTCAGACTCAGACCGACTCATGCGTTTTAGTGAGGCCGGTTGAGCAAAATACTGGCAGTATGAGTTCAGGCTCATACTCACAAGTCAGCCTGAGCCCAAGTGTTTGCGAATCAGTTGACCCGTAGGTATGTTTACCGATGACGGTCATGATAATGTTGATGGTGTTGATCTTGAGGCGAATCACAGCCACCTACTCAGGGGGATGGCCGAAAGCCGGGCGGATCATATGGCCTTAATTTTTTTTTTCAATTCACCTATTGGGTAAACGGTCAATAGGTCAACGAGAAAACATGTGCTTTTACTTCATCTTCTCCTCACCAGAAAGCGTCGTTCCCAAAGAGGGTATATTAATGAAGAAGGTACAGTGAAAAATTACACCATCTCGCTCTAAAGGCTTTCACCTCATATTCCCGGACGTGTACACAACCTCCCACTGCCGGTGCTGCGACACTCACCCGGCTACGCTTCCGCACATGCTGTTGGCGTGCCCGGCACAGCAAAGACACACCAACGCCACGACCCTTTGTCGAAGCTCCATGAGGCTCTGCTGAGCCCCGCTCTTTACGACCAAACCTGGGCGATCCAGCACACCCGTGAGGCGGCGTCGAGGCAAGCCCTGGACGTCCCCTCATGGGAGGCTTAGGCCCGGCCACCTGAACCTGTTGGTTTCTTATAATAAAGTTTATTCCTCCCTCTAGAGGGAACCATGTGTAGATGTGAGGCAGCGGGGAAATCGTTCGTTTGAGCTGGAGATGGTGTGTACTTTATTGCGAGCTTGTGTGGCCCTAACACTGACACTGGCAGTGGCGTTGACGCTGGCGCTCATCGGCGTGTTGCGCAGCCGAGAAACCCGGGGAGGCGCAAAGCACGCAGTGATGGACCGGTGTTTCCTACTAGACATGTCAATCGCTGCTAATTGGCAATAAAGGCTGAGTACTGCAATTAGACGCACTCACATTCCGCTTTTAGTTAACTCGCACGCTGCGAATTTTCATTGTTTAACATTGCACGGCAGAAATATTCCAACATATCTAACTTTGAGGTCATTTTTAGGGCCTTCATAAACGGGGAGGCCAATAAACCGGTGGCAGCGGCGGACAACTATGGCGCTGCGCGTGACCGGATTTGTGATCTTATAACAGCTTTCGCTGTGATCACCTAGAGAGAACTAGAGGACTTCGATGGCTGAGCCATCGTGAGATTGATCTGTAGTACATGGATTTGCGTAATCTTCGTGCTTGCGCGGTTTGAAGCGCCGTGCATTGCAGCTCCCATAGCCACTAGCACCCGAGTTCTCCCTAATGTACTTGTTCGACACATAACGGCGTCAGGGACAAATTACACTAAAATCACGAGATGAATCACGTTGTGAATCACCATAGGAGATTAATATTACGTCACATATCTAAAAAATTGGCATAACGTCACATGACGATGTCACCACATGACATCATATCTTGGTCAAGGGAGTCTAATCACGGAGGCAAAGCAAAAAAAAAAAAAAGGTGGGGCGCTTCTGGTCTTAGAAGTGGTGCAAAACACATTAGGTGCAGCGGTGGGTCAGGTCAGCACACCAGCACACCTAGGGGCTTTAACTACATTGACTGAGAAATAGAAGATGGATTTCGCCTTCGAGCCGTTCAGAAATGTGCATGTCAATTAGAACTCGTTAACGTATATGAACGATGCTGCGGGCTTACGAGCCTGTTGTAGCGACCGTTTGTTGGTGTTTTCCGGTGGCGTCGAGCAACGCTGGACCAGCTCAACTATAAGAGTGAGGTGGATGTATAGTATAATTGTATAAATCATTGCACTGTTAAAAGAACCGATAGTCGGAATCACTTGACAGTATAGCCAAACATCGCGTTTGGTAACTTGTGCCGACCTTTGCGGACAGCAAGTAAAGATTCGCCGGTGTTGACAAAGAGTTGGTCGCCACATTACATGAAGGAAAGAAGTGCACATTTAAGGGCTCATTTTCTTTGATTGACACAATATTACTGAGATGTAAGATACAATCATGCCACAGAATGTATAGGATATGATAATAGAAGTAACAATAATAGCAAACGCAGCCAGCAATATATATCTTGAAGCTGCGCGAAAGTTGGTTAGCGCTGGAGAACATTCGCCAAAACTAGTGGACAGAAAACAAAAGCCCGCGCGATCGAACACTTCACTGACACAGTGAGACATTAGGCTACTCCAGGCGAGAGTTCGACCACCAGTGTTGGCACTGTCCGAGAGAGTAAGGTGCGTGTCATGGCACGTATGTCATGCTACGTATGTTCTTTTGTGCATCTTCTAATGTCGCAGCCAAAGTGAGCCAAACGGCTTCATGCCATTTGCGCCCGGCATAACCACTGGGGCACGTACCACAGGACCTCGATGAAGTTGTTTCAATCAATCAATCAATCAATCAATCAATCAATCAATCAATCAATCAATCAATCAATCAATCAATCGGGGCCATGGCATGCCATACATCTATGTCACGAGTGCATGTCATATCATGATAGATAGATGGATAGATAGATGGATTGATGGATAGATAGATAGATGTCGAAGTGTCTTTGGTTCGCCAAGAAGGGCGCAGCGCTTAGAAAGCTTCAGAATTATGGTATCGACGTGGGCGCCTTAGAAGCCACGTCGAAGGAATGCCGGGTGCACACCGAAACTGCAATCCCTCAGCACGAGGCTCAACCAGGGACCGAGCGAAGGACCAAGAGCCCTAATAGAATTACAATATTCTGAGAGTGACAAGTGAATGACTCTTCATTCTCCTTACATATCGTCCTAATTTGTACATCTTTGCCATCTGTACATACATATCATCATCAATGTTATTTAGCTCAAGCCTGGTTGGTTAAAGTGGCTCCTCATAATATGTACGTTAAAAAGGCGCCCCTAGGGGCAACAAAAAAAAAACATGTTCGTAAACCGCATCAAAATCACTGCACCATAATAATATCTTTAAAGTCGTCGTCGTTGTCCTTGTTGACCTACGCACATGCCGCACACCCAATAGAGGGGGATTGCCAGAGTAGAAGGGGAATTTCTCCCATATTTTCTGTATTCTCTATGCAAGAGGTTTGTTTGTTTGTTTTCCCACAATATATGACACGTATTCACTTTTGGAGATTGGCCATTAATGCAACATTTAGACTTTTAAATGTTATAGCTGGCACTTCTTCTTTCTTTGCATGTTTTGGGCGGTGCCACGTGCGCCACGCGATTTCGTCGCAGCGTGCACGGGCCGCTTTGAAGCGTCGCAGTGGCCATCGGTATAGTCACTCTCGCCGCCGTCGCAAACGCCTTCAGAATCTGGAGAAAATGGCAGCCACGTCGCATGAAAGGCTTTCGCCCACGATCGCGAAAGCGGGAACGGAGGCACCTGGGTCGACGGGACAGCTTACAGTGAGCTTGAGCGGGGAATGGGCGGCCGGCCTGAGCGACTTCTCTGCTGTGGCTCCGGACGCAAAAATCGGCAAGGGGTCGTCGTCCAACCTGGATGCTACGAAAGCGGGTAAGTCGAGCAAGACGCCGAGCGCCGAGCACCTGGCGGACGTCGAGAAGAGCGAGGCGATGAAAGACACTTTGGCCGTGGCACACAAGCTGAACGCAACCCTGAGCGCGGAGCAAGTGGCCGATGTCGTGCACGACGTGTCGAAGACGGCGGCGCTTGCCGTAGTCGAGAGGCTGAACCTTCTCGGCTCCCTCAGGACCTGCTCGTTGGCGAAGCAAGCCGCGCGCGATACCGACAAGCTGAACGCTAAGATGAGTGAGAGTAAAGCAGACGACCCCGAAAATGACGGCTCCGAAGGACAGGCCCAAGCGGAGAAGGCAGAGCCATGCCCCGTTTCTGAGCTGAACGCAAACCTAAGCGAGGACCGGGTGGCTGAAATAAAAAAGGTGTTTGAAAGCTACGACACCGAAGGCAATGGTGCGATTCCTGTCTCCAAGCTGGGAGCTGTGATGAGCAGCCTGGGGTACAAGCTCACGGAGTCGAACCTCCAGGTGTGTAGATAATTTGTTCCGTGGCTCCTATGTAACATCGCTCTGAAGATCACCGAGTTCGTGTCTTTAGGAAAAAATGTTTAACGATTTCGAGTAGTTTGTACTCAACTATAGGAGAGCACTGAGCCGTCCCGAAGAAAGCACTGGATTGTACCCGGCTATTTCGCTAATTTAACGCTGCCTTCATTCGTGGGTACGGAAAGATGCAGTAGAAAACTTACAAGTAAAAAATTACCCTACGGGGGCTAGTTGGCACCCTGCATCTTGGCTAATTTAACTCTTTTAACATTTAACTGTTTTAACGTTCAACTCTTTTAACATTTAAAGATGCATGAGAAAACTTATGGAAAGTTCCCTTACAGCGGCTGATTGTAAAGTCATAAAGAGAAGCACACTGAGTGTGAAAATGGTGACTGCGAATTCAGCAGCAAATTCGAGAGTAATTTGTTGGAATTGTGTTGAGGTATGTGACGGCAAACGTGAGTCTGAGAAACCCTGTGTGACACTGTTTCACTACAGATCGACAGCGCCGCCAGCGATGATACAGAGGTCTCACTGCTTGATGCTATATGCGTGAAATGGTAGCAGCCACATGATTTCAGCTTTGTGAAACTCGCCAATCCTCTCAGCTACCTGACTTGAATGCGTGAGAGTAACTTTCAGCGTTGTGAAAGACATGAAAGACACGGCACTTGCGGGGCATTTTTAAAGTTGTTTATTCAGCCTGGCTAGGCCTGTAATGTCAAAGTCCCAAAACTCGGAGACCTGATGAAGTACGAGGAGGCAGACGAGAAATTGTTTGATATATTAGATGTAATGAAACCATTAAAAATTCAAAAGGAAATGCAACCAGATCAACACATCTCGTGGGTTCACATATGGTAGGTCCAAATTATCACCGGCCATCCTGCTTGCGAGACATTATCGCTATTATTAGAACTTCTATTGCGCATTGTATGTGCATATTATGTTATACAGCATATATAAAAAATCTTTGTCAGTACAGCACAGATTTCGGTGTTCGAAGTTCAGATTTCAAATGACACTGTAATAAGATTTTTTATTTTCTTTGTTGATCAACTAGCTAAAACCCTTGTTCGCCAGAGCTTCTCATTCCTTGCAGTCTCCTTTCACAGGTAACGCAGGTGGCTTAAAATTGACTCAATGGATGATTTTTACATGCTGATATAGTCGCAATTTAGTGGCAGTGCCATGTGCTATTGTTGGCGCAATAAAATGAGAATGAATATGTGCGTGTGTAATTTTTTAAACGTATAACAGTTTCCTCACAAAATGTTTGCAGCAATACTTTACAGCTGAGCAAGGTCTTTGATTAGAAAAATATTTGCCTAACTTACCACCATTAATCCCGGGCAATATCACTAGCGCTGTTTACTAGCGGCGCATAGAGCTTTCGCGGGTGCATTGAATCATATTCGTTCTTCTTATTATCATTATCATACTTTTTTCGCAGGATATCTTGGGAACCGAAAAAAGAACCACCATTACCTTCAGCGAGCTCATCACCATGATTGCGAAGGACGTGCTGGCGGCGAATACCGAGGAAGAGTTCAAGCAGGTGAGAGAGATATGAAAAGTTAAACTATCGGTAATGTTAAAGCTGACTGTTTGCTCTTCAGCTGAGGTGGGCGACTTCTTAAACTAACTAACTAACTAACTAACTAACTAACTAACTAACTAACTAACTAACTAACTAACTAACTAACTAACTAACTAACTAACTAACTAACTAACTCACTCACTAACTAACTAACTAACTAACTAACTAACTAACTAACCAACTAACTAACTAACTAACTAACTAACTAACTAACTAACTAACTAACTAACTAACTAATTAAACTATTAATGAATCATTAATGAATAAATTAATTAATAATGAATGAATGAATCAATGAATTTGTGAATGCAGGCATGCGATTGTAGTGTGATAGAGCACCTGCCGATCTGGTCACCAATAACATGCATATAGTAGCCACTGCGTGTTAAAGAAGGAAACTTGTCCGCAGGAATGCTGATGCATAAATGTCCAGCGAGCACAGTATTCCAAACTGTTGCCCTTGTTTCATATCTAGAACACATTGGCCGCCAGAAGTACACCTTTTTTCGCTACTGCATCCGTGCACTGCACATCGTTTCCAGAGATACCGACACAAGCACTCACCAATAAATTTAATCCGCATCGTTCCGCTGCCCGTTGGAAACTGCAGTGAAGACGTTAACCAACGATAAAACACGCCTCACAATTTCGCGCACAGCAGGGAACGTAAGCAAGTGAGGAACACTAAAACGCGTGTGTGGGGGGGGGGGTGTCTTCGCGGAAGCATATTATGAGCGTGCCTTTCCATCTAGTGCAAGGGCTGCACTGAGTAATAGTGATGGGACAGAGGGTGCTAGAAAAAGGATTTTACAGCGAAAGCTGTTATAAGATTACAACTCGTGTCTCGCGCAGCGCCGTTGCTGTCCGCCGCTGCTGCCGCCGGTGTCCGTAACTACATCGCGCGAAATTAGAAAAAAAAAAAACCTAGTACCAATGACGCCGCGAGGCTCGTAGCCGGGTCCGCTGAGTGCCAGCCCGCAGTATTCTACCACTGAGCCACGCCATTTTTTGTTTTATTGGCTGTTTATAGGCCCGTACATCAAACCACAGTCATAACAGTCATACCTACTGTAGGGACACAAACACACAGTCATACCTACTGGAGGGACACAAACTAAAATTCCCTAAGTGCTGCCAAGGGTTCGCGCACAACTCAGGTACAATCTCCCGAGTTTTCTGCAGTTCAACAAACTTTGCCATACATTCACGGAAATACATTCGTGCAGGCCATGCATCCTGATTGCAATAAAATCCCGCCATACGGGCCCACCATAAACAGTGTCCACTTGCATAATCAAATTAAAAGGCATTCCTTCTTCGTCAACTATTGGCAGAAATCTTATACCATAGGAATTTAAAGGTCGTTATACCTTAAGGACGTTAAAGAAATCATTCTTTAACGTCCTTTGAAGTTTCTCCCAAGAATAAACTCCTTCCCGACAATATAAGAAAACACGGTCTATAGTATTCAGTTTTTCACAAATAAGACAATTTTGGTCCCACTAGGGGAGTAAAAACTGGGGTCTGCTTCAAATTTCCTGAAAGATAACGTACCCGTGTGAAGCTTAAAGAAGAAGGACTTTATGACAGGAGCCACTTACATTCTTTTCACTCGCTTAAGCACATCTTGCCCTTGACATCCTGTGTAAATGGCACAGTACAGGAGTTCAGGTATAACAACATTACACACATCTTTGTACAACTTTTTGAGAGTCACTGAAAACAAATATTCATTGGAAAATCTTACAGATAAAAAATCACGCCAGGCATGCGTGGAAGGCGCAGCACAGTCACAGCGAAAGCAAGAAGAGCGGCCTTTCAGAGCATTTTCTAAGCACTCTTTCTCGTTCTTTTTAGATTCAAAAGATAAAACTCTAGACATCTCTATTGCTTTCATTTTGATTCGTTGCTTGAATAGCCCTCACTCTTTTCCTATTTTGTTTAAACGCTCAAGGGTAATATTATTGATTTCTGTTATAACTGATGCGCTAAATGACTCATGACTTTAGAGGTTAGAGTTCATTTTTGCCTGTTCCATAGAAAAGGAATTGTCTTTTTTCTTTGACCCGATATAGCATTTTACAAGAAAGTGATCAGAAAAGGAAACTGGGTCAACCTTATAGCTGCTGCACTATATGCTGTCGCATACATAGTAAGGTAAAGCCGGTCCAATCAGGCATTACTTGGGCCCTGAAAGTGGGTATACTTCACATTTCGGGACCTATACAGGCACTACGCTACATCTATTAATTCGTATACTGAGCCACCGGTGCTTGGGACTTGTTGGCAAACTTGATTTAGGCAGACTTTATGTCGGGAAAGCAATCGCGTTAATACGACTTATAAATCGTTTTAAAACAGTGAAAGAACAGCCAGTTGTCCCAAATGCGAATAGTGTAATGAGTGGGTAGTCCAATGCTCAAACCTATAACAAAAGCTTGTTTTTGTTCAGCTATCAAGTGTCGCATACCCACTTCAGGCATGATTCCTCACCATCGTCAGCCACTGAATGAACAATTGGCACATAATTTATCGCAGTAGATTAGTGGATACCCCATTTCTTAGAAGAATTACGAAAAATAGCATAGCGAATACCGGCCTACTACCCAAAATTTTTTTAGAAGTAATGCCCTAGAGGGTATCAAGAGAGTGTGCTTGCAGTAGTTAACCAATGAGCGTTTAGAAAAGGCTCTGAAAGGCCGCTCTTCTAGTTTTCGTTGTGACCGTGCTGCGCCTTCCGCGCAGGACTGGCGTTTTTTCGTAATAACAAAAAAAAATGTCAGATTCTTTTCTCATTGCACTTGCATAATACTCTTGAGAAGAAAATGGCATTGGTAAAACACGGTGATTGCTTCGCCTTTAATTAAGAATTGGTTTTTCACTATTAGTGATTCCCTCCACACACAGTTGCGCTTCAATAGCCGCTCTCAAACTCCCCATGCTGGTGTCACTGGTAATAGCTTCTGAACCGCCTTTGGCCCGAACTTTTGTGACCTATTTGAATAGACTGTAGTCGAGCGGCGACAGTTTGTCAGCGCTCTTCCTGTGTATGCTCATTTTATGCTTGTCTTCTACTTGAGGTGCTTGCTGAAAGTTTCAAGGTACGTACCATTCTTTGCGCGACACTGGAATTTGTTGATGTAGCATTCATTTCTTCGCCGTAGTCAAAAAACAAGGCACAGTGAACAATCAACTTACTCTGTGAAAACACGTTTGACTTTTCGCGATTATATCGATTCCTACAAAAGAAGAATCGTCCATGTTTTGTTTTTTTTCACTTAAGGGGGAGATGGTTTACTACTGGCTTCCAGATATTGTAATGATTCGCATTACATCTTGTGTATGCCAGGGAGCGTGATTCACGTCGGTACGTATTTGCAATTTACGAGCACCGTTACAAGTAAGCGCAGCAAAAATAACACTGACGTGTAAGGAAATGCCACCCATTGCTTAAGAAAACTTGTACACTTTTGCTTTAACGCATTTACCTATGCACCAGTACGAAGGGCTTCATAACTTTACTATTTCAAATAAAATCCTAATCCCCTTTCATCATTTCGTATTGCCTTGCATTACCTCTTTCAGGGCTCATACAAGAAGATATTGCAAAAGTTAAAAAAAATGCTGATTCACGTTATGCTTTATGAACACAGACAAACCTACCATATCTTGTACTCCATTGAATATACGTGGCCACATCGAAACAATTTTTCAAGGTCATAAAAGTGGATGAATTCTTTGTTGAAATTAACATAGTAGCTCTTGCGAGTCAAGCCAATGTCTGCGGCAGTTCACTGTTTAAACATCGTGCCTTTTTAGTTTTTTAGGAGCAGAGCTTTTTAGGTAGAGGCGATTCTCATCGCTCTGGCTATCACCAATTCTTCTTCTAAACATATCATCACCGACTCGCAAGGGGCCTGTCGGAACTATGAGCTAGGGTGGGCTTCCCCGCTTGCTCAGCGCATACTGGAACCTAGCTGCCGATACGTTGATCCAACTGCGCGTAATCTGGTTTGGGCACCCGGTCTCCAAGGACTCAGGGGAAACGAACCAGCTGACCTCGCACTCTCTTCCCGGGCTATCTCCCTGTCTTTGGAAGCCTACTCCCAATCAGACAATTCAGCCCTTTCATTCAAATATATTATCAATTACTACAAAGAGGAGCAGCGGTGCTATCCAAACTCTTGTAAAGGACTGCATCGCGCTGATGAGCACCTCCTTTTAAAACTGTTCACCAATTCTGTACTGTTCCCGGCGGTGCTAAAACATTTCATTCATCCTTTGATAGCACGTGCCAGTTCTGTGGAGAGGTGGCTGCCACCTTCCACATCGTCTGGGCGTGCCAGTCAAATCCATCTATCCCCCCACTACCCCAACCCCACGAGAGAGGACAGGGAGGTGGCCCAGCTCGGGTGTCAGGACCTGAAAGCCCAAAAGGCCCTTGTTCAACGGATGCGGGCGGCGTTGCTTGCCAATGGAGATCCGGAATACGGGTTCCACTAGTGCTGTGAGGGGAGGAGGCCAATGAGGCCCCAACCCAACCACCTTACTGTAACCGTTTATTGGTTATTAAGTGTTTGACCACCATAAACCACTGCACCTTCCTTCTCCTACACTCTCTCGCACCACATGCTCCGGTTCCTAGGGGTGAGGATAAACGCACCGCCCGTCTCTGCTGCTATGAGAGAGGGAGTGAGAGCAGAGAGATAACACCTGCAACACGCGGACATCACCGCGGACAACGCCGGATGCCTGACATAGCCCGACTAAGAGATGCATCACATTTGAAACGATTGTGTCACTAGGTGCTCAGGACCCGAAAATATTATATCACATTTCTAAATCGTTCTTCCCAGGTGTTCAAGGTGTTCGACCATAACGGAGATGGCTTGGTGAGCTGCGCTGAGCTTCGATACGCGATGACCACTCTGGGCCAAAAGCTTTCCTCGGAGGATGTCGACGAGATGATTCGGGTGATCAGAAAAGACGCCAAAGGAAAGCTGACCTTCGACGAGTTTGTTACCGTGGTTACGTCCAAGTGAATCTCAAGTGTGGCAGTGGTACTGGAGAAAAGAAAATTCGAGCAACTCCGTTGGCCAAGCTTAGACTGAGAATGTCATGTTACAGAGGAAAAAAATTAAGAGTACCTCATTGGAAGTGATTGGGCAAAGCATGTACTTATTCCCTGTAACTCCCTATGCTCTGGTCATCGAATAAATCAGGGTGATCTTCTGCAATCATCTGCAAACGATCAGCAAATTATGACACGGTGCTCCTGAAGCAGCACACAAAAAAATCATTTGAACAAAACATTCTTCATACAGGTGCATCGAGTGGTAAAGGTTTAATATTTCCGCGTGTGCCTTGCACAACATTTTTCTTAACACTTCCGAGAACGAGGTAGAACATGCGGATTTTACTCCCGTGAAGGTCTGCCTCTTCTTTCTGCCGAGCAGGTCTGCTTCGAGAGTGTGCACAAGGATCCTGTGAACCAACACAAACTCGTGACGCAGGTAGCTGTTGGTTGTTTTTACGAAAACCAAAGGCGCATTCCGCGTGCCGTGGTGCTACGCGAATTTTAAAATTGATTTTAAACATGTTCTACAATTTATTGTCATTACTTTGTGCGTGTCGACGCAAATAAATCCCACAAATTGTGGCACCATCACAATTCTGTGTCATAGGTTTTAGAGTGAAGACGAGACTATGAAGACCAAAACTTGTTTTACGCTGCACTTTCCATGCTTTTTATTGGCATAGTAGGTGGTCGTGATTTCTTAGAATGGCTGCGTGTCTCGTTATGTAGCGCTAGCTCAAAACAAAGAACGAGTGAGATACCTGTTCATTTGTTTGTATTCTCAAGGTTATGGCACTTACTAACTCTGAAAAATTGACAAAGCGGCGTATCGTAACATGGAAGGATAACTTCAAGAATGCTTATGAATTTAAAGATGAAAAAAAAAATCAGCAGATCCCACGTACCTTGGGAATCGATGAAGCATGTGGATGGGGTGTTAATGTGTTTAAATAGTATTATTGAGTGACACGTTATGAAGTGGCACTCAATATATGTACAAATCCACGCACACGCATGCGTTAAACATCCGCATATGTTTTCTATTAGCAGTGGTTTTCAGTTGCGTAACGATGCCGACAGCAACATGAATATTAGCAACACCCCAAGCGATAGGCTGATATGAAGCGCTAGTGCTGGCGCTGGGGCTCTCGAGGATGGTAGCCCTCAACAATACTACACAAATCAATCTCAGCGGATGGTGCCTAACTACCATTGGCGTTAACCTGACGTGACGGCTGTATCGTAGGAGTACATACGTAATGTTTATAAAATTGGATAGGCAATATTGAAACCAAAATGGACGTTTCATGAACAATAAGGTCTATTTGCAAAAACTTTTCGGTGACCTGGCGTGGCTTTGAGGTAGAATATTTGATTGTCATGCGGAATTCTGAGGATGAATTCTTGCTGGGTCACTGACATTCATTCTTTTCATTCGTCCAGTCAACGCTGCCTATGTCAGCTTTTTCTTAAAGCTCGAGCTTTCAAAAATCTCATGTGTGTTCTCACCGCTCCTGGGTATAGTGTGACGATTGAGAGAGAGCCAACGCCCATACGTTGGGCTAGCTCTTGTTCTTGTTGCCCTACACTTGTGGCTCATGCCCACTGTGGGGGATCGACCCATAATTGAGCGGTGTTATAAAGTATTATTCGATTTTAGAGTAAAGGAACTTGCAAATTGAAAACATTACAAATTTTAGAATGAAACTTTCATTATCACTGATGTGTACTTACTCTAAAGTTTTTTGTATTAGTAATAGATAATAACCTAGAACAAAAGCTAACTGAAAAAAGAAAAGTTATGCGTATGTCGACAAAGAATAACAATATTAGTTTGTTAGTCTTTTCGTTAATCTGCTCTCTCTATGATCTTTGTCTTTCTTCTCTACATGCTAGCCAAGCGTGCGCCCATACCCGAGCCCCGCTATGCCTTCATTACAGTAGATATAGAAACTATGGGACCCTAAAGCTTCGCCTTTAGGAGTTGAACGCGATAACTACATCCTGTTCGTAGTGCGTACTTCGAACACTTAGTGCATGCGTAGAAACTCTTCGAATTTGCTATGCGCCCACTATACGTGGCCTAAAGTAAATAAGCGCAGTGGCATGTGTGCTTTTTGTAGTGGGGTACCGGATTTCAACCATGGAGCTATTATAATCACATATTCTGACGCCCGTTGGCAATCGATCCTTGTACCACACATTATTACTGCAATATTTGACGTTGCATTGTAAAACATGTATACAGAACGCGTGTGTTTGTGTAGCATGAAAAATACTTTCGCTGCGCTTCGCAAGTGGCGCGGCCGTGTGGTAGAACGTCCTATTGCCACAAAAACGAGCCGCGTTCGATCCCCCCTGGGACCCAAACAACCCTGGTTCGGTCCCCACTCTGCCCCGGGATTTTTAGATGCGGAGCATCTTATACTCGCGCCTTGTAGTGCGCCGTCCGCGTCGTCCGCGCCGTCCACACTGCTTCTCGAACATTCGACAGCTGACGCGCGCGCATGCGCCGTCGCGCCGTCGCCCACTCTTCCACCATCTGTGCATCCCTTCCTCCTCTACACACCGCGCGCGCTTCACTCCTCCACCATCTGTGCACCCTTCCTCCTCTACACACCGCGTTCGACATCTACAATTCTCCTGATTCTCCAGTGGACGCGCATGTGGCGTCGCGCTTCGAGAACATTCAACAGCTGACAGTGCATGCGCCGTCGTGCTGTATATATACTCAAGGTCGGCGCTCGCTCGCTCAGTTGCCGCTCGTCGGTTGGTTTGTACGGCGCGTCGACGTCCAAGGTCGCGGTGAAATGAATTCCAACGAATCCACAAACACAATGATCGACGTCCCTTCGACCAGCGCCGCCCTTTCGCATACGTGTGTACGTGTTCACTCATTTAACACCCCCTCCTACAACCACGTTAACCAATTTAGCCATCGACCCAAGTAAGTCGCAATTTAACACCCCATTTCACAACCACGTTAACCAATTTAGCCATCGACCCAAGTAAGTCGCACTTTAACACCCCGTTAACCAATTATATGGTCCGCATCCTCCTCAGTGTTCCCCCGAGGGAAGCTGCGGGCAATTTTTTTTTATCATTTATTTGTTTCATCTGCATCATTTTAAATTTTTCGGTCACGCGTAAGATGATGATTTTTCACTCACAACCAACGACACCAACGCCTTAATTTTTGCGAAACGAACTCTTGAACGCTATCACTTTAAAATGTCACCTGTGGCACATACCCGCATATCCTTAACACATATCGAACCGCTGGTATCTGCCACCGTTTTTTGGAAAGTGTTAGACGACGTACGCAAAGAGATCGTGGCATTATTCATGTCATGACCAGGGCGTCATATTCGTCAAACCATCGTGCCATTCCATACAAAGTTTAGTGTACCCCAAGTGAAGGGGGTGATCATGAGAGCCTCCAAACGTAGGCGGCTAGGTAGGTAGGTAGGTAGGTAGGTAGGTAGGTAGGTAGGTAGGTAGGTAGGTAGGTAGGTAGGTAGGTAGGTAGGTAGGCGGGCAGGCGGGCAGGCGGGCAGGCGGGCAGGCGGGCAGGCAGGCAGGCAGGCAGGCAGGCAGGCAGGCAGGCAGGCAGAGGCAGGCAGGCAGAGGCAGGCAGGCAGAGGCAGGCAGGCAGAGGCAGGCAGGCAGAGGCAGGCAGGCAGAGGCAGGCAGGCAGGCAGAGGCAGGCAGGCAGAGGCAGGCAGGCAGAGGCAGGCAGGCAGAGGCAGGCAGGCAGAGGCAGGCAGGCAGAGGCAGGCAGGCAGAGGCAGGCAGGCAGAGGCAGGCAGAGGCAGAGGCAGGCAGAGGCAGGCAGGCAGAGGCAGGCAGAGGCAGGCAGGCAGAGGCAGGCAGGCAGAGGCAGGCAGGCAGAGGCAGGCAGGCAGAGGCAGGCAGGCAGGCAGGCAGACGCCAAAAGTGCTTGCAAATGCTTCGCATTTGAAAAGAAAATAACAAATAATATGTTGTCAAATTCTGCAATTGCGAAAAGATAAGTTAGCTGTGTTTATCTTACCAGAACTTTTGTGGGAGCGATCAGTCTGTGGTTACAACTTTTTTTCCTCAGTTATACAGAACCACCACTCATAGACAAAGAAATGCCAGCGGAGCTTAGCCTCTCATTGTATAGCCACCACATATACTTTCATGGTACGACAACTGCTGAGTGCATAGAGCAATTACGTAGACGGTAACTATGAACAAACGCAAAAACATGAAGACCGTTACAATTTTCTCTCGCGCTCTGTTCTTTTCTTGCCAGTTCATATGAGCTCTTCTTTCTTATGAACATCACGTACCAGCTCTTCCTGCGGGAATTCCTGTCATGCGTGGGGTTCCATGAATTCAACCAAAACGACTCGCTGGTTCTTATACATACGAGGTGGCGTGGTGCTCGACATTAATTTGCGGCACCTGCTGGTTTCCAGCGCACAACATCAGTTGTTACCTCTCCGTTGTTCCTTGGCGCAACATGTTTGCCGAAACGAAGAAGCGCATTTGAGCTGAACGATTTTCTCTGAGTACGGGGCGGCAGAGCAATCTTGCTGCATCGTCGTTACGGCTGACGTTCGTCTCCTTTTACGTTTGCTTCGAAAGAAATATTGCGCGTTCGCACACGTTTTTCCGGGCTTATATGAACCGGGGTATGTAATAAGCATTATGGATACTTAGCTGCAGCGTTTATGATAGTTGCGCTGCTGATAGCATTGTGCTGGCAACTTAGGCTCCACCCTTGCCTTTTAAAGAAATGTTTTCTCTTCAAGATTTAAAAGGGATACTAAATGCATGCAACGAATAAAGCGGTATGGCTTTACTAAACGACACGTGTTAAGTAATATACCTGCCTTCATGCTGATCAGAGGCTTGGAAGTGAATGGGCAGTGCATGCCCGTAACAAAACTTTCACGTGGATGCTATCCCTTTTAACAGTGGAGTCGCTTCAGCTCGGCGAAACTCTCTCAGTCACGTACAAAAATTATCATCATCATAAACCGGTACACGCTCTTTTCGTCTTCTTCTTCATCTTCTACTGTACTCTCAGAACAATATCACCAATTTTGCCTGTGTGGGATGCCATAGCTGTGATGAGTGAGAGAACGTGCAGAAAGATAGACTGAGAGGGGAAAAAAAGAGATATGAAGAAATAAGGAGAGAGCGAGGGAGTGTATAAAACAACTTTATTTGGTCCACAACATAGGCGCAGCTGACAGAGAAGCAGGGAAAGAAAAGGATGATACACAGAAGAACGATATAAAAACTGGGAAAAAATAACGCCAGAAAAGATTAGGAAAACAAGACAAAAACAAAGAAAGAGAGTGAAGATGAAGTAGAGAGAGAGAAAAAGAAAGAAGGAGGAAGAGGTAAATATAAATAAATAAATGTATCAATGAATCTTAGTTTTATAATAAGACAGTGCACGTAAATATGCAGCAGCAGGTCCCGAATGCACAAATGGAAGACGGGACCTGCATTTCAAAGTTGAGCATCCCGTCCGCCACCATGCTCTTAACTATGAAATCTGGAGCACAAGAATAATGATAGCTTCCTGTTGATCACCGTATTGAAAAAGGTAAAAGAGTCATGCTGACGCACAACGAAAACACTCACGCCGAGTATATTTAATGCGATTTATTGCGTACTCATGACATCACCTGGTACAGAGGCTAGCAAACTTGCATATATAAAACGCAAGAGCGACACGCCCCAGCACGTTCCAGCCCGTTTCGGCTCCATGTATACCGATGGCAAGGAAATTGAAATAGCCTGCATTTGAGAACTCGTCCTTTAAAGCTATGCATGCTCCAATTTCAATCCCTTTATTCTAGGCAAATGCAGTCAGTGCTGTTCAGAGCGCACCAGTCTGGCATGCTAGACACGTGGGTTGAGCTCTGTACATGGATGCGCATTCTGCAAAGGGAATCGCCCTTCGAAACTCTGAACCTCACATTCCTAGTACAATGCTCAGGCGTGCGAAATGACCATGATCATTTTCCTTCCAGCTTCTTTTTTTCCACAAATCGCGAGTCCCGACAGTGACGCCACCTGACGGGACGCAAACAACTAACCCTCGTGTAACTAACATACCAACAGTGACATGACGCTTTTGCAAATACGGGTACAGGTATGGAAACGTAGTCTAAGGCGGGAGACGCGTCGAGCGTCTGTACGAGTGCTACGTGGCTCACGTCGCGCTCCATATTATCCATGTGTTTACGCTGGAAAAGTGTGTCTAACCACCGGAAAAGTGACAACAAGCTATTTGTGAAGTTCAGGGGAACATTTGGACACCAAGCAAGTGGACCTCCGACGAACGCATGGACCGCAGAATTCCAAAGAGAGTGAGCTCAAGTGGTGGACGAGCTGCGCCAAACACCATCTCTGCGTGGCAGTTCCGACACCGCCGGCGTCTAGGGAGCCACGTCAACAACTACGCAGCTTCATGCACGAGAATTGGAGCCGTAGGCCGTTTCTTCAACACCACCATCAGCAGCTAGCACTTCAAGTATCACGACGGTTGCAGACATGGACTACGCCACACCTTCGACAAGCAAAAGACAGGGCCACAGCCTAACGACAAGGCACTCTGGGACCTTTGAGAGAACGGTGACAAAGGACGACTGACACACCGTTCTTACCTCAAGGCAGAAAAAACAGCAAGCGAGAGAAAGGAAACAGGGGCAGAAGAGACCCGAAGAACAGACAAAGGAAACTCGACCAAGAATCAGATGAAGAAGGAGGGTCAAGCTCCTGCCGCTTCCAAAGGATGATTTCAAGATTTATATTAGCAAGATTTAAACTTCAAGATTTTAATTAACAGCAGAAAATAAGCAACTTAAATCTAGCCTTGCGGCGCTACAGACATGGGTAGCAGCACTCAACAACTTTTGGCTAATAGAACAATCAAACTGAACACACAAAACCAACAGACACAAATGGAAGCCAGCGCAACACAACCAGCTACTTCCCAGCCGCAAAATGTAGAGGGACAGCTGCAAGAAATAGGAACCCAACTCCGACTTACGTTTGTCGAGCTGGGCAATCTTAAGAAATACGTCGACGACTCTATCAAAGGAGTGAAAAAAAAACCAAGGAAACGGGGAAGCTCAAGTCCTGGAGGTCGCTGTCCTAGGGTGTCGGCAACGACTGACAAGGATACATTCGAGAACCATTATGATGGCTAGATCCATCACACGCCACCAGGAGAATCTCGAGTTATGGCAGTGGACCTGCCGCTCGCTGCACAACAAAGAATTTGCTCTAACACGGTTTGTGCAAGCCGCCGCAATTGCACCTGATCTCATATCTTTGCAAGAAGCAGGAACATCAAAACGCTCAATATTGGGATACACACTCCACACAAACACAAACAACACGGTGATTGCTGTTTTGGTTCGGAAGGATCTCGTTGTTAGCGTAGAAACTGTACCAGGGGATGACGTATCCCACCAAATGGCAACAATATGGCCTGTTAAGAGTGGTCGCCCGAAAAACATTGTCGCGAATGTCTACAGCTCGCCTCGAGATTGGATGGCGGACTTCACGCCAATTATCTATCATGCTATAAACCGTGCGAAACGAGGTGACATAGTGATACTTCTTGGGGATTTCAACGCCTGGCATACAGAGTGGGGCTACAAAAGGGATACGGTCAAAGGAATCGACTTGCTGGAGGCAACGCAGACTCATGACCTAGTCCTCGTCACGCAACCAGACTCTCCCACAAGGCTGTGGAAACAGCATGGCTACAGACACCACCACTGACCTATGTTTTTTAAAATGATGAACGTGGAGTAACCTAAACGAACCTAGACGAAATACTGGGAAGTTGCCATTACATTCTTAGCATCTCTATACAAACGGCAAGAATAAGACAACCGACCGGTACTGCAGGTCTCACAGATTTGAGAAAATTTAGGGAGTGCCAGACTGATACTCAGGACCTCAACACGATAAAAGACTGGATGACTTTTATACGGGAGGCAGCAGATCAAGTTACTAAACGATTTAAAAGAACACCGCAAAACCCAGTCATCGACATCCATCTCCTCCACCTATGGGAGGCAAGACGCAGCCTCATAAAAAGACGGAAGAGGCAGCGGCACAACCGAAAACTCAGAGAGCGCATATCACAAATCATGAAGGCAGCCAATGCGGACTCACAAGAACTGTGTACTTCTAAATGGAGGAGCTTGTGTGACTCTTTTCGGGGAAATATAAGAACGAAAGGAACTTGGGCAATCCTTCGTAATATGCTTACTCCTGGTGCCACACGAAGAGAAAGCACGCTAGCCCTGAGGCCTATACCTAATGACTACGCAGGCTCAGACGCGGACCTTCTTCAGACATGTACACGGGTGAAAGGTCATCACGGACAACCATAACACCCCATATGGGTCGGGCAAACCCTGCCCTTAATGAAGCAATAGCCCTCGCAGAAGTGTACACTGCAGCGCAATCTTTCAAAAAGAACACTATGCCCACACCGGATCGCATCACGAATGCCATCATTAGAAACTTTGCTAGAGAAACACTAGATCACTTAACAAATTTCTTAATAACACTATTTGGAAGACAGGAGGATTTATACCACCTGAATGGAAGGAGGCAGAAATAATTTTGATACCAAAGCCTGGAAAACCAAAATCGCTCCTGAACCTTAGACCAATGTCGTTAACCTCTTGCTTGGGTAAACTTTTCAAGAACATCATCCATACCCGGATTGGGAGGTACTTAGAGGACAGCAATCTCCTACCAAGTTTCATGTTTAGCTTCCGTGAAGGAATTTCCTCTCAAGACGTCTTCCTTCTCCTTCGTGACGAAGTTCTAAACGCACCACCAGGAAGGATGAACCGAATCCTGCTTGCGTTGGACCTACGCAAAGCTTTCAACAACATATCTCATGACACTATATTTACTGCCCTAAGATATAGGCTGTGGGTATATAATTTACTACTACGTTCAAAGTTTTCTCAACAACAGAACGGCGTCCATAGAATCGCACACTCTAAGAGGTAATAATATTCACGTAGCAAATAAAGGCACTCCACAGGGCTCTACACTGTCCCTCCTATTATTGAATATAGGGATGTGTAAAATACCTCTAGTGTTCAAGAAAGACAAAACACCTGGAGTAGCCATCTACGCCGACGACATCACTCTTTGGGCGACAAAAGGAATTGAGGGATATGCTAAGAAGGCAGGTGTGACATGCATGCCGGAAAAGTAGGAATACATGCGAATCCGGCCCAAGAACACCCGCTGGACACGCTCCGCAACCTTCAATCTGGAGCTAAACAGGAAGCAGATAAACCAAGTTACAGAGCTCAGGGTGCTGAGAACGCTAATAAAAGAGACAGGCCGCACATTGTTAACGCTAAGAACACTGAAAAGCACAACGAGGAGCGTAGCAAGACTCATAAAGCGAGTCCCTTGCAGTAATGAGTGCATGACGGAAGAAGACATCAGGAGGTTGGTGCATGTCTTTATAATTAGCCACGTTACATATGCTCTCCTGTACCAACACACACGCAAATGGGAAGCAGAGCAGGCCAACATGCTCATACGTATTGCCTACAAAACTGCATGGGGTCTCCCAGACTGCACTGACACAGAGCGTTTGGAATGCTTGGGTGTATATAATACATACGACGAACACGCCGCAGCCGTATTGATCGCGCAGAGAGAGAGAGACTCAACTCGACGATGCAAGGCAGACTATTGCTAAAATGGCTTCAATAGCCCTTGTCATCACAGTTCTGCGGTGAGGACAAGCATCGAATACCCAGAGAAGACAGGGAACACATATACGTCGCCCCTATCCCTAGAAACATGTACCCCAGTGTTAATGCCAGCCACAGATGAGCAAGGGCGGTGGCACTAGAACGGCTACGAAATGACCCCGACACTTACTATACAGACTCCAGTTCTTACCTAACGAGGCAAAACGCATTTGCTGCAGTCGTTTACAACCGAAACCAAGCGATCACTTCGGTGACAATACGTACGAAAAGCACGGCCGTAGCAGAAGCAGCAGCCATAGCACTAGCCACCCGTGCAACAGAGTGCAAGAGATAGTCTGTGCACGTTCTCACTGATTTACAAGAGGCTTGCCGACTGTTTCTCAGATGCGTCCTTCCCAAGAGCGTCCTATGCATGCTAAAATCAAACCTCCAAGAAGACCACGGCATCACATGGTGGCCAGCGCACGAACGTGTAGGAGGAAACGAACTGGCAGACCGCATGGCTCGAGCCCTAAATTCCTAGCCGCGGACATGGCAACCCGGGCGGACTACTTCACACCTACGCTGCCGTGAGATATCCTTGAGGGCCAAAGACTGGCGTGGCATACGATGGCGTCACCCCATCGTAATCTCACCCGCTGGCGATCCAGGAATTGGAGACGAATACAAACGAACACATATCCCAACATACACACACTTTGCAAAATACGGCCGCCCAATTTGCTGACCACTGCTCTTGGTGTGGTGACACACCGACACTCCAGCACCTCCCTTGGACTTGCCGACAAAGACCAGCAGAGGGCAACTCACCCCTCATCACACAAAATGAATTTGAAAGGTCGTGGGAGGTGCGACCCACCCGGCAGCACCTGGGAAGCCAGCGGGCAATCTTGGAACAGGCCGAGCGAGCCACTCGGGCCAGTGGGACCCTGAAATAAGGGCTCCACCCACGAAAACCTTAGTATGGCGTTTCAATAAATGTTTATTCCTCTTCGTCTGAGGCACACTATTCATGTTTTAACGTAAAACAATACAGCACATCGTATTTACATACTTTAGCTCCCACTTTTATGTTGCGTAGCAAGCTGCCACGATGATACTGTGATTGCGGTGCCCAGCTGCTGACCCGAAAGACGCGGTTTCGACACCGGCGGCGACAGTCGCGTTTCAATGAAGGCAAAGTGCAGGAGGCCTGTGGACAATTTAAGTGCTAGCCAGAGGAACCCAAGGAAGTCTAAATTTCCGGAGCTTTCTTCTGCGACGTGCCTCCTGATTCCATCGCGATTTCGGCTCGTAAAAACTACGATAAGACTATTGCTGATGGATAGAACATACTCAGCTACTTCCTCGAACACATCCTGTGCACACCGTCCTGAAAGAGGGGACAACGACAGGTCGCACTATAGGTTGAACCCGGCAGAAAGCGTGCTCTAATCGCGAATGCCGATGCTGGTGAAAATGTGCCACGCTACACGGTTTCTTGCTTTTTATTTCTTTGCTGAGTGCACGTGTGCTCGCGAAGGCGCGTGTAGGCACACGACGGAAAACCAAACGATGGTCAAGCATTTCTAGGTACACATCGTCAACGAGACAGAACTGTCTACTTTTTTTTTTCGTCGCGCTTATCGCATACGCAACGACGATACGCACCTACGTCGAGACGGCTATCTTCAGCGTCCGTATATCCGAGCTAATTCTTCGTATAAGGCGTTACTTTAAGTGTGATTCGGAGATAGGCTTTCTAGTTGAGTGCTATTCGCGTAAAATGAATGTGAGAACTAGAGAGAAAATAGCAATTTTATGTTACAATAGAACATTTTTTAATAAATTAAGAAAACTAGCCCTTTTGGCATATGCGAAAGCATGTCATGAATACACGATCAATTTGTCCCCCGAAAAACGGCCACTTACGTGCATTCTCATATACACGTACCGAACGCTACGTTGTAAAATACGCTTTAGGTCAGCCACAAGCCCCGCTCTTTGTCCAGCCTTGTACTGCTAGTACAAGCCGCTCTCAGTTTTTGTGAATGTCATATTTACTAAAGCTCAATAAAAACTGTTGTAGTGGAGCAGATGAACCGACATGCATGCGCCATTGAAAGAGGACGAAAAGCCCCGCGTTGTGATTGCGCGAGAGCATGCGCCGCTTTTGCCAAATTTAAAGATTTCGAGCATTTAAGGTATTGCTGGAATAAATAGTGGTGTGTATCTCGCCAGTTACAGGTCACTTATACCAGATTGTGCTGTACAGTTCCACAACTAAATTATTACCTTAACAGAGCTCGACTCAAGGCGTCACTGCTGTGCATTTTTTTGCAACAAAATTAAAACAGTTGAATATTTCTTTTTATACTGTCGTCGTTACTCATCAGAGAGAAAGATTTTTAGTAGCCCCATTACAAAAGCTAGGAATGTAAGTAAATGCACCAGTACTTTTATCACTTGGTGGCACTTTATTTGGTTATTGTCACAAGGATATATGATCTACTGTGTCTGAATACATCAATACAACTAAAAGATTACCGTGCTAGTGAACCCTAACCTTTTCAGATCTTTAGTTTATAATTCGTAGCGATGTCTGTCAGGAACAAGATATGATTTGACCACTTGCTCAGTAACCATTTTTGTTTTTTGGCAGTATTATCTCTAAATTAATTTTTCAGATTGGCTTTAATTTAATTTTAGTTTCATTTAAATATATCCTGCCGCCCGGTTCTTGGCCCATCCCCCTTTGTGGGTGAGCGCCATCTATTTAAGGTCATCAGCATCAGCATCAGCCAGCCTTGTCATACGGTTCTTTTCTGTCACAACCTCGTTGCGACTTCGCTTCGTCAATAAGCCGCATCACATTTTGTGGAGGTTGTTGAGATACCGCTCTCGAGTGCTGGCTACGCACCACCCTCTTCATCTTCACCACTGAGCTACGCAGCTGTGGTCGCGTTGCCCCCACCGCATCCAGGCTCCTTATCGGCGCCACCCCATCCCACATCGTTCACATGCGTCCTAACAACGCGTCCGATGCCTTAACTGGTTTCGTTCAAAGCTACCGGGAACGAAAACAGGCCCCACCAGCCGCACTTTTCACGGAGACGAAAATGCTTGACAACCTTGTACTTAGACATACGTGCCAATTAAAGAACCCAATCTGGCCGGAATTTCCGACGCCTTCCACTACCACGTCATTCAGTAAGATATCGTGGTTTTCAGACATTGAACCCCAAGAATTATTAATATATAATTGGATTCGTTATCTATTGCCTTTATATAGTTACCTTTAACAACAACGAAAACACTAGCTCTAATATAAAAATTTCGTCTGTCGTTCTGGATATCTGGTTACATCAATTTGTGCGATCAAATTTAAATCGCTGCTAACGTTTAGAGATTCCCTTTTAGTTGCAATGCCGTATTTCCAGCTTCATCATGGCCATGAAATCTAATTCAATTTACGTGTTCTTGCTTCTCTTGATTATATTTTGTATGTTGCTTACACAGATAAAATCATGAACACATTTACGATGGGACCCATTATCAATCATGAAGCTAAGTCGGTGTGAATGAGAAATCAGAAAAAAAAATATTAGGGCACCCTAAAGCTTCGATTTTAGGAGTTGAACGGGATAGCGACATCCTGTTCGTTGTGCGGACTTCAAACACAATATGGATGAAGACTTTTCGAATTTGCTATGCACACTTAATAGGTGCAGTAGCGTGTGTGCATTTGGTAGTGGAGTACCGGCTTTCAATCATGGAGCCATTTTGATAATGACATATTATGACGCCCGTTGGCGATGGACGCTTGTACCACGCATTATTACTGCAACATTTCATGTTGCATTGTGAATTAGTCTCCTAGCACTTGCACAATTACAGACGACTGGAAATAAGCTTATGTGATACCAATATACAAAAGTGGTGACAAGAACAAACTAACCAACTACAGGCCCATGTAATTAACGTCTGTTGTGTGCAAACTACTTGAACATGTCTTATAGTCTCAAATCATGCAGTACACTAGAAGTGATTCTATTATTTTTCCCAACCAACATGGTTTTCAACGAAGCTGATCGTGCAAATCGCAACTTCTCGAGTTAATTAAAGACTTTTCTCTACCTTCACGAACGTATGCCAACCGATGCCACTTTTATTGATTTCACAAAAACATTTGATCGCGTGCCCCATAACCGCCTACTATACAAAATAGGCTGATTGACATTGATGAAAAAGTACTAAAGTGGGTCAAAGAATATTTAAACAACCGACGGCAAGCCGTTGTGATTAACAATGTTCGCTCATCATTTTAACCTGTTATCTCCGGTGTGCCCCAGGGTTCCATTTTAGGAAAAACTCTATTTCTCACTTATATAAATGATATTCATCAAGGGATACATTCACATATCTGGCTATATGCAGATGACTGCGTTTTGTACCTAACAATAAGATGTAAGGATGACTGTGCTAAGCTACAAGATGACTTGTATACGATTGAAAGATGGTGTTCACATTGAAAAATGGGCGCAAATACTACTAAAACTAAGCTTATGGGTTTTAACGCCTCCTGCAAATTCGCAGAGGAAACTTACATTGTTAATGGCGAAGCTTTAGAAAGCAGAACATCGTTTAAACACCTATGTATTCGTCTCTGCACTAATTTGTCTTGGCAAAATCATGTTGATTTTGCTGTTTCTGCGGCATGCAAAACACTTGGCTTCTTCCGTCGTACGCTTCGTCAGGCTGACAGTAGTACTAAACTTCTTGCATACACTACAATACTCCACCCGAAAATTGAGTACGCCTCTTTTATATGGAACCTGCACCACGTGTATCTTATCAACAAACTGGAATCTTTGCAAAATAAGGCAGTGCGTCTTATTTTTGGTAAGTATTCACAGCAATCAAGCATCACAAAAATGAAGTATGAACTTGGTCTCACCCTCTTGCAGACTAGGAGAAAAATAAGCCTGTTAGTCCATTTCATCAACCAAGCACATTCTCTCAAGCAGACATCGTACCCACCAAAGATATTTTTCCATGTATCAATCACAAATTTAAGTTTGAGCAACCTTTTGCGCGCACTAACCTATTACAGTTCTCATGCTTACACCTAGCTATCTCAGAATGAAATAGTCTCCCCAGTAGGAGAGTTGAAATAGCTGACCACGCAGTATTTAAAAACGCTTTAAATGAGACGTTTTTATAAGGGTACGTATTAGCCTATAAGTATTGGCGAATATTATTAACACGAAGAATGTGTATCCTGATCATGTTGTCTCGATGCCTATATATGCAAGACAAACAATGTGCGTATAATTCTTGTATTACGAAAGATATGCATTGCGTTGATGTCGATTGATGAGAAGTGAAATGCTCAGAATTTCCATATTTGCTTCACTGTTTCTTTTTTTCCCCTTATTTTGTTTCTAGTGCACTTTACATGAAAAGTTAAGCTCCCCCTATGTAATGCCCACGTTTGATTGATATGTGGGGTTTAACGTCCCAAAACCACTATACGATTTTGAGAGACGCCGTAGTGGAGGGCTCCGGAAATTTCGACCACCTGGGGTTCTTTAACGTGCACCCAAATCTGTGTTCACGGGCCTACAACATTTCCGCCTCCATCGGAAATGCCGCCGCCGCAGCCGGGATTCGAACCCGCGAACTGCGGGTCAGCAGCCGAGTACCTTAGCTACTAGACCGCCGCGGCGGAGCACTGCCCAAGTTTGGCCCCTAGGGTAATTAAATGAAAAAAAATATACAGGACGCGTGCGTTTGTGAAGCATGAAAGCTACTTTCACTGCCTATCTAAGAAGATGAAGCTCTTTTCACTATTTTCGCAAGCAGAGGTGTGGCCGTATCATATTTGTCATATTTTTTCACTTATTCTCATTCCTCTTTTTTTCACTATACCAACAATATGGGGCTTCTAAATCTGAAAATAGCTTCCATTTTTTTACGTACTGATTGCAGCACTTTTGTCTGTTCCTGCGAGCAGAGCCACTGAGTGCATAGCATTTATCGTGTAACCAACGCAACACTATACGTAATATTGGTCCCACTCCAATGAGTGCAATCTTAGTATTGTAATATGCGTAGAGTGCAAATTAAGATAAATGCTTCTTACTGTAATTCCACAAGCGAATGCTTTCTGCTACCACCTGAAAGTGGCCATCGCGGCTGATTATCTCCACTGCGATTCTGGGTCTTTTATAGCACGCATAAGGCCCGTGGTTATCACTGGTAATCACTGCATCGAAATATTTTTTTACTTGTGTCCAAAGTTAGCAATAGGATTAGAAGATTGTTCAAAGACACAATTTGAGACATGCATGGTAGACCTTTATCAGACAGTATAGTATCCTGGATATATTGAAATCTACGTTAAGATGGTCTCCGACGCAGTTAACATTACTGTCGTCCGCAACCACTGTCCTTGGAACAACAACAACAACAAAAATACGAAGAAATAAATAAAATTCGGCAGATCCCATGTACCTTAAGAATCTACGTTAAGCGAAGCATGGGGAGGGAAGATGACCGTGTTGTAATTTTTTATTGAGCAGCACGTTACGAAATGACGCTAAATACATGTACAGATGTCACACGCACAGACATAAGTTTAACAGCTGCAGATGTTTATGTAACCAGTTATTCACACTTGCGGAACGATGCCAACAGGGACATGAACATTAGCAACACTAGAAGTGATAACCGGATACGAAGTGCTGGTACTGGCGCGGAAGGTAGCCCAAGACACTGCTACATAAATCGACTTCAGCGGATAGCAGATGACTACAATTGACGTTAACCCTATGTGACGGCTATATCATAGGACTACATATGTAATGTTTCTAAAGTTGGATGACCAGCACTGGAACCACAATTCACGTTCCAGAAACATTTGTGTCTATTTGGAACGTAGTTCCGAAACCTGGCGTGGCTCTGTAGTAGAATACTTGATTGCTACGCAAAATGCTGGAGTCCGATTCTCGCTGGGACCCTGACATTTATTATTTGCGTTTGTGGGGCCAATGCAGCCCATGTCGGCTTTTTGTTGATGCTCACGCGTTGAAATTATCCATGTGTGTTCTCGTTGTTCCTGAGTGGATATGAAGGGTCAATCCACTGTGGCACGTAGCATCACACCAGCGGCACATACCCGCCCGTGGGTATGTGACGCCTACTAAATTAAGCCGGTGATCCCGAGAGCACCCCGACGTTAGTGGATAGATAGATAGATAGATAGATAGATAGATAGATAGATAGATAGATAGATAGATAGATAGATAGATAGATAGATAGATAGATAGATAGATAGATAGATGCTTGCAGTACGCAAACAAATGCTTCACATTTATAACGAAAATGACGCAGGGACCACTTGTCATCCTCCCTGTGTGTGAATTGAGGAGATTGCCTTCCTCGTAACTGTGCGTCTTAGAATAATTTGTTCCAGGTACACAATTATTGAGTTGGGGCAAACTTTTCATTCAAGCATAACAAGTGTCAAGTTCGCTTATGCGACAAAGCAAATATGCAGATGAGCATCAAACACCAATGTTAACGCTCACTACGAAATCATAAGTACGTGTAGAAGACCACCGTGTAATATAAACTACCGTGTATTGAATTTCACTCGGAACCACACTGTTCGTCTTTGTTTCGCGTCGCGTCTACTTCGGGGGCAACAATCTCTTCGTGGTCCTTGACACGAGGACTTTCGGTGTTCCAGGAACGATGGGGCATCCGGTCTGAGGCCTCGCCCCTCTCCGAACCGGGGTTCATCGGTCCTCCGGAGGAGCCACGTGCCGCTTTCGATTTCTTCGTGCAGGCACGGAGGTGCCCCGTGCCCACACCGGGCGTCGAAGTGAGGCGCTATCAAGCGGAGCGACGGCGCAGGACCGGTGTCCCATTACGCCGCTGCGGCCGTTTTTGCGCCCACGGTCAGCAGGACCTCGTCGCCTCTAAAAGCGACAGCGGTCCCTCCCATTGCTCACAGCAGCGGCAAACATGCAGTCCTTTACGTGCATCCTCGGGTTCTTCCTGCTGCCCGCGCTGCTGGCCGGAGCCGCCGACCTGTGAGTACCGCGTCGCGAAGTTGCCCTAACCACCCACGAGTTCGTGGTCGTTTAGCGCCTTCGTCTTAGCCGTGCGTTTGCAAGAGTCCTAGCCCATCTTTGGTGTGAGCAAGGTCAAGCTTCTGAAGTAGTGTTGTATCAAAGAAGTGACACTTTAGGCTCGATACGCAGTGACTAATCGAAACTTATTCACAGTTCGGGGGGTGGAATCAGCTTCAATACCAACCACTTATTTCCAAGCAGGTTCCCATCACTATTTTTTGGTCCGTTAGCAAAACTGTGGTGCTACTCTGCAGTGTAACTATAACAGAAAGCATTCAGCGAAAGTTGAACAGCCCACAAGTTTTACCGCACTTTCCATGCATTATACCCGTTACACCCAAAGTTAAATGGTGGATTAAATGATTGGCGGAACGTGGAAGAGGCCTTTGCCCTTCAGTGGGCGTAGTCAGGCTGACGATGGATGGGGCATGGATCACACAAGGACCAGTGCGCGGTACTTTCGCCCATATTTGGAAAAGATTCTTGTGCTAAACATTTTCGTGAGAATGTTCAGCCAATCTCGATGCAGAATATCATTGACAGAGCTCACTGACCAACAGAAAAACGCACTTCAGAAAGAGGAAGTTTGTGAATTCGGCTCTTGATTATTACTTGGACTTAATATGACTACCGTAACTTGAAGCTGTTATGGTCTTGTTGCCCGCATACGCTCGTGGCTTAGTAAACACAAAACTAAATGGGCAGCCTGTGCGGTGGTTTTTTACAGCTAATTGGCCATTAACTTAGCCACGGGTTGCACGTTGCTTGAAATCGCTGTGATCTTTTCACTAGTATGTATCTTATTGTGGAATACTACTTTCATAATGTTGCTTGCGTTTTTTTTGCCTGGAACGGTAGCATCACTCGCAAAAAAGGCTGACTCACGCCCCACCCAGGAAATTTGAGTAAAGAAGTGATATGTTTTGAAGGCTTCAAGAAACGTGAGGACGCCTAAAAGCTAGCAGCTTTTTATTTTGTGTAAACTCTACCAAGGGGGTTTTGAAGATTAGTACGTAAGGCTGTTGTAGCACCGTAAATGTCAAATAGCATTTACTTGATGTTGGTGAAATTTCAGCAGCAAGGCTAACAATACTTTTAAAGCTTGGGGATTTTCGATGCAGTTGAAATAAAGCAAGCTAACGAGCATAGGTCATAGGGTTGGTATAAATTGTAGAATGTAGCCGCAAGCCTAGTGCTCAACCATCTGGACATAAAGTTTTCCAAAAGTCAATTTTTAGAGTCCTGACGCGATTTGAACAAGTGACTCTTCTATCCTAGCACTACTGCCGCATTGTCACGAGGTTACGTACGTGCTACTTACTACCTAACGAACATCATAAGCATAATGCCTGCAACAATGAATGGACGATGAATGAAGTGGATTACTTACGTGGTGTACATTGATTGAGTGGGAAAAATATAGGTGGAACATTTATTGTAGGTTTTGTAAAGGGAACAAACATTTCGAGGTATGTGGATCAGATAACTTGTTAAAGGGCATTATGAAATTTTGATACTACTTCGACTCCTTCAGACACAATGTGATTTTAATACAATGCACCCTTTGCTAACCAACATACATGTGCTCACCATAACGTAAATTTGTTAGCACATCACCTTCAGCTGTATTGCGGTGGAAGAAGTTACACCTGCTTCATTTTTTTCTAAAGCAGCTTTACAAGAGCCTTATGAATTATGCTCTCTTTCCTACATCACATGAAAGTATTCCAGAAAGCATACATAGCAGTTGAGATTGAAAAAAAAAAGAATTTAAAATAAGTAAATAACAAGCAAACAAACAAACAAACAAGCAAACAAATAGAGAGTATCGCATAATTGTAGTCTCTCCAATAAAAGCACACAGAAAGCATGTATTCATTACTATTTTGAAAATTAAGCTTTTTTTGTGGGAGAGCATTAGGTATGAAACTACTCAACCTAAAGATGAAGATTACAAGAAAGAGAAAACGCAAATAAAAAAGCCAGCTTCAACCAAGCCGTAGTTTCCCCCTAGATAACCCATGACTACATCAGGTAGCCTGAATAATAATGGCAAGTTACACAGTATTGGCTAATTACTTGAACGAACAACGTCAGTGACCTAATGGGAAGTCACATTACGACGTCAATGTGCAACCGACAATCTGTGGCATTATTTTTAATAAAACGAGAAACAGAAGCAAACAAATGCAGGGAGGCTAAACTGACGCATGTTCATTTTGCTTACCGTCACTAGGAGAAGAAACAAATGGGCGAAAAGAGGTACTGAGGAATAGAACGTAAATCCTCAGATAAACATATGGGCATCATAAAAAAAAATCGATCTCATGCGTCCATCGTAGGACTCACCCTTGCGCGCATTATCACTACAGGTTGCTATTTTAACCCTTCAGAGGACAGGCCTTGCTGTTGATAATATGATTAAATATTATTGAAGGCTAAGGAGTAAAAAAAAACAGACAAATGTACAGACAGACAGAGCAAAATGTTTGCATCGAAGGTGCCCAAGAAAGTCTATCGTCTTTAAAATCTAGTTGATTCACGACGGGTTCTCAAAAGATATCTCGGTGAGCCAATATGCTACGCGGTGCCTTGGTACTAAGCCTCGCTAAAGAAAACTGACGATGCTAGGGGATCGGATGAAATAACGCAAATCGGAAATTTCACCTTTGTAGCACGTTTTCACTCGAGGTTAAAATGAAGAGAACATATTGATGATGGTGATATGTGTGCTTTAACTTCTCGAAACCAGCATATAATTATGAGAGACGCCGTAGTGGAGGGCTCCGGAAATTTCAACCACCAGGGGTCCTTTAACGTGCGCTCAAATATGAGCACACGGACCTACACCATTTCCGCCTCCATCGGAAATGCAGCCGCCGCAGCTGGGCTTCGAATCCGCGACCTAAAGGTTAGCAACCGAGTACCTTAGCCACTAGACCACCACGGCAGGGCTAGAAGATATTGAACTACAGTCGTTAGGGCAATTGGGATCGTACCAAACTCTGAGCGTTATCCTTGTTTAATCAGCCCTCCGTCAAGTGTTTTTTTTTTCCATAGTTATTGAGTAGTTGCTTTCTTGGCCTCGTCTTTCGACGTTTTATAACGAGGCCAGAGTATTGGGCCGTAACTATGGGTGGATTCTGAATGCAATGCAATCTGGCAAAGCGTCTCAGTGAGTCACGTGACTATAGCTACCGTATTCACTTGATTTGTACCAGCACTCGTTAGCACTGACTTATATTTGCACGTTTTCGCTAAATGATACGCAATGCCAACCGCACGCGTCTGCGGCGTTACTCATGGGAGAGGGGGGAGGGGGAAAGGTACGAAGTCTTACTGTACGCGAATATATTTGAAAATATGGGCGTGCAGTGCAGCGTGCTTACCTGCCGGAGGAACGCAGCCAGCCAATCGCATCCCTCCTTGTAACGTCGTGTAACGGAGAGTGGCATAGCCTTTCTTCTCTGCTTGAGTCATGACTGGCGTATAGCCCTCCGACGCGTTCAGTTGCACATGTAACTTAACGACGTGTCGGGTGATACTAGAGATTTGACATTTACATGAAACGTGACGGCGATGGCAAAAATGTGCCTTAAATGTAGATGTGATTGTCATCGTAATGAACGTTGGTTTAGCTTGCACGGCAGATTTCACAAACAGTTTCAAAAACCACACTGAAAGAATCCAGACAGGCGTAACAGTTCAGAATGTCCGGCAATTAGGCAAGTATTAATACTCGATGACCCACTGCATTACGCACCTGCGTTGTCACCGTGGCCCCACCATACGGAAGCGATAGGCATGTTAGGTTTTAAGGCCCACGTTACAGAATGTCGTCATATAGTGAAGCTGCATAAACTGTGCGTTGAGAGTCAGGCACACAAAAACAAGCCTGCCATTATTCAAATAAAAAACAGCGCCATTAACGAGAGACGAGAAAAGAAGGAGACGTGCAGTGCCGCTGTCTGTCTCCTTTTTTTTCTTGTTTCTCGTTATTGGCGTGGTTTTTTCTAATGTGAATCATGTCGTATCAACTTGCCCAAGCAACCACGTTAGCTACCTCTCATCATTGTCATCAAAACTTCAATTTTTTTTCTTCATTCGGACACTCACTGCACGTTTAAAAAGCCCGGTCACTGATTATAGCTGCTAAGAAATTAGAGATATTTCCCTCGTGGACGAGTATGAATCGTGGGGGGGGGGAGTTCCCTCCTTGCCACCCCCCCTCTTCTTGTAGATAATGCATCTTACCATGATGGTATGTGTAAAAAGATAGTATTAATTATCTTGAAATTTTGGTGACAATACGATGGACGCGCAAAGTACTCGTTAATTCTTGTCGACAAACAACGAGCCTCAATGTCGTTACATGCCAGCTTGATTAGGCCCCGTGGCTGTCTTACAGTAAGTGCACGATCACAAAATGCTTTTGCTTATCTTGCCTCGCAGCACCAGGCATACTCCACCCGGACTGAAATGCACCCTCTCGCCGACCACATGTCCCGTCTGCCCGGAGGACGTCCCGTCCGACGTGTGCGAGTATGGCTTCGGTAAGCACTGCACGAGGAGATGTTGAGAATGGGGCTCAAGCTTTCCCTTTGTTCGGCTCACTTGATCATGTACACCCTGTCCTGTAATTTTCCACGCCTATGAGCTACAAGGCCTTATTCTATACTTAGATAGTCATTAAATGGTTTCTAACGACATTTCTAAATAAAAAAAGAATGTGTTATTCTCTCGTGGTGTTTTACGACTTTTCGGCACAATTCGTGACGTCAGTAGGTCACTCACGTGATGCCGTGAGGAAATATACTTTCTATTGGTCCTTATACGAAGGATGTTCGTCGAGACCCTCCCACCTGCCATGTTTTGCCATGAACTCGCACGCCTGTTTTTTTTGTCTCTCTTGACTGTCCCTCACGATCAACTGATTTCAGTTCGTACTCAAATTAAATAACGACATTGAAATGTGCGGTCTTTTACTAACTAAAGTACGAACAAATCATGGCATAATACGAGCAAACACTTACATATGCCGAAGCTGATAGGAAGTTCTGCGCAAGTGAGTAGCTATAAAGAGTGTCGTTGTACATGGAATCCAATCGTGGGTTCAAAAATGACGCCGAGCTTTGCCGCATCGATACGGCTCTCAATAAAGCCTTTTGTAACTTTAGTGTTTTTTTTAATTGTGCCCCTTTCTACACATTTTAACGCCGACTAGAGGCACTCATTTACCTTTCGTTACCGACGTGGTCAAGAAATAAATACAGGTTACTGCATTTAAAGGCGAAATGGGAAAGAAGTTTGTAGTGAGAGTATCTTGTAAGTGCTTAGGGCATTATAGGATGCTGTAAGGAGAGCCCTGGCACGTTTTCAGTGCGGGAAGACAACCCTTGTAACTGCAAAATAACAGGGCATTACTTAACGAAAGGGCAGGCCCGTCCAGTGTATATCACGAAGTTTCCAGTGCGGCCAAGAGCTAGACGTGATATGTGTGGTAGGAATTACTAAAGGCACAACTCATGATTACTTTCAACTCATTTGTTTTCTTTTTCATTATTCTTGAAATGAGCAAACAAATTGTAGCTTGGTATTCGTTATTACGAAATCTGTTCTTGCTCCTCAAGGATTATGCTCTTAACAAAAATTTTGCGAACACTAGAAGTCTTTGGTGATGAGTGTACGATCACGCAAACAAGGCCACGAGTACTGTTTTTTCTTCTGCTTCTTTTTTTCTTTTTTGTTTTGTTGTAGCCCCCACTTCGCTTTGAATTAACAAGCCTTTATTTCTTCTATATTTACGATACGGTGGAGATGATATCATTTGTCAACTCAGTGTTACCTCAAAGGAAGTAGAAATTCGTGATATTCCTTCATTATATTTGCAACAGCCAATATTCACCTCTACTCATGGTTCAATATTTACCATTTTTTCAATAGAGCAAATCTTGATGAATACAAGCAACATTGCTGCTTTAAAAGGTGGTTCGTCTAATGGGATAGTTTTATATTCAGGCACGAACAAAGAAATCATCTACAAATTGCTTATTTTATCCTCAGGCAAAGCTTACCCTAAGCTGACAACAGAAGCTTTAATTGTCAATAGTGGCTACCAGAAATACTCAGCTTGTGTTAGTCAACCGATCATTGCTTAGTTTCATGTGTAAAAGTTTTTTTGAGTTTGTAGTTCTTTATTAACTGAACCTGTTTTTTTTCTCTCTTTCATTCCAGTCGCTCGTGTCAGCGCGTTGACTCCATTCCACAAAGGTAAGCAGAACTGAACACTCGGCATTCAATGCCCTGTAGCTGACGTAACGATGCCAACAAAGAGGAAGACAGAATACGTTTCAGAGACGAAAACACGAGCTCAGCGGGAACGTTAATGCAACCAAAGTCTAATCTTCTTACAGATAACTTCTTTGATTCTTAGGCTTCCGCGTTCTCGGGAAGCATTCAGTGTGCCTCGTCTTAATTATATGCCCCTACTACACAAAAACTCTCCGTGCATTTTGAGAAACGGCTAAGATGACAAAGTTGAACAGTATAAGGTACTGAACTGGTGCTATGACGACTTAGCTGGCCAGCCCTCTTTTAGTTCATGCTGCGGTTTTCCAAATGCTAATGTATTGTTGGAATGGGCCCAATCAAAATGAAAAGTGAGTAAACGTGTTTCGTAAGCACGCACAAAAATTGTTTTACCGGAACCGTAGCGCTTGCGTGACGCTAGTTTATAGACGATAACGATGCCCTAATTGCAGTGAAAATTCGTAAAGCATTGTATCCTGTCTACTTATGACCATTTCACTTCAGAATTCTGGACATCGTCATGGTATCAGATCAAAGACTAACCTACGGGTCTCTTTACTCAATAATGTTGATTGGCCCATTTTGTCATGCAGCGTGAAAACATAAAATGGCTAACCTAAATAGGTTAATTATTCGATTACAGCGAAGAAAGAGATTTGTGCGCATTCGGTTGCACGCGCTTACAATCAGGTGACAAGGCCGTTCGTAAGAAACTGTGGGCTTCCCTCGGTCGGCATATTACGAAATGGAGTCTGTAGATAATGCATGAACTTTTATCATTTCACCCGAACTCACTATTTGCTTGGCTGAGATTGTTTGAATTTTCTTTTCTTGGCGTGAGCAGCCGGTCGGCGGGATCTGTGCGCACGGCTGAGGCTCATGTCTGTGCTCGTTGGACCTGAGGATGTGGTCTCCAGGAGTCCCGTGGTGTCCCTCAAGGAAGGATGCAAGTGCACAGCAGCCCTTAATGGTGCGTCGCTAATACTATCTGTTTCTTACTTGCTATGGTTTCTGAAGGATGTGTTCAAGAAGGAGGTAGCGCCCTGCACTGATAGGATACGTGGGAGGAATATTACTGGTGAATTGACAGGCTCACCCTAGATTGATTGATTGATTGATTGATTTATTCGTAAACAACTGGTCTCTCTGACAACAAACACACTGTTGGTTTTTGTACACCTAAATTACTTAAAGTATGGCATTACTCACTGCACACACTTATAGTCGTTACGTGTTTCTCTAGAACACAGACAGCGACGTTTTTCTTAAAACTGAACAATAGCATGAATAATGAAACAAAAAATAATCAGAATGCAATGCCATATTAGTTAAGTCACTGCGATTTATCTTGCCATGTGATCATTGAGGTTCAACATTGGTAAGCAGCTTTCCCAAAACCACAAATAATTCCCATCACGCCGTCTTTAGTGGGATTTCGTAGCATTGAAAAAAAAACAATAATAATGAACCTAACGCAAGTACCCCAAAGCTGGTCGATTGATTGAGATATTCTTAAAGGGAGGTGCACCGTACATTTTTTTACTGGACCTTAAGATGCAGACAGCTGGCCAACAAGAAAAATATGCGGAACAATTCTATGTATACGTGGGTAAAACGGTTTCAAGCTCACCACAGCTAGCGAGTCATACAGTTACAAAATTAGTCTCCTGCAAGAGCCGGGAGAGTAAAGAAGTTGGAGAGGGTAAATATTAAACGTAATGCCAGGTAACATTGCCAATTAAAAGAAGGCCTTTTCCACACTTCATATGTCGGTCATTTCTGAAGGAGATTAGATGACAGATTTCAATCAAAAGAGTGATGCTGGTCTCTATAGTGACCTAAATCTATACGCGAATTCCGAAATATAGAGCTTGTTCCGCGGTTACGTTTTAACTCATGACGACTGTACAGAATGCCTCACGAAAAGAATGCTTCAGACCAGTCGCGTATGCGCAGTTAATGAACATACCTATTAAGAAAACAAACTAACTAACAAAAACGTTGGGTGAAGACAGTCATGACTGAGCCGGGCCACGTTTATGAGAAACGCATATGAGAAATTTTGAAATCCATTATTTGTGCGTGAGTGTGGAATGCATCCGTGTTTGTGGTGCCAGCCAAGGTACTTAGCTGGTATTTTCATGCAAGCTTGCGATGTCTCTAAGTGACACACTGTTTTGGTTTACTGGCCTTTCATGTTACTTAAAAATAATGAATACATACACGGAAACACATAGTCCGAACGCATATTACCAGCCAGAAATCACGCCGTTGACCAACACGATGGCACTTGAACCACTCTCGTCCCGCTTCCCTCCTTGCAGCCGAGGACCAGTTCTACGTGCTGCTCAAGGAGGTGCCGGGCGTCTACGCCACCAAGCCGACGGAGCTGGTTCTGGACTCCAACGTGACCGTGCTGCCGTACACGTTCGAGCAGTCCAGGGCGCTCCACCGCCAGCTGACCGAGTGCAGGACGGCACAAAAGCGAAGCGACTACGGCTACGGCGGAGGTAGTGCCTACACCTCCTCCTCGTATATGGTCAAGACGATCAAGTACTACTACCCCGCACCCTCGTACGGTAAGCCTGCCCGTTCAGGTCAGGCCTCTCCCAGGGTAGACCGAGGGTCGTTGCTAGGCTAGGCGCCGCATACGATGTCCCCTTGCACTAAAGGACACAGTCTGCCGATGGTCTCTCTAAGCGACAGCGTGCTTCTGAACAGAACTTCCGCGCCGCTGTGTCCACCTTGCGCCTTTCCCCTTATCGCTAGAGAAGCTGCGTCACTCTCAAAAGAGGCAATATGACAATGGCGGCTGCTTTCAAAGACAATATTTGCACTCCTATTGATATTATTACAGTTTTATCACTGCAGAAGCAGTCCGAATCCCATAATAGAGAATATGTCAATGTGTTAGGCGTTAACGAAAGGTGAGGATATATATATATATATATATATATATATATATATATATATATATATATATATATATATATATATATATATATATATATATATTTGCCTTAATGTAGATATATTGCTTGTTATCGTTAGATGATCCATATTTATCTCGAAATTGATAACAATTCCAACAGTAAAACATACCTCGAGCATGGGATTAGTTTCTGGAATGTCGTTTCATTGCTGGCTGACATGAGTCTGCCACTGCGGAATGGAGAAGGGGAAACGGGAGACTAAAAAGAAAAGATAAAATCGTGTTCACAGTGATTGGTTCGGCTCGATGTCCTGGTGTCCCAATAGGCAGAAGGTCTGTGCTTTTCTGTGTACTGTCGCAGTATGATAATGTGTTAGATATTAGGTAAGTTTCAGTGAATATAGATATTCACTGGCAGCTACTTTCAAAAACGATATTCACACCCCTATAGATACATTCCTTCGTGTCGCTACAGAAGCTGTATGATTCTCAAAGTCGAGGGTATGACAATGTGCTAGACACTAAGAAAGTTGGAGTAGATGTAGATATTTACGCAGGTGCCCCTAAAAAGTTTTTAGGTTTTAGGTGTTCATAAGACAAGATAGATTTGAGTGAATATTCATACGGGCATTACTGCTGGCATGTGGTGTATTACAAGCGTCTTCAGATAACCAGAACTGTTTGATTATTCTTTGATTATTTTTAAGATGAAGACTTCTTTTATATTTTTTATACATGTAGGAAAGAAGAGACGAATACAAAGTTCACTCTTCGAACTCTAGCTAGTGCGCATCGAGAGAACCCCCCTTTCCTACAGGACGCCATTGAGCAAAGTTCACTTCTAGAAACCTTCATAATACCGTCGTGATGTCACTATGCACACCTTCTCCAATACAGATAGCTTTCGTAACGACAGTGGGACTAAAATGTAATCCTAAGCTACCACTTCGCATTTTTTTTGTTTTCAGGCTGCGTTGAGAAATGTTAGGCCACTCTTTGATGTTAAAAGGATTACTTAAGCAGAAAAAAAGTCACTCTGTTGAACTTGGTGCATGCAGAAGCTCTTCGAGATATCGTGCGCGTAGCATTCAGGTGCAACATGGGAGTACTGTTCAAAAGGACCCCTCCTCTAATTACGTGATCCTTCTCGTCACTCAGTAAGTATTGATTTAAAGGTCTCGCATGCTTATAACATTTTTTGTGACAGGCCGGGCTGAGTATTTCGATAAGGCATATGTGACGCAGAAAGAGACGCACATGCGAAGCACTTGCCGGCCAGACCTACGAAGCAAGGACCAGCTGTAGCAACATTACCACTGCCACCACTATTACCACTACGGTCACTTTAGAACAAGCATATAGAATATTATAGTAGAGAGAAAAGTCAAAGCGTGCTTGCATAGATATGAAAACATCGACAAAATCACGTTGTAGAGCTGCTTCACTCGTAAGGTCTTTAGAAACGATTCATACATGCTAGACTTCACAACATGAAGCATCTTTTAGATCAGAAAGTCAGCATTGCAAAATGAAGTGTTGCACTTGAAATCTCCTCTAAATTAAAATTGCACAGTGTTGGGAGTCAGTGCTTAACGACAGAAATAAAAGAGTGTGATTGGCAATATAAAGGCGTAAATAGGATAGTGTGCGCCGATCAGGTCCGAGTGCAGTTCAGTGATGCACATGGTTTTTAAAGCGCTCATATTCCCCAAGAATCATTCGGTGCAGTTTATTGTTTCTGCTGATTACGATTCACCGCACAGCTTTTGAATGCCGCTGTTATTTATTTCTGTGAGGGTTACTGCTTGACATTTCGTCGTTGTCGTTACACATGCCTACAGTGAAATAACTTTTAAATGAGTAAGACTTGTTAGTTGCCGAAAGAATTTGTCATTCTTTGGAGATCGAATCCGTGACCAACGCCTTTCTAGCCGCAAAGAAATATGTTCGGAATCACAAGGCAACCCGCAAAAAGTCGGAAAGAAAACTGTGCTGATTTCGTCGAGGCCTCGAGCAACAGATACTGGTTTGTGTTATCCTTTTCACAGTTCAAGGGTGTAACGTAGGTTACCGAGTGGGCATGTGCATTAAATTGCGAAATTGAGAGCCATTTGTGATATGCAGAGTGCGTGGTCTACCACCGGGTTCATCGTTACACGCCTGAAAATCTATTCTTCTAGAACAGATGTTTCTGGTTTCTTTAAAGCGTTCTGAGAAAGCTCGGACATTCGACTTGTAGTCTCGGCATGCTGCGTTGTTTCAGAGATACAGTGGCAGCTCTTGCGCTGTTGAACACGTAGGCTTGCTCATAAATACCTGCCGTCCCATTCACACGAACTTTCATATTGACGAGGCCGAGTAGGACACAATCTTCGAGCGTTCCTATGGCACCCGAAATAATCGAGTATATTGAAATTTTTCGAAAACACTTATTATAATCTCCACTCCATTCATACCTAGTGTACGTGCCGAAGCGCTACACTCACGGGCTGTTAAATACAAATAAGTGCATCACCACGTGCAATGAACTTACACATCGTAACTTATAATGATAGCTCTATTAAGCCCCATGCACTCATGTACGCTTAGCGTACAGTTAACTTCTCATTTGATCATTTACCTTCAGTTTCATCACGAATTCTTAACAGGCCCTATTGACTGATTCATCGCAGTAGCTTTAATAAGCCTACCCACGATGTTTCGAATTGATCTGTAGCAGTAGTTTTCAAGCAGCACTCTGCATGCCATCAGGTTGCAAAATAGTGCATTTTTACTGTTTAGTTTTGCCAAAATAAGCGCAATGTGACCAATTTCATTGCTAGCTCTCACTGCTGTACTCAATTCAGGGGGTAGTAAACATTTTCTTTCATATAAAAAAAATATGCCCTCTTACTATTAGAAGTACCAAAACCTACTCGCGCTATTTCACAGTACATTTTATTGTTGCTGCTTTTATGATTTGGCATGAAGCCTGTGTATTTGAACATGAAAAAATGTACGTAATATTCACCACACGAGCACAAAAGCAGGATTGTTGCTCTGCCTACGTTTTGTTATTTTCCAGATTATGCCGCGCCGAGCTACTCGGCCCCGAGCTATGCTGCACCAAGTTACGCCGCCCCGAGCTACGCTATGGCAAGTTACGCAGCTCCGTCATACGCTGCCCCCGCCTATTCCGCCCCTATGTACAGCGCACCGGCACCAAGCTATAGCGCACCAGCATACGCCGCACCTATGTACAGCGCTCCCGCCTATTCCGCCCCTAGCTACAGTGCCCCAGCCTATGCCGCCCCTATGTACAGCGCACCGGCTCCTAGCTACAGTGCTCCCGCGTATTCTGCTCCTAGCTACAGTGCCCCTGCGTACTCCGCTCCTAGTTACAGTGCTCCGTCATACTCAGCCCCGAGTTACAGTGCGCCGGCTTACTCGGCCATGAGTTACAGCGCACCTAGCTACAGCGCACCTGCTTACTCTGCCCCTAGCTACAGCGCCCCCGCTTACTCGGCCCCCAGTTACAGCGCCCCCGCCTACTCTGCTCCAAGCTACAGTGCTCCTGCTTACTCTGCATCCAGCTACAGTGCCCCTGCTTACTCTGCACCCAGTTACAGTGCTCCCGCCTACTCTGCTCCCAGCTACAGTGCTCCCGCTTATTCTGCCCCTAGTTACAGTGCCCCCGCTTACTCTGCACCTGCTTACTCCGCCATGAGTTATAGCGCACCTAGTTACAGCGCTCCGGCCTACTCTGCCCCTAGTTACAGTGCTCCTGCCTACTCTGCACCAAGCTACAGTGCCCCTGCTTACTCTGCACCCAGCTACAGTGCCCCTGCTTACTCTGCACCCAGCTACAGTGCCCCTGCTTACTCTGCACCCAGCTACAGTGCCCCCGCCTACTCTGCCCCCAGCTACAGTGCCCCCGCCTACTCTGCCCCCAGCTACAGTGCCCCCGCTTATTCGGCACCTAGCTACAGCGCCCCCGCCTACTCTGCACCCAGCTACAGTGCCCCCGCTTATTCTGCACCTAGCTATAGTGCCCCCGCTTACTCTGCACCCAGCTACAGTGCTCCTGCTTATTCTGCCCCTAGTTACAGTGCCCCCGCCTACTCTGCACCCAGCTACAGTGCTCCTGCATACTCTGCTCCCAGCTACAGTGCACCGGCGCCCAGCTATAGCGCCCCTGCCTATTCTGCTCCTAGCTACAGTGCTCCTTCTTACGCTGTTGTGAGTTACAGTGCACCTTCTTACTCTGCCCCTAGTTACAGTGCACCTGCGTACTCTGCTCCGGCTTACAGTGCTCCAGCCCCTAGCTACAGTGCTCCGGCTTATTCTGCGCCCAGTTATAGCGCACCTGCATATTCTGCTCCTAGCTACAGCGCCCCCGCATACTCTGCCCCCAGTTACAGTGCTCCTGCGCCCAGCTACAGTGCTCCCGCATATTCCGCACCCGCTTACAGTGCTCCAGCACCCAGCTATAGTGCTCCCGCCTACTCCGCTCCCGCTTACAGTGCTCCAGCACCTAGCTACAGTGCGCCTGCTTACAGTGCCCCTGCAGCAAGCTACAGCGCTCCCGCATATTCCGCTCCCGCATACTCCGCTCCAGCTTACAGCGCCCCAGCACCTAGCTACAGTGCCCCTGCATACAGTGCGCCAGCCTACAGTGCCCCTGCACCAAGCTACAGCGCTCCCTCTTACAGTGCTCCCGCATACAGTGCCCCAGCACCAAGCTACAGTGCTCCTGCTTACTCCGCTCCAGCGTACAGTGCCCCGGCATACTCCGCTCCTAGTTACAGTGCCCCAGCCCCTAGCTACAGCGCACCAGCTACGTATGCCCCTGCTAGTTACAGCGCTCCTTCTTACGCTCCTCCCGCATACAGCGCACCATCGTATGCCGCCCCTAGCTACAGTGCCCCGACTTATGCACCAGCTAGTTACAGCGCCCCGTCCTACGCTCCACCGGCCTACAGCGCACCGGCCTACAGTGCACCGGCCTACAGTGCACCGGCCTACAGTGCACCGGCCTACAGCGCACCAGCCTACAGCGCACCGGCCGACAGCTACGCAGCCGATGACAGCTACAGCGGGTACGGTCTCACTTATATTCCTGCTCACGGCTATGGCGGCTCTCGCTACCAGACTAAGCGCCAAGATCATTCTTCGTACATTTCCAGTGCCGGCAGCTACCCAGCGTCCTCGGTCAGCTACACGTACGTCACGTACATGCCTCCAACGTACTCCGGTGTCAAGGGCAACGAAGGTGAGGCACCCGCGGCGTACTGAGCTCGGCCCTGCAAGAGCCTGCCGATACCAGCGCGCGCTGCTGTTCGCACGGACCAATGAACTAGTAAAACATACGAACTTTTTCAAGTGAAGTGCACCTCTGTTTAATGTCTTTCTCCTGGTAACGCGGCACCGAGAGATGTGCTGCATTGCTGCATCCGATTACGCAGACACGCACACACCGCAAAACCACGCGCGATCTGCACGGGCTCTGACAAAACAAGCCGTGCCCCATGAAGCAAACTTCTCGGCGTCATAGCAGCGAACAGCAGTAAGCCGAGGACAGAGATGCTGTGCTAAAAAAAAGTAAACGAATCTGGGGTCGTTCGTGAAACACAGGAACTGGGAGATTTACCAGTGTTATTCTATTGACTTTGGTACAAAAAGAAAATTAAGCACTTTTCTTTGTCCTCCAGCATTTTAGTGTGTACGGGTGGATGTAAACAAAGAAGGCTACAATTTTAAACAAGGGCCCGATTGCCCTTGCGCGACGTGTAGCTTTCTTGTACTATATCTTCCCGGAACGCCGAGAAGATTGCTTCATGGGAATTTCACGCGAACATAATTACATCCATGCGATCATCTTTACCCCAAACATCGAGAAGAGCTCGTTCCTTGAAAACAATGCAAACACACTAATTGCTGAAAACAAGATATACAACCACTTTACACATGTTGTCATAGTTTACATTCGTATTGAGATGACAACGTATTGAAGCAAAGAACAGTTGTCGCTGGCTGCTTTGATATTTTGAATGGCGTTTCCTGGAGGATCATGGACACCTGTGAAGTTAAGCGAAGGTTTTGCTGCAATTGTAGGATTCTCAATATTTACGCAAGTTCTTTAAAATTGCCCACTTTTCTTCTGGAACATCACGGATGCAAAAGCTTTGTCTCTGAGGTTGCTATAGTCAAACAATTTACACAGATATGACTGCAGTTCATGGTATTTTGAGACACTTTACAGTCTTTTGGCAGCAGAGAACAATAACTTTGTTAAACATTTGACTAACCCCAAAATACAATAATACAGTGAAATTTGCACAATCGTGAACCAATACTGCAGCTAATTGACAAGTTGTCCACACCTGCTCCTTCGGAACATTGTAAAAGGAAACAATAGCTTTAAGTTATTTGTTAGCTTCCCAAGGAAGCAAGCTGTGTCAGCACGATGAATTTTTCAGCATTTGTCACCACTGGCGAATTTAATCGAGAAGACTCATACAAGGGGTTTGTTTACTTGAATTCGAAATTTTACGACAGCTCAGCTTTTAAAGTCGCCGTCAACTCACGTAACCAATAAATAAGACGGTGTCTCCTTTCATTTCTGGATATTCTAGAAAATGAAAGGCATGCTTACCTAGCAATGCCTCGTAATTAAGGCTTCTAAATTGCCACTGAGAGCACTCTTGGTGAAAGAATGTGGTCGTTCTGTGTGAAGCGATGCCTGCAAGGTGACACTGCCTTGTGTATTTTCTCACCCACTGAAAACATTCATAGCATGGAGATAGAGAGAGAGAGAGAGACTTATATTTAAAAGATCACCGTGGGGTGCCACACTTACGTCAAGGCCCCATTGGCTCCCGCCACCCCGCGTGCCCGCTGGATCGGCCGATGCTGCCACTGTGGCTATGAGCTGGCTAGTGCGGCCTTCCAGGATGCAGGAAGAATGTCATGGCATTATACATTGGGCGTGGATATTCCCAAGTGCCGTGATATGCCATGGGATTCACTCGACAGTATATGCACTATGAGAGATCCTGTCATAGGTGTAATGGATTAAGGGTGAAAAGACAGGTGAATGAATTAGTAGCGGCCACCATGCGATGATTTCTTCTCGGTCAAGAGACTCGGTTTTGTTTTATCTAAGATTTAGTGAGGGGAAGTACATCAGACTTTGTTTTTGATGGTGCGGTGCTTCAGTGTAGTTTGATGATTACGTTGATGCGTCATCTCAGTTGGCAATCCATCTTCGATCAACTAGCCCAATCCAAAAAGTTTGGTTAGAAAGCCGTTCTAATGGCGTCCCGTTTGTGAACGCTGACGCTGTCGCATTAGCAAGATCGTTACCACAGAGAAGAGCGTGTCCAGATGCCGAGACAATACAAACCCTGAGTAACAATGGGTTGGTGTAATGATGTCAGGATAGGAACGCTCAACTGTGATGACCCTCTCCAGAAGGGGCTAATAAAAAAACAAAAGGCCGAATATTGCATGGTCCCACACACGCAAAAAAATTGGCCGTTGAACATTGTGTTTGTCCTGCACATGTGTGGCAGGAAACATCGTACACGGCAAATGATGGTACAGGAATACTTTTTGCGCAGCAGCTTTCGCATCGACGTAACCTTCAGTTAGAGCGGGGCAGGACTAGTTCTAGCGAGATACTCTTTTGGAGTTTCTTCATGTGCTCATTCAAAAATCACTGATATCCGGAGCCCTTCACTATGGCGTCTCTCATAATTATAGCGTGGTTTAGGGACATTAAACCTCACATATCAATTAAAATGACTGATAACAGTTGTGGCATGCCCAGCTTCATGAAGATTTGCCACAACCACCAAAAGGGCCCTTTGACATGAGTGCATGCTCCTTCAAGAGCAGTGGGATTCCTTATATAATATACAATACTTTCTTTTTATTTCTTTTTTTACCCGCTGGCACGACTGTTAACGAAAATGATCGAGTATATAGTTATTCTATACGGGATTGCTCATGGGGCTGTCTACGGCCTCGCCAAGAAAAAAAAGAAGGGAAGGGGGGGGGGTCTTTGAAAACCACTTGGTATTGATTGAAGTGCCAGCTTTCTCGACACGACAGACAAATATGCCATGGTAAATTGAACGTACGATACTTATTTCTCAACTTTAATACACGAGCTCTACGTTCAAAACGGCATTCTTTTTCATGACGTAAAACATTCAGATTATCAGGCTCAGGCAACACCACGAATACTATATTACGGCTTACTCGCGCATCTCGCGTATTGTGTTGACCACCTAACCACTTGTCTCGTCCCAGGCAAGCAGAAGAAAGGCACCAGGTACGGTGGCTACGCGGCCACCATCCGATACGATCCCACGTACGAGCCGAACGCCGGCTACAAGGCTCCGGGCTGGTACGTGCCCCACGTAAAGAAGTACCTGGCCCGCAAGCGTCGCGACCTCACTCTACCCAGGTCCGCCCACTACGGCGCCCTCGGCAGCAACGAGGGGATGGCTAACCCAATAACCGCACTTTTGACGCACTACTTCTCCCCAGAAGCCTTGCACGGATACCAATACGCGATGAAGATCAACTACGGCCCGCCGAGACCATCTTACTTCTCGGGCGCCGATGACGAGTTTTATCGAGGAACCCGCGGATATGGCGGATACGGCAGCGTGTTTTTCTAGGCCGGAAAAAGAAAAAAATGAAGAGCCCTTTCGTAAAGCTCACAGGGGCATGAAGCTGCGAGTGAAGGCTGCGTAATAAACTGATGTTACCTGCTTCCTGAAACATTCGTCCTATTTTGTCCCTTCTATACAACGTTACCAAGACACCACTCCTAAGTAGAGGTCGAGTAGGTCACGTAGATGAGGATATACTAGTTAGTTAGTTAGTGAGTGAGGGAGTGAGTGAGTGCACTTTAAGGAAGCGTGTGGACGTGTTGCCATACTTTCGGCCGTGCATTTCCGTAATCGGGTCTCCGGCGAACTGTTTACCAGCGTTACTGAAAAACTCATACTTTCTCGTTACTTTTGTGAGGTGCGATTCCGGTCCGTCTGAGTGGTGGTACAATTTGTCAAATTGTAATCGAATTCGAATATAACTTTTAATAACCTCGAACATATATGTTGAACACTTTGGTTCAAGTTCAGTGCCCCGTGCTTATGTGAGCGCACTTCATCTTCGGCTTAACGCATACGTAATATATACATATATGCATAGCGAATTTATTCTTTGTCTTCTTCTTGTATTCACTTTTCTTTTTCTATCTTTTTTAGGCCTTCTTAGGCCTTTTAGGCTTTTCTTAGGCCATGTTGTACCCAACCCCTTGCACAACATAACTTACATTAATATATTCACGCCGACGGGAATCTCTGCGTTGAAGTTCTCGCTTCTTTTCTTCAAACTTCTCCCCAAAGCATTCTCTGGTTTTTGTTTGTATGTACTTTTTCCTGCATATTAATCTTGATTATGTCGCTGGTACAAGGGCCGCGACTCTGCTGCGACATCTATTTATTGTGATGAGATGTGAACGAAAGAAAGAAAAAAAAACATATCTGTGAGGTGAATGAGACATGGCACAAGGCACGTTGATGATCAGAGCCTTCAAAGCACATGTACAGAAAAGTGAGTGAGTGAGTGAGAAAGGAAAGGCCGGGAGGTTAACCAGATATTGGCATCTGGTTTGCTACCCAGCGCTGGGGGTGGGGAAAACATGTACAGAAAACATGCTGCAAGATCCCATTAGGGTACTTTGTAGTTGCGGTTAATACTAAAAGCAACAAATTGCTCACGCAAACGCAAAACAGAATTAACGAGAGAAATTATCGTAGCCGACAGGCAGCTTCTACAGTTATTGAGCGAAATGAAAGATCTCTATAGCACAGTGAACTGCACAAACTGCTCTGATTAATAATGCAGTTTTCATAATTATTCCCACATCTGCAAGAGAGTGCTAGGGTGGCTAACTGGGTCGGGCAAGTGCTTGTGCCTCTGTATATCGAAATAGCTCGAATAGCACAAAATTAAAAAAATACAGCCAAGCAGTATAAGTAATCTACGCGCAGGTTCTCGCATCGAGTTATCGACTTCGCCAGCAAGTAGGCAGTTGGTTCCGGTACCTTTGCCAATGGCTTTCCGACACACAACAGGCAGTTTATGCAGGGCTGACTTGTGAGTGACTGCATTAACCTTGTTAGGCGAAATTACAGTCGCTTTGCTTTGATACGGTCATATCCTATCGGTAGCTACTGATTTGGAGTAAGTCATACACGAGCCCACGAAATGCTCATAATCACTAGTACTTACAGTTCCTAGTTGTTTTGTCACTGAGTGTAGTCGCATTACCGTTTAGTTTATGTTAACGTACCATCCCAGTTAAGGCCTGGATCGAAACCGCATTCTTTGAGCATTCGCAGACACGCGAGCCCACCACGGCCTGATGCATAACCGTCCTCATTTGTACAAATCATAGCCGGGATGCCTACTTTCGGGGTTAAGCGAATGGGTTGCTCCGAGGTCCACGCATTAAGGCATTGGGTTAAGCAGGCTTTTGGATATTTCTTGATGTAAGCATTACATATACCAATGCATGACACCACTGTAGAGCATCATTTCAGAAAGTAAGGCGTATCATAAAAATATTCATAAATTGCGCTCGTTCATATTGCCTTACGGAGAATAAACAAGAAAGTGAACTTTATGCTCATGCTTTATGAATGTAGAAAAAGAATGAGGGAAGTAAAATGGGAAGCTTGTGTATTTTAATAGTTTAGAATGTGGAGGCGAGAGGTGGCTCTACAGCGTGATTGTGTACTCCCTGCACTATGCCAGCTATGTATACAAATACGGATCCAGAGAATCCTACAATGTTAGAAATCCATTGCTAGGTTATGGTACTGAACCTGGTACGTAATACAAATTTTTGTGTTGCGATTAGTAATAGAGTTTGTGTAGGAAAATACGCCAAAGCAGCTCGTGAAAGTGTCTTTCAGTCATAAGTCTACACTTGGCACAGGTTTTGTTCGAGTTTTGAATAACGTTTTAACGTTTTTTTGAATAACGTTTCATGTATGTACGATGTTATTGCGCTTACAGAAACCTGGTTGATGCCTGGCGAAAGCTATAACATTCCTAATTACTTGTTTATATCCCACTCGAGAAGCAAATAATAGTAAATAAAATAATAGCAAATAATAATATATTCGAGAAGCAAATAATAGAGGAGGAGGAGTAGGAATATATATTAGGAAGCCTCTCGCATATAAAAAATGTTCATACTTACCTGCTGCTACTAGTTGTGAATCCTTATTTGTAGAAATTGATGATGTCATTTACGGTGCTGTATATAGACCCCCGCAGTCGCATCGCAAGCAGTTTCTGAAAGACCTTGAAAGTATTTTCTCTTACATAAATGACAATCATAAGAATACAGTAGTTGTGGGCGATATGAACATCAATATCTTAGGTGACAACTGTGATGATATCAAAACTTGCTAAATTCTTATGGCTTCCAAAATCTCATTTCATATCCCACTCGCATCACTTCAGACACCTCTGCATGCTTGGATCATGTCGTATGCAACTTCAAACCTGTCAGTTCCCTTTCAGGAACATACGACATTCCTGTAGCTGACCACTTGCCAATAGCATTCCTATATCGCCTCGGCAACAACCACATAACCAGCAATAATTTTCATGGCTATACTACACGGCTTGATTACGACAGGGTTTCGCAGCTGCTCTCTGCAGCCAATTTTGAGGACCTTAACGGTATGGATGTTAGCGAACATTGTCGGACCCTAATCGAACGGATAAAGTCGATTATCAAGGACAGCAGTAAAAAAATAAAGGAAACGTACCATACCCATCCAATATGTCCATGGATGACAGCTAACGTACTAAATGCTATAAAAACGCGAGATTTCTGGTACACCAAAATGAAACAAAACAGAGGGAACTCTTATTACAATAACCAGTTTAGAATATATAGAAACAAAGCAGTTGCAGCTATGCGTAAACAGAAGCGACTCTACTACAAGAAACAAGTAACTTCAACTTCCAATGACTGTGGCAAACTTTGGAAAGTTATTAACTCTATTATACAGCCAACTCCATCAAAAAGAGTCCTCCCTGAAATGCCGCAAATGCAGAATCTTGCAAATCAGTTCAACGCGCACTTCTGTTCTGTCGGTTCAAACCTGCATAGTGGCCTAAGTTCACCAAAAGAACCTTCTTTACCTCCTTGGCATGGTCCGTCATTTGGTTACATCGACATAACTGAAACAGAGGTTATAGCAACTGCTAAAAATTTGAATTCAGGGAAGGCTAAAGGCATTGATGGCATACCTATTTCGGTCCTTACAAAAAATATAGAAATTCTAGCTCCAACCTTAGTATTACTTTTTAATAAAGCGTTCCATACGGGTATATATCCTGAAATTCTAAAAATAGCTAAAGTAACCCCAATTTATAAAACTGGAAACCAAAATGAACTCAACAATTACAGACCTATATCCGTCTTAAGCTGCATTAATACGTTGTTCGAGAAGTTATTAGCGATGCGAGTAAAAAATTTCCTGCATAAAAACGGTATTCTATCGCCGGACCAACATGGCTTTCAGAAAACCAAATCAACTCTATCTGCAGTACTTTCCGTGACAGATGTAATTAATGAGGCCCTCAACAACAACCAATTTGCTATAGGTGTGTTTCTAGACTTTAGAAAAGCGTTTGATACAGTTCATCTTGAAATATTAAGCCAAAAGCTTGAGCGATGCGGATTCAGAGGTCAGTCCCTCCAGTTTTTTAAAAGTTATCTAAATGGGCGATACCAAAGGGTAGTTATTGACGAGCATGTTTCCAGTTTAAGACCAGTAGATGCGGGAGTACCACAGGGCTCCGTTCTCGGACCCATTCTTTTTACGTTATATATTAAGGATTTAAACAATTGTCTTTCTAGGGTAAGTGCTGTAATGTACGCGGATAACGCAGCGCTAGTTTTCACCACCCCGTCACTTAATACTGCGGCACATATTTTAAACGACGAACTTTTAAAAATCAGCGAGTGGTTCACAACAAATAAGCTTACTTTAAACACCGATAAAACCAAATATATAGTTTTTAAATCCCCTTGCAAGCCTGTGGACTTCACTATGGGCAAGCTGAAGATCAATGATAAAGAAATAGAAAAAGTCGGTAGGATCTCATATTTAGGCGTAATGCTGGACGACGCGTTAAACTGGAAGCCCCATTTAGAAACACTGGGGAAGAAACTTTCCTCTGTCTGTTTTACCCTGACTAAAGCTCGACAGCATTTTGAAATCGATATCTTGCGCACCATCTACTTCTCTCTGTTCCAATCTCAGATAACATATTGCATCGAGTGTTGGGGATTCACCTATCACACATACATCAAGCACATAATATGCCTACAAAAGAGAGCCTTGAGAATAATAAACCATGTTGCCACTTGTACACCCTCTCAGCCTCTATTTTCCAAAACCGCAATAATGCCCGTGCTTACGCTACGAGATTATCGTATAGCTCTCTTGGTATAAAAAATAATTTGTAACAACTTCCCCTTTCCTAGAACTATTTTCCAAACACCAGGTAAAAGCAGTCGCTCTGCCTCCGAAGGCAAATTTTTAATCCCTCTCTCTCATAACACATACGGACAACGCCGTCTCAAGTACGCCGGGGTTAAAGTTTGGAATGATCTCCCGTCATCCGTTTTACAATCAACCAGGGTAGATCAGGCGTTAAAAGACTTTTTCTTGCATCACACAACATCCAGCTTATCGAAGAACAAAAAGTAGGAAAATAACATCAACTTATAATACCTTGTACATGTTTTTCCTACTGCTGCTGTTTTGGGGACGACGATAAAAAAATTAGCAGCCTCTACCACTGACGATGCACTGCAGTCCTGACGTGTGGTCTTCTGTATGTGTGTTATTGCAATGAGAACTATACACAGCTGTCTTATTTATAGTTTTTGTATAAACCGAGCGTTTGTTTTTAGCACTGTAATTTATCTTGAATGTATCTTTCCTATTCATACACATGCTTTTTATGGACAATTTTTTGAACACCTGTATATACTACATTTCCCCCAAACATGTGATTGTACATACATAGCCCCTGATTCATTTGTATTATGTTTTTAATGGATCCATTACTAGCCCATAGGCTAAGGATCCAGACATTCATGCATGTATTTGGTGAAAATGAAAAAGAGAAAATAAACAGTCCTGAATCTTGAATCTTGAAAGATGTTATTCATGTCCAGCAGAGTGCACTGAGCATTCTCGAAGTGAACACTATAGTTGACCAAAGTAGAACCATCACGGAGCTTGCCAGTAGCATTGAAATTTACTGACAGAACTTTTCCCTCAACGTTTTCTAGAAAGCTCAAACGCATAACACGATTCCCTGGACTGTAAGTAATCATAGAACGACCGTTGTGTAAAATTTAATAAAGATACCTAACCTCCTCCCCCTCCCCCACTACGGCGTCTCTCATAATAATATGATGACATTTCAAAGATCGGGCATCATGGTTTTGGCGCGTAAAGTTTTCAATAATAATATACGAACGGGCAGCTACAGAGAACAAGAGCAGCGAAGTGCACACTCCTTGCAGACCCGAAGCATCCGATCCGTGTTGGCTCCTCCTGTTCCCTGCTACGCCAAGAGTGACGCACGCGTGCCGCTCCACGCTGGCAACAGCGGTACATCCGGAACCGAAACCGGCGCGGTCCATGGCAGAGCGAGCGCCGATGGCGGCGCACGCGGCGGCAGGAGCGGACGCTGTCGCTTCTGCCAGTGCGCGCGAGTGTCAGCAGCAGCAGAGGCGCAGCAGCCGGAGGAGTCTGGGCCGCCCCCGTGGGTCGCGCGGCAGGAGCAGCAGAAAGCATCATCGAGGAGTTGGCAGTGTGGCGCGGGAAGAGAAGGGACCGTAGTGTGTGCGTTGTGCGTGAGGCAGCAGGGGTCGATGCGGTGGAGACGGCGATGCGCAGCCGGCGGTGCGGGCCCTGCTGCTAGCGTCGGATAGAAAGTGTGCCGGCAGGCCGGGGTGCCCCTTCGCATTCATGGGGCGCGAACCCCGGTCGTCGCGGCGCCCGCCGCCGGACCCCTGGATCTCGTCACTGATCTGGTGCTGGCTGCTGGCGATCCTGCTCTGCACACTCTCGTTCCCGACATCGGCCAGGGGTGAGTGGTGTGGTACCCTGCGCGACGTTTCACTTCGTACTTCAACTTCGAAGACCTCGTGTCAAATCTTGAGAAGCAGTGCCAAAGTTTAGCTGGGGAAACACAGCGCCAAGAAGACGAAGGCGAAGGAAACACTGTATACTGGACGAGCGCATAGTAGTCAGCGCTCGTCCCGTGTACTGTGCTTCCATCGTCTCCAAGAGCTGCTTTTCTCCACCTATTCGACAAAATCAGCGCGTCACGTTCAAAGCCCGCGCGTCGACGTGCCGACATGTACGACAAGGCACTCAAGGCCGGAAATACACCTCCCTCTTCCCTTTTTTTTATCTTTCTCATCCTTACTTCTTCTTCCTCTTCAATATTTCAACAATCGGGCATCCTAGGAACGGGGAGTGGATCGGGCCGTGCACTGGGGCGCGTCATTCGCGCCTTGGGGGAATTCCTTTCGTTTTCCGCAACTACCGTGCCTTCATTGTGCCATCTTCTTATTCTTCTAGAACGTGGCTTGTCCCGTTCTTCTCCCGCTTCTGCTCCACGTGTTCATCTGTTTTATTCAGGCGACGATGATCCATTGCCAAGCTCTTCGGACGCATTCTTCATTTGCTTCTGCTTCCTCTATCCGCCTTTCTCTTATCTTTCTCGGCGATCACCGAGACTTTCCCCTCCCCCGACCTCAAACTCATCTTCATTTTTTTCCGAGCACGACGTACTGACAGCTTCGTCGGCATTTTATTATTCTTTTGTTTTATTTTCTTTTTCTTTTGTTTTATTCTTTTGTTTTATTTATTTTTGCGCTTGATAAGTTACGTTATCGTGCCTGACATCATTCTTGCAGGCTATTATTCGTGCCCAGTTTTAATCGCAGAAAATGATCTACAGGAAAATATTTAGCCAACGATGCTATATCTACGCAAAGCTTTAGGACGAAAGTTTGAAACGAAGATGAAAAAAAAAAAGAACAGTAGAGAACGTCTAGAACATGGGAAGCAAAATTCAACATAATTGTTTGGAAGTTAACAGTTTGCCTAATCACATAATTTTTATACGCTGTACCATTTAAAAAAAATTAGAACCATTGCGTTAGCTACTGCATCGCGACAGTCCTTTTATTTTGCTATGTTACGATTTTTAGGAACGTTAAGGTTAGTTAAGCAGGGTAAGGACATGGGCTAGCTGACTTTTTTTTCTATTTTTGTTCCCTTTTCTGTGTTCCTTTGCACTCCATCATCCTAACTGTTCAAGTTCTCTTGTCGTGAACGCATTTCGGCGCCAAAGTTACGGAAGACTTGACTTTGAAGTACAGTTATTAGTACCGGCTTCTAAGCTGATACGTTGTGGTTTCTTCCTTCGTATTACTTTTCAAGAAACAGAAACAACGAGATTCGTGGTGGATCAAAGGCTTGTTTCTCTGTCAGGCACAACCAGATGAAGCCAACAAAGGCATAGTTGGAACGGTGCGTGTAGTCTTTAACTGTTCCGTCGTAATTATAACACAGGTGGATATAAAATACAGTGGGTGAAAAAAAAGGACTTACCGCTTGCCGAGACCAAACTGACAACCTTTGGAAAACCCGTCCGGTGCTCTTCCGGTGTAGCTACGTTGGTGGTCATTCTTCCGTTCACTTCATTCGGTATCTCTGTTCGTCTAATTCTGGTAGGTTTCATCAGCGCGTTATCCGAAAGTTGTAGGTTGGGCACCTGCCGCAGATAAGCTTTTCCTTCCGTTGAACTTATGTCATAATTATTGCACTACAGTTTAGAGACTGCAAATTACTTACCCCATATCTTCCTTGGCTTCGTTGTCTATGGTTTTTGTGAGGCTTTGTCTAACAAAGAGATGACCCATTTATCTATTCTCTTTTGCTCGTTCATTCGAAGCGAGGGTCTTGTTCATGTGTCAGCTGCCTGCTCGTAATCACGTACTACGTGACGCTAGCCGGGGGAAAAAAGTGTGTTCACTACGCCCGCCGTCATAGCTACGAGTGGCGCTGGCTAACACACCCGTGCTTACGTGCGCAAAAGTATAGCAGATAAAGTGAACAGGACAAACACCCCCCGCCGTGGCTGAAGTGGTGGAGCGTCGCACATGTTGTGCAAAGGTTGTACGATTGGACACTGCCAGCGCAAGTACAGTTTCTTTACCGCATTTTTAGATTTATATTGCCATTGCATGAGACGAACTGTGGAATCAGCCGGGCATTTAGTAGAGGAATACGAGACTGACTGGTGTTGCCTGAGCACTCCATCTTTGCCTCTTATTGCCGAGCCTCCTTCTTTTACGCTACATAAGCACTGTAAACCTTAACTCAGTCGTAACAGATTTGTGGTGGAGGCGCTGAGTATCAATATTATTAGGGCAACAATATTATAATCACTCCATGACAAATAAAGACCACAAATTATCTCCCTTACACGTTCCTTAGCTTTATTACGCGTGGGTTTCACGAGGTAGTGCTAATAACAGAGCGCTAGAGTGAGGGGTTGGATAACGTGTTTCCTTAGACATATCTTCTTCTTGGTTCCACCGCACCCCAAAAAGTTTTCGTCTAAGAGGTTAATCTGAAATAAAGTTATACTCTTGCTGAAATATTTGGAGTTCGTCAGAACGTTTGGTTGTTTATTCCTTTATACAGCTTTTTGCGAAAGCAAGAGAAGTTTGTATGGAGTGCACATCGCCTCTTAAAAAATACCCCACAAACATAAAATAATCATATTACTTCCTTGGATTCTTCAGCGGTGAAGGAAAGATAGGAATAACTTAGGTGAATTTTGGGGTTTCACTCGCCAGAAGCAAGATATAGTTATGCGGCGCACCGCGTGGTGGTGAACTCCGCACGAGGCGAATAGATCACAGCATGGGAACGCGGTTTTGTGTTGCAATAATAAATGGCGAAATGATTACGCGAATAGAGAACACGGGTATCAGTATGACGAATGTAGTACATCGGCAAGTAATATAATAATCATTTCTGAGCCATTAGTGCGGCATGATTATAAGGCACACCGTAACGAGGCAGGGTGTTGAATTAGGCGGGCTCCAGATTTTTTTACTGACTGCCAGGCGCACCTAAAAATAAGTACACAAGTGCTTCTTCATATCAGCGACATCGACCCGCTGCGGTGGTCTATAGAAGCTAAGGTACGGCTGCTGACCCGCAAGTCGCGGGATCGAATCCCGGCTGCGGCGGCTGCATTTTCGATGGAGGCGAAACTGTTGTAGGCCCGTGTGCTCAGGTTTCAGTGCACGTTAAAGAACCCCAGGTGTTCGAAATTACCGAAGTCTTCCACTATACGGCGTCTCTCATAATCATATGGTGCTTTTTGGATGTTAAATCCTAGAAATCAATCAATCAATATCATCGACATTGAAAAGGGGACGCCGTAGCCAAACATCTGTTGATAAGCAGACTCTGCAAATTAGCATTAAGATGCCCTTATGTTTCTGTACACGATCCTCTTTATGCCTCTTTATGTGATCTAATCCGACACATTTAGTTCAGCTGACGAATAAAAATTGCACGACACTATACTCTACTACGTCGAACTTCGTGCTGTCAGGTGCTCATGCACCGAAATCCTAGCAGGGATTCACTCTAGGGGCGCCTTGCAAGCCGCTTGCACCGTCTGCGGAGGTAATACCATGATTCACCGGCCGCAGACGCTTAAGGAAACACGCTGACTTCAGCACCGCGATGTCAGGGGGCCTTTCTTCGAACCTCGGCTCTCAACGACGCTTGGGAGGGGGATTTCGCTGCCGCAAATTTCGGCCTGATTTGAGGCTGCGATAGTTGTACACGGCCGCCCGGTAATCCTACCGTCCCTTTGGCTGCGTACGTCATTGATCATGGGTTGTTTTTCTATTTTTTGACACATATACGCTCGCACATGTTGATAGTGCAGAATAATAATAATAATAATAATAATAATAATAATAATAATAATAATAATAATAATAATAATAATAATAATAATAATAATAATAACGCCCATTGTAGGTTAGGAGCACTTCCCTACCTGGCAAATCGTGGTTAGGGAAGCTTGGCGTGTGCGTGGCTGGCCTATACTACCTTTCTTTCTTTCTTTCTTTCTTCAAACGGTTCCTGTACGAGGGCCCCATTCCTACACACCCACATTTACGTACAGTCGCTGGCGCTGGATTTCAGCACGGAAGCCGTTTAAGCCTGGCGAAGAATCTTGGTGTGTACAGTGTAAGTTAGGTCGGCTTGCATGGCGCGAGAGAAACTGAGGCTATAAGCTACACTGAACACATAGTGTTTTGCCACAACCAGTACGTTATGTGTAGTTCTAAAGTTTCTGTAAAAAACTGCTGGCTTTTAAGAAATGGATGACACTTGGCAAAGAATCAATTGCATCATCTTCTAGAATTACACTCGGGTGCATAGGTACTCGATGTTTGTTCATATTTATGAAGACTTTCTTTTTCGCTATATTCACACGTGATAAGGATATGTACAACTGTTGATGGCTGTTGGTATTTTTCACACTACGGTATGCCTTCGTTTCTAAGCAAGAAGTGTGTGAGGTGCGCATGCCAAATTCAAAGTCTGCATAATATATCAAGAATGAAACATTCTTAAGAACGGCACGTCTTCCATTCACCAACAGTGGGCTTCACCAGATGGAGCTTATCATATGTGCAGAAGTCCGATTGGATAACAAGGCTAGATAGATGGTACGCTGGCAGTCTGGTGTGTACAAAAAGCTATCACTATCATCAAGAACAAGCGTGTGCTACATAAATTGAATGAATTCCACTGCTGAGCAAGGTTTCACTAAAAATAAGTCAAAATATGAGGGCAAATACTAATCAAGATTTTTAGACAGACGTAAAGAGTAAGTGAGAAGAATTGAAAAGACGTTTCATAAACTGGTGCTATTTACCGAGTGATCAACACCACAGCCGCATGTCTGTATGGAGTGACTCAGCTGTTCATAAAACTGAGTACTAAGGAACGGAAAGTCCACGGTGGCAATGAGTAGACCCCGAAGTTATGAAAGCTCTGCGCGAACTACATCCTGCCCGTAGATCTTCGGCAGGCGCGAATACTTAGTTTCAACGCGAGTTTCTGTGCCAAGAGTTTGGACACCATGTCATGTCTCTGACATGTCTGTAAATTAACTCGAATATTTCTGCACTCAAAAGCAACAAAACAACCTAACATCAGCTAGCTAAAGCCTGGCAAAGGTCTAGAAGCAACCGGAATAGTCTAAAAAAATATTCAGCACCACTGTTTCAAGCCTTGTGTGGCTTAGTGCAAGATTCGCATTTTTTTCCCGTTACCATGCCACCACCACCGAAATGTGTAACTCATAGAAGCTTCGCCTGATAATCAACGTATTGACAGTAGCAATAGACGGAAGCACTGACTAGTAATTTATCAGTAACACCTCGTGTTCCGTGTTTAAAATGTAGTCGAGGCAGCTCACCATGCAGGAAAGTGTCACTATGCTAATATCTAGAAAATGACTTCGACTTTCTCAATATACTACAGTTGCGAAATGGAGGACCTCTCCTGTGCTTAGAATATGACGCTCGTTAGAGAAACCCAAGAGAACAACGGTAATTCAGGTATTCCCATTTCAACGTGCATCATATCATTCTTGGGGAAGTCCAGAAAATAATTAATTGCCGTGAACTACTCGGAAGCCACAACGCAGTTGACAAATAAAGGCAAGCATTGTAATTTGACCGAAAGCAGGAAGTATAGAACGGTTGACTTAAACGTGTAATTCTTTATTTCATACTATTAGATTGTGCCATATTTTTACTTAATACGTGCGTGTAAATATAGCTCCATTTTTATATCTACATTATTTTGTGAAATAAAGCGAGGCAGTGTGTGAGTGCATCTTGACGAAGTAAGTTCACTCCCACTTACTGCGTAACCAAGAATTTGCTAGCTCCAAATCATGATTTCATGTAGCTGAATTTCGCTTTCAGATGTGTATTTATAAAAGATGCAACATATGTGGTTCTATGTTCAATCACAAAAGACGCAACCAGCGTGAACAGCCGCTTCCAACCGCTAATAAAACTAGCGTTAACATTTCGCCCTGCTCAGTTCTTTTTAGTGGCTACACTTGAACAGACAAACAAGGCTATGGAAGACTGTGCGCAAACATAGTGACATGCGCGTAAGGAACGTCACATTATTGAACCCTCCCCCAAAAAAAGAAAAAAAAGAGCCTTCTTTTATGGGCATAAGTCATCATCTGTTTTTTTTTTGTCTTAACGTTATTGAGATCTGGTTCCTTTTAGATAACCCTATATAGCCATTAAGGTCAGCGTCGCGCAGAAGACTTCGTTAGAAAGACACATCATATTGAAAAATCGCGACATCCGTCGTTAAGGTCACATCCAGACTACGACTGCATAGATCGATCCTCGCTGGACAAACACGCCAGTCTGTCTCTGAAGTGCATGCAGTACTACTCACTGAATACATTACTCCATAGTAAAATCAGAGAGAGGTTTCTTCTGGCGGCTCCTTGGCATCTTCTTAATGTCTAAGAAGGCTGCGTACTGAATTATAACGACAACTTACCGAAGCAGTGCGTGGTTAATTAAGAGACGAGCTACTGCGAAGCACGCATTGTTTACAGGAGGGCCCGGGAGCTTTTTACATCGTTGCAGAAGACACAGCTTCAAGCTTGGGTCTCTGAATACCGCCTTTATATGCGGGTGCCGTCTTTGAAATCGCGAAACGGTAGTAACATGTACAATGTGTGAGATTCCTGTCGGCTACGCATTTCGCTGGGATGGTTAAAGCAAGATTCAGTTGGAAAGGGCGTTTTACTAGCGTGTTAGTCGCGAAGCAAGAAAATACCTTTAGCAGGATACAGATAAGAGCCAGTCAGCACTGACATTACCTGAACCGACATGTATTTGGTGTTTGATTGATATGTCGGGTTTAACGTCCCAAACCCTATTAATTGTTTCTATCTACAGTAGCACTGAGACGGAATACGCAACAGCAAGCGTTTTGTGCAAACCCGACTATACAGTTAGAGTGTCTTACAGTACTTGCTTGTACACCTTATATATGTACTTCACCACATCTTTAATGCGGGTGTTCCAGGGTGCATTTGTCATCACGGTCGAGCCAGATGCAATGTGATTTCTTAGTTGTGATTGACTGATTTTTGCAGCTTCGAGCATTGAGATAGTAGCAGTCGACAGATTCTATGCGTATAGAGCTCGATCGCGATCAAATAAAAGAGCGCTGCGAGATGTGACGGCTCTATTATGAGGGTTCTCTTGTATACTGCACCACTACAGCACATGCTCTAGATGGTGCTGGTGCTTAGGTACAGCACCGCAGCCGCTACAGGTGGCGTTGTCCCCACCACCTTCTTCCTTTTCGGGCTCTACCGATCATCGCTTCATTCGTCACATATATATTGCCCAGCCGGCGTTGCTCGGAACATTTGTGGTGACATTTTTCATTCTAGAGAAAAGAGTGGGCTGGACCAATACGTCTCAGTTGTCTACAGTTGTTCTTTCAGGCTTTCTTGCAAAATCTTAGACGTTCTTCATATTTTCTTAGGATTTCTTTTTTTTTTCTTTTTGAAAAGCTTCTAGGATGTGCCTGCATGTTTCCTGTCTTCCTACCTCTTTCATTATTCACGCGACGAATAATGAATTATCTACTGAGGATAGCCAACACTCACACATAAAGATGCCCCGTCAGCAGAAACCCGGTACACGCTTACCGTATACATATGCACATTCGTTCCTACCTTATAGCCCATCGATGTTCTCCCGTCATCTCATACCGCAATACACCATAATTTAATCATGATAGCAGTAACGAATGGATTAAGAAGGCTCGAGGCGCACCTCGGATGTCACTTGCGTGTAAACTTAGTCCTAGAATCAGCACGCACGTCCGAAAGCCCGTATGACAAAACTTTGCGAAAAGTGAGGGATGGGGATGAATCGTTCGTTTCGCCGCGGTCATTTATGAACGAAGACCTCGCGTCGAAATTCCCGCGACAGAGTGACGGAAGAGCGCACTCGACGACCTATACTCATTTTTAATCTAACGCCGAACGTTGTCCTTTCGGAGCAATTTCTCTAGCAGCGGCTCGAGTTTTGCATTTTTCATTAGTTGCGGGAAAAGGTATCGCGCTGGCGGATATACAGAAAAGACTGCCTACGTTGCGGAATACTTATAGGTCGTCTATGTTTTCCATCCCAGCATTGTTCTTTTTTTTTCTTGCTCCCAGAAAACTAATTCGAACTGCTTAAATGGAGCATCGCGGTCGTAGCAGTGAACGCTTCTTCCAGTCGTTCGGAAGTCATCCTTCCAGGTTAAACTCAAAGCGCAAGAGCTCGCAGGGTTCAGTAAAAAATAAAACAAAAAAAGACTGAGTGAGAGTGACGGAATCGCAGTAATGGAAGGGGTGGAATTCCATGATGAAAGAAAAGAAGAAGGGGAGAAATAAAGTAAGAAAGAAAGAAAGGAAGAAAGAAAGAAAGGAAGAAAGAAAGAAAGAAAGAAAGAAAGAGAAAGAAAGAAAGAAAGAAAGAAAGAAAGAAAGAAATAAAAAAGGGAATCGTGGCCGCCAGGCAAGCGGCCTGCGTTCAATGAACAAGCGATGCCTCGAGGCTCGTTAAACGCCTCCCGAGACCGAAATTAATCTGGCGCCAGCCGCCGCGTACGATGGCACGAGACACGCCGACGAAAACCCCGTGGCTGCCCTTTTAATACTACGTATACGTGGTCATTAAAAAAAAATAAATGCGAAGCAAGAAAGAAAACGGACAGAGTGGACTGCGAAGCAGTGTAATGGAGCATAACGATGCAAAGAGCAAAAATGAAGGGGCGTCGTGCATGTTCATGAAAATGGCGCCAACAACTGCTGGTTATACTGTTTCTTTTTTTAACTTGCTATATACGCTGTCCATTTTGTTTTCACATTGGTTTAACTGTGGTTTTAAGTTAATAATCTTTGCACGTTTAAGAGAGTATAACCGCTACATCTCGGCCGGAGCACAGCGCAGCGAGCACTACATGGAAGTCGTTTAAAGTTACGCAAGGGAAATGTTTACATCAAACTGCGTACCTCTGGGTGCCGTATTTAAATGTCTGCACATTCCATCTCCGGTTAAGGAGGGGCGGGGATGCGTGGTTGATGATGGACGCTGGGCAGGAAAACTTTGAAGGCGACGGGAACGCGTCCGGTTAAGGTTCTGCATGGTAACGTCTGTTGCAGTGCGCGTTTTTAGCGGTATGTCTCGAGACGACAGATAACGAGTATATCTCGCTTGCGTGTCGTATACGCAGTACACTTGTCAAGGAAATATCACCCCACAGAAAGCCCAGCATCCCACCCAATTTTGTGTGGTTCTCACGCAAATTGCTTCACTTGTATCGAGACCGAATGTGCTGCATTTGTAGTACACCTTGGAAAGGGTCAATGTAAAAGTAAACCATAGCGGATTTCGTTGCTTTGTAGTAGAAAAACAATATTTTATTGAGTTTTGTACTGTTTACCGTCTAGTTTGACAGCTGGCACTTAGACGTAGGTGACAGCTGAGCGGCAGTCAGCAGGTTAGTAGAAAATTACAGAAAGGAGTGCAAAGCAACTGTCCACACATATACAGGGGAGGACGCCTCAACACCGCATCCCATTCGACAACGTTAACTACTCTCAATCACGTGCGTTAGGGTGCACATGGCGTTGGAAACGCTTTCATGAAAACTGAAAGAACCGCAAGGTCAAACGTGCAATGCATTCGCAGTGTCGATCGTATACTCGCACACCCACATCAACGTAATGTTTGAAAACAGCCCCCCCCCCCCCTGTTCTATAGTACGCAGTTGATGAGGTATCATTCCTTCACCATCGTAGTCAAAGTTACTTAGGTTGAGGATCATTTTTACTTTTTCGCTCTGGTTCCTAAATGCGTTGAGATTCACCGCATGTATTGTCAACGAACTGCCACCAACTGCGAGATTAATGCGAACTTTATGAGAGACTCGGCTAAGCTAAGCTTATACGAAAAACGATGAGGTGTGTCGTGCGTTCGCGAAACAAGGAAGATGCATGGTGTCTCGCGGCAGCGCAGCTGCTTCATGCTGGCATAAACTTTGCTTACTGCACTGCTTCGCTGCTGATAATCGCCAAAAAACGTCCCGCTGTCGTACTCTGATAGACGATCCAATTCGTCGGTGTAGACCATCGATCATGGAACGTGACACAGTGAAGCGCCGGCAGTGATGATATACTCCTGTTTCTCTTCTCATCAGATGGTATAAATTTGATTAATTTGCATTGTAAAAGAAGTCGCGGATCACCAGTGCTCTTGTTTAGCGTAATAACCTTGAATAGCTCGTTTCGCAGAGAATCTAGTGTCGGCGGCAGCGGCGCTGTTGGTTGTGGGTAAAAAATGAGCGTTGTTTGTGAGCGAACATTCGAGATAGGTTCGAATGAATAAAACATCTTCAGTTTGAGTGCGAGTTGAACCCAAGCCTCGGGCGTAGCAAGTGGGCAAACACGGGGCCAAGCAAATACTTGCAGCTGCTTCGCAAGAAAACGCTTATCAGAGTGTCATGCAGTGCCGGAAGTCTCCTCAACGTATGTACTTAATAGTGAGTGGCAGAGTCGTAGAATCGCACCAGACGTCAAAACATGTGAATTACGCAGCAAATCGGGGGTTTACCCACCAATTACAAAGCGTGCAACCAAGGTGAATTCGTAATGACAACGGTACTTCTATAGAAGTCCATGTGCCAAGTAATTGGCGACTCCGGTTGTAGCCGTCGCCATCTACGTATCGCAGGGACAATCTACATGAGACGAAAGTGTTTTTTTGTTATTGTTGTTGTTGCAGAACTTCACGATGCTTTTGATAACTGCACGATTTTATTGCTCCTCTATGCATCTTCACTTGCGTGTGTGACTCAGAGAAAAGGAAGGTCAACCAGAAGGATCGGGGAAGTAATCTTTTTTTTATTAACAAGACAGAGAAATTGCAGTATATACACCAATATACTTTGCAGACAAAAAATTTTTGTGCGACAACGGTTCACGAGCGCATAGAAAAATAGTCCGAAAACTCGCGTTCCCCGATTGAAGGTAACTACTGGAGCGAGACGGCAGCCTTATAGAAGTATCACTTTTGCAACCTTACAGTGTAGCGCCTCTTCGCTTATCATACCGCGTGCATTAACCGTCACGAAAGGCCAGTGCACGCCAGCTGTGTGCCAGCGAAAGCAGTCCGTAGTCACGGGAGCAGTTATCTGCACATTCTGTGAGCTAGCCACGCCAGCAAGCATTAGGTAAGCGAATAAACAACCTCGGATAACGCACGAAACCACAGGGCAAAAGCGAGCGATGCTTCGTTGACTCGACACAGCGCCGAGCTGGCCGAACTAAACACAAACACCGCATGCACCCCCATTTATGGCGCTTGATCAGAAGGACGAGGCTATCAACTATTTATGCAACTGTTGTGTAAACCGTAAACAAAATCCGCAGTTTACTTCGTCACAAGCGAAACGGAGAGTATTCGAAAAATAAATTCTGCTGAGTTTTTGGTTTTCCTTATCTTCCCCATCCTCACCTAGTCGCTCTTCAATCGTATGGCGGGCGTTCGCGATTGTGACAAAAAGTTTTCGACCACTCTTCTTTTGAAGTCTCGCGACCGCTTTAATTTCACCTTGGTGCAACTGAAGATGCATGTGCCGCCTAACGAATGCGAAGTGCGTGCTCGACTAAGTATCAAAAGGAAAGATTTTAAAGGCACTTCGCAACCGTACTTGTAGACATTCTAAAGGAGCAAGCTGTAGCTCAGGCCGACCTCTCTGGCTTCCTGTAAATCAATTATTTCTCTCTTCAGGATAGTGTGTAACGGTCTATGTTACTTACATCAAACTTGCTATTGGGGGACACAGTTGAATAATGATTGATTGATATGTGGGGTTTAACGTCCCAAAACCACTCTATGATTATGAGAGACGCCGTAGTGGAGGGCTCCGGAAATTTAGACCACCTGGGGTTCTTTAACGTGCACCCAAATCTGAGCACACGGGCCTACAACATTTCCGCCTCCATCGGAAATGCAGCCGCCGCGGCCGGGATTCGAACCCGCGCCCTGCGGGTCAGCAGCCGAGTACCTTAACCACTAGACCACCGCGGCGGGGCGGGGGACACAGTTGAAGGCGGTGAACGCTGACCCGATTATGCTATGAAGCTCTATCTACTCTGGTGGGCCAAGTTTTTTACATTATGCCATCGCAGCCGACAAATATGACGATAGTCATATGGCCCCTTCAAAAGTTACCCAATTGTAGCACGCGCGTTAAAGTGCTAAGCTGCGTGCCGAAAATGTCTCATTCCTTCGTGTGTAAACCAGTGTAAATAAAAAGAAAGGAAGAGAAAAACCAGCGTTTCTGAGTCTCTTCATTGTACAGATAAAACAAACTCGACTGATGAGTGGCAGCTTGGGCTAGTTGGTATGGCGTGACGATAGTTATAGCACGAGAACAAAACGACGACACAGAGACAAGAAGGACACGAAAGACACTGATGAGTTGCGTTTTGCGTGGTCTACATTCTCAAAAAGGGCATGGCGAGGATGGAAGCCTTCAAAGAGCCCCTCTTTCACCAGACTAGAGCCTGCAATAGGGTATGGCTTAAATTATTTTTCACCAAAAACATCAATGCTCTCAAAAAGCCTTTGAATCACATGTTGCTTTCTTTTGCTTGGCTAATACGAGAGCCACCGCTCATGGTTTCTAGCTGCTATTTTCCTCGCTCGCTGCAAGCATTGTATAATGTTCTGCCTGTTTGGTTTCATTTGTCTGTTTGTTTGTACGCACGTGCCAGTATGTGCTTGCTTGTTTTAGATACCTGACCTTCCGCTGCCACGCGCCCATTCTTCATGGCGCTTTGAAGCGCCCGACTACTCTGCTTATCCTTTGCCGCGCGCTTGCACGCAGCTCAGCGTAAACCCTCTCGCGAATAGTGATGAATAGGTTGCCCGGCAACGGTGACAGGACGCGCGGAGGCTCGAATATCACTGCAGCTATAGACTCATGCGCTACGCTTGTCACGAACACGCGTCGCCGCAGTGTGTCACAAAGATTGCCGGAGTCGGGGGAAAAGGAAAAAAAAAGGAAAAAAAAAACACGGACGCATGGGATGACATGCGTGCCTCGGAAAGTGCTGTTGTAGCTGCTACGCTAGCGAATCCGTTCTGGCTGCCGAACTGGAGGACGCGAACTCAGTGGCGTGCGCGGTCTAGTATTCGTCTCGCGCGGTTGTGTATAGAGTAAAAGGTTGGGGGCGCGGCCTCTGCAGGCTCGGTGTGTCACACTTTTGTTCTTTTTGCTGCCGGTCCTTGCTGCGTGCGACAAAAGCGGCATGCATGCGGGCACTCGCTAACCATGTTACGGGCACTAACCAGCTATGAGAGGTTGATTGATGGTTACGTGACACGCAGGAGATGTGGGCCCGAGAACTCCAAAAATTAATTAACATAGGGGAGAGAGAGACACGGGGGAGAGAAAAATGCAATCGAAAGGCGGGGAGTTTAGCAAGATTGCACCCACTTTGGTACCCTACGCGGGGAAAAGAAAGGAAAATATAAGAGAAAGGAAAAAGAAAAGAGACACCAATTAACACATTGGCATGCATAGCAGACACCCATTTTACATGTTTTAGGGAAGGAATAATATGCAAACGAGACCAACTCAAGAAGAGGCATTGATGAACGCCTACTAACAACCGATTACATTATAACAAAAGGGGAATACATATTCTAGCACTTCTTAAAGGCGATAAACGTTGTACGTGGTGGCATCTTTAAACAAAATTATGGTCAACGACACGTGGTGAAATGCCAAAGTAACATGAAAATTAAGCATAAATATCATGGCAATTACAAAACGATACCTTCAAACAGAGAACACATCGCCAACCATTAAAAGGAACATTTCTTCCATTTTTCGATCATGTTTGCCAGGAGCTTCACCTAGTACTAGAAGTCATTTCAATCCAGTGTTTCTAAAAATGACATTTAGCATTCGTATAACACTTTTGATGATTCGCTTACGTGTTATAAAAATACGAAATTTCTTTTTTAGAAACACTGGATTGATTTAACTTCAAGCAGTAGGTGAAATTCCTACTGCACATGACCGAAAAATCAAAAAAATGTTCCTTTTAATGGCTGGCACTGTGTTATTTCTTTGAAGATTTTATTGCTGTAACCACAACAATATTTATGTTTCATTTTCATTTTGCTTTGGCCTTACACCACGAGTCGTTGATCATATTTCTATTTTTGTATATATATCTCATTACGTACAACTTTTATTCCTTTTAAGAACGCCATGTGATTAGCGATACCGAAATATGAGCCCATATGTATCCACCCCCCCCCCCCTTTTTTTTACGAATAAGATCACTTGCCCCGCCGCTGTGATCTAGTGGCTAAGATACTCGGCTGCTGACCCGCAGGTTGCGGGATCGAATCCCGGCTGCGGCGGCTGCATTTACGATGGAGGCGAAAACGTTGTAGGCCACTGTGTTCGGATTTGTGTTGAAATTTCCGAAGCCCTCCACTGCGGCGTCTCTCATAATCATATGGTACTTTTGGGACGGTAAAACCCACATATCAATCGAAGATCAGTTGGTAGCCGGCGTTCATCCATGTCTCTTCTTGTATCCATCTCGTTTTCGCCTTGTTCCTTCCGCAAAACATGCACCAACTAGCACAGCAAGAAGTTACATGTTTGCATCACTGTGAAATCACTTTGCGTGAGATCTACGTGCCAGAAATTAAAATATCAAAATCATTTTCTATATAAATCCGTACGATTTAGTAGTATACGCTTTGATCACGTGAATGAAAACCCTACAGCGTAAATGAAATCAGACAGGTGTACGTGAAATGCTATAACCATATGATTTCCTAATGTACCAAATTGCCCGATCTAAAGTCATTAAGAGTAAGATACTCTATTTAGTGATAAGGCAAACGTGGCGAGGGGAGACAGAAAACCAGGGGAGCAAGCAGTTGAGATAAAGAAGTTTGCGGACATAACGCGACTGCACCAAGCTCATCACCGGTTTGATTGGCGGAACATGGGAGAGGCATTTGCACTGCAGTGAATATAGTGAGGTGTATGATCATTATGACTACGATGACGATGCTGTCGATGATTATTCTTCGTGGATCTTCTCTTGTCTCATTTTCCCTCGCTCTGTAATTTACTACGCTATTCCCTCATGGCGCATCGTGTTCATTGGGTTCTTTATTCGCTGTAGCCGTCAAGTCGTTCCCAATATCCTTTGGTGGGACTGAGTTGACGACGCGAAAGGCCGCCAACGTGACCTCCCTCTCCTGCTTTTTCAATCCTCCTCCACCTTCTCCTTCTCCGCAGTGCCGAAATAAAACGGCGGCTGATCGATAAACAAGCTGTGCTTAGAACACGACGCGTGGCCAGCGCCGCTCGTAAAGCCAGCGCGCCACTTGTGTCCCCCCGATGTGCTTGGCGCCCTGGGCACATCCGGCGTAAAGAAAGCGGAGAGGCCGTATATACAAGTCGCTGTCTGCGACAACTGCGTGATTTGAGAGCTGTATTTACTGCCAGCGAGGGATCCGTGTTCACGGCGGAACAAGAATAGCGCCCACGATGTGCCACTCACACAAATGACCCGAGAGACCTCGTACAGAACGCACAGACCCGCTTTTGTTTCGTTCATGTGCACTGATTAAATGAAGAGAATAAAGACACATCCAAACAAGAATGACCACTTTGCCTCTATGTAAGCTTTAATTGAGCCGTGAGAAAAAATAAAGAAACAAATATGCCTTAATAAAAACATGTGCGAAGCCGAAGGACTGTGTGCATTGTTGTCGTTTCTCGTGGTCTCGGTGCAGCCAACGTACAGCCGGCCACAACGTTCATACAACCACGCGAGCGCTTGCCGCAAGTGCCGTCTGCGCCGTCTAGTGGGCAGCCGCCCAGCAGAGAGCACTGCCCTGGCCAAGCATAAAGGCATAAGCCACAGCGGTGCTCTCGACGGCAGACGGCTCCCCACGACGATTCCGTAATATCACACGCAAAGCGCTTCTTAGCGAAACCAAAGGCACTTCAATCGTATCTATCTATCTATCTATCTATCTATCTATCTATCTATCTATCTATCTATCTATCTATCTATCTATCTATCTATCTATCTATCTATCTATCTATCTATCTGTCTGTCTGTCTGTCTGTCTGTCTGTCTGTCTGTCTGTCTGTCTGTCTGTCTGTCTGTCTGTCTGTCTGTCTGTCTGTCTATCTATCTATCTATCTATCTATCTATCTATCTATCTATCTATCTATCTATCTATCTATCTATCTATCTATCTATCTATCTATCTATCTATCTATCTATCTATCTATCGATCTATCTATCTATCTATCTATCTATCTATCTATCTATCTATCTATCTATCTATCTATCTATCTATCTATCTATCTATCTAATCAGGGAAAGCAACCGATCGCTCAGTCGTCGCAGTGCGGTGCAGAGCTGCTGCCTTTTAAATGCGAAGCATTTTTTAGCGAACTTCGGTGACTTTGAGCGTATCTATCTATCTAGTCGCTTACGTTTGGATGCTCTCCTGGTCACCCCCTTGACTTGGCGTGAACCAAAATTAGCATGGGAGAGTAAGATGGTTTGACGAATATGGAGCGCTGGTCAAGGCATCAATAATGCCGCACTCCGGTCGCGTACGTCGTCAAACACTTCCCGCCAAGCAGTGGCACATACCCACGGCCGGGCATGTGCCGCTGGTATGCGGGTATGTACTACAGGTGATTGAAACTTGGTATATACCCAGGAACGACGAGAACACACATGGGCAATTTTAACGCGTGAGCGTTAAGCAATACCCGACATCGTTAGCGTCGATCCAACGAAGGCATAGAACAAATGTCAGTATTAAGAAAAACCTGTCATAGGCAGCGTTGACCCCCCGACGAATACAAATAATAAATTTCAGGGTCCCAGCAGGTATAGAACCTAAGCATTCTGCGTGACAGCTAAGCATTCTACCACACAGCTACGCTAGGTCCCGGGACTACTTTTCAAATAGACGCTTATCTTCGTGAAACGTCTATAGTGGTTGCAGCGCTGCCTACCCAATTTTATAAACATTGCGTATGTACTCTTTCATAGAGCCATCACGTCGCGTTAACGTCAATTGCGGTTAGGTGCCATGCGCTGAAAATGATTTATATAGCAATCTCCAGGGCCAGCATCTTCGCGAGCATCAGCGCTTCATATCAGCTTCTGGTGTTGCTAATACGCATGTTCCTGTTGGCATCTTTGCGCAAGTGAAAACAACTGGCTATATAAACATCTGCAAGCCTTCAACATATGCCTATACGTGCAACATTTGCACATATATTAAGTGACATTTCATGACGTGTCGCTTAATAAAAAAATGCAACACGGTCACCTTCCCTCCGCGTGCTTAGCATGATGTCGATTCCCAAGTACGTGGGATTTGCCGTATTTTTTTTTTCATTCAGATCGACAGCTGCGGCATAATAAATGCTCGACATTTGCGTCACCGCTGCAGATCTCGCAAATTTACGAAGTCCACTAGCTCAGGACTACATTACATAGGCTAGTACACATGAGAAGAACATATAGGAAAAAAATCACTTTGTGCTGGACCGGAGTAAATGGGGCATGGATATACGACAATCTTTGCCTGCATGCTGTTGAATGACTTAGAGTTCTTATTTCTGGATATGAGTGCACTGTGTAAATTATGCGTGTATTCGGGACATAAACATCGTTCGCTTTGCGATCGCTTCACCAGGCGCAGAATCTCAGCCCAGATCCCGGTGCTGTTGATGTGTAAAATCACGGACTGTGGAACAGTTGACCTGCTTAAGGTCGTCACGTGAGTCGTATTTGCATTCAGACGGATTTCACTGCTGTAGGCAGTTCCAGCGGCGCACGCACCATTTTCCATAAGTATCGCCATGCCATGTCAACGTCAGTCATCATGATGGATATATATATATTATGAACAAACGATTACAGAAGAAAAAAAAACAAAAAAAGTTGGTAGCTGTTCAACTGTTGCTGTCTTACGATGCCGCCATTGTAATGCATCCATTTTCAGCTTCTCCCTCCCTCCCTTACACTCCCTCCCCCCTCCCTTCCTCCCTTTCTCACTCGCTCACTTTCAGTGTACCAGACCATAACTTCAATTAACTTCAGATTCGTTTGTTTACTCACGTTAATAACCGTCTTTGTTTATTCTACCCTCAGTAGCGTTGATGTATCGAACCCTCCTGCCCTCCCACACATACGCTATTTTGCTGGAAACGCAGATCGTTTAGAACAATCTGTCCATCAACACCCATATGCGTGTACACGCACGAGCGCGTAGCCAGGCTGCTATTGTAATAACGCATTGTTCTTGTGGGGACGAGGGAGACATAATAGAAGATCGGTTTGCGAAACGGCTGCTAGAAGGCAGATAATTGCATTTGTGACCTCCTCGGTTATGATCACTCGACTGATCGCTAATTGTAGGGACGCCATGCCTCCTTCAACTACCCGGCAACCTTCAGTGCCCAATAATGAAAGCCACTATGAGATGCTAATTACACCTTTTGGCGTTTGAATTTATCGCCTTTTGGTGCAACGTGCCGTAGTAACTGTGTCCTTCAATCACGACTCCAGCGCCATTCAATGACCCATCCTACTTCAAAAATTTTTTCGATAAAGTGAGTGTTGGTTTTCCTTTAGGTGCGCCGTACGTAGTGTTACTGCGCGAACAGCGTCGACGCTAGCAGCAGTCCAAGCTTTAGAGAAGGAAAAAAAAACCAGCAAATCTTTTTATCGTGACAATTAGAGCGAAGGTAGACCTCTGGTTGGCTGGGTGTCCGTAAATTACTAAACTATTTAGGGGAAAACAACAACGAAGACATGAAATAGCAAATAGCAGTGTAAAGAAACACCGCACACTATACGTAACACATGTATCGCCATGGCACGTAGCACATGACTGCCAAGAGGGCAATTTTACTCACACACTATGTGATGTAGCCTTTATTTGTGAAGTTATATTACAGGCTGAAAAAAAAAACGAAATAAAAAAAATAATGCTGAACCAATGGCAAGCATAGCGCGCATCATTTTGATACGAGCTCGCTTGTACCGGTCGTCACCCCCCATTCTCACTCAGACGGCAGTATGAATAGGTAAATAATATAAAAAACGCTCAATGCACGGGAACATGCCGCAAATCATTCAAAAAAGTTGAACAGGCCACTTTCCTTTCGCCTTTCGCTGTCGGGTCGTTTCGTCGGCGCTTGCACGAAATCCAGTTGAACCATTACCACGTTCCTAAACTGCTTCCGTATAATTTGCATATAAGCGCCGCAAATGACGAATGGGCTTCCTGGAAGATGAAATAGGACGAGACAAATCAGAGAGCGGACTATTACGTTGTCTTTATGACTGCGTTTCTGGCATGGCGGGATAGACATGCAGACTACGTGCAAAAGCCTAGACCAAGCATTTTCTTGAGTAACGGTGATATATGTATAGGGGCGCATTATTAGAAATAGAGAAAGAAAGAAAGAAAGAAAGAAAGAAAGCAAACAAAGAAGGAGAAAATGAAAAAAAGAAAACAAAGAAAGGAAGAAAGAAAGAAGGAAAGAAAGAAACGAAGGAAGAAAGAAAGGAAAAAAAACGAAGGAAGGAAGGAAGAAGGAAAGAAGGAAAGCTCAGTAGATGTAGAACTAGGTCTAAGAGAGGCGCAAAGAAAAGAAAGAAGAACGAACGAGAAAGCGTGTAAATGATATTCGAGAGAAGGCAGTGAAAAACGAGAAGAGATGAAGGCATTTCGTAATGTGAGTAGTTTCGGGAGGACAGCGCGTTCACAACTGTGATCGTGAACAGGGTGGTTCGGTCGAACAGCGTCAACTCTCAGCGTCTTCTTTTACATGTTTTCTGCTTCATTAAACCGTTGACCATATAGGTGAAAAAAAGAAAACAGAGAGAGAGAACGCGTAGGCAGTAAACGACGGCGTGCTCCATTTCCCGAAGAGTGTCGGTTATTTTCCCGCTGCTGCTGAGCCCGGTCGGCAAGGCTTCGACTTACTAAGAAGGTTGCGCGATGAGAGGAGGTGTGTGTGGGGGAAGGGGGGGCGGAGGGAGGAGACACACACTGATGGAATGAACCGTATTAGCGACGCCCTCATCGAAGGGCGTATCTTCGCGAATCACGTTCGTGATAGCTTCAAATTGTCGTACGCCTCAGATTGCCCCTGCAGGGCCAAAAAGCACGGGCCGATGGGTAGGTGCCAAAAGAATCTTTCGGACCCGCTCTCGATTCCCCCATGCCCCCCCCTCCCGCGTCGAGCGCTGCAGTACACACGCACGCACAGGGAGACAGATGGCTTTTCGTGCCGCCGGCAGACGCTTGTTAACTCTGAAGCACAGGGTAGGATACTCGCACTACTTAGTTGGCAATGATTGCGTGTGACCCTGATGTACATAGAAATAGAGTATCATGGTGTTTTTTTTAATTAAAGTTGGAACGGGTGTTGGAAATAAAAGCAGCAAAGCTTCTTTAGAAATGCGCATTTTATAAGGACTACCAGGAACAGTAGTGAAAGCAAAAATTGGGATCTTGTTGCGAAGAATCATGTGTGCTCGCAACAAGCAATCTCTCTCCTTCTCCTTCCTGGTTTCTCTCCATTTACCTTTTTGTACTTTTTTTCTGCACGTTGGCAAACAGGACTCATGCCTGCTTCACACTCGGAGTGCCCATGGCTCTTCGGAACAAAGCAAAGAAAGAAACAGACCCGATGCCGTGGACACGGCATAACCTTTTAGTAATATCAACAGATTTCAACACAATTTAATGTACTTCTATGAACCATTCTCCCAAACTAGGTCAGTCTACCCCACATACTTTAATATACATCAGGGTTTTTGTCAATATTCTATCATATTATTATTACCTACCCAGGGCATGATGCACTGCATGATCTTACCCTGAAGGTCTTTTTCCAGAAGAACATGGGCGAACTCACGGCCACAAATTAGGGCATCTTCTTGGACTAGTTAGTGAGGTATAATAAATGTTTGGTTAAATATCTGTCGATTTGTTGGTGTCGCCTTTCATTGCTGTGTTGTAATTAACTGGTCTTAACAAGGCTCAAAGTAAATTAAGCTATGTTGCTTTTCTCGACACTGATCTTACTTTTATGCTCAGAGTAACTCACACCTGACATAATAAGTCATTCTAAAAGGAAAAGAAAAAAGTCTCACTGCCAGTGGGCATTTCAGAATTGTTGAACAGACCTTTTCCTTAGCGCTTTTATGATTTTAACAAGACTTCGTAGAATGCCTGGAAAAGGAAGATGAAAATAAACGAGCGGAGGCGTTTCAGTGGGAAGAATAAAACACGAACTATGCGAACAATGCAGAACAGTTTGTGAGGCAAAGCTGTAACCCGCACTCATGCATATTCCCTTTTTGTTCTCCTACTAATGTCTTTAAACCTGGCAAGAGCGGTTTGTAAAGGAACACGTCCGATGCGAGTGTTTTCTTTCTCCCAAAACGAAACTCTATTAAGGCTGCTGAATGACGGCTCAGTTAATTACTCTAAATTAGCCGGCTAGCCTCCAGGACTAAGACGTCAGAACTGTATGCACGGCGGCGATTTCATACTCGTTTTTTAAGTTGCTCTTCATCTCTGCATTTTTCCTCAGTGCCTGCATCTCAGATTACGCAAATTTTGGGGGCTTGGAAGGCTCGCATTCTCTTGCGTGAGCTGCGAGAAGTAAAATATCCTCAGATGCTTTATCTCCCACAGTGTTGTGCACACTAAGAAAGTAAATATCAATTCCGGCGTGCGTATTTCTTTTTTCAACAAAAACAAAAGGCTTCAAACAAGCTGACGAGCACCAGTGTAAATTTCTAGTACCTTGTCAGTTTCTAGTAGATTTCCAGTACGTTTCTAGTAGCTCTCGTAAACCTTCGTTACAGCACCCGTGGCTTCATGAAACATGAGGGAACACTGAGTGTGGTATACTGTATGCGAGAGAATACTGCTAGCGCCCCGCCGTGGTGGTCTAGTGGCTAAGGTACTAGGCTGCGGACCCGCAGGTCGCGGGTTCGATTCTCGGCTGCGGCGGCTGCATTTCCGATGGAGGCGGAAATGTTGTAGGCCCGTGTGCTCAGATTCGGGTGCACGTTAAAGAACCCCAGGTGGTCGAAATTTCCGGAGCCCTTCACGACGGCGTCTCTCATAATCACATGGTGGTTTTGGGACGTTAAATCCCACAAATCAATCGAAGAATACTACTAGCCACCTTTCAAGCGGACATGCTCTTGAAGGAAGTTCACAGTGATTTTAATCAGGCTGTCCCCCTCCATGAATTGCCCTTGCTGGATGAACACCATACTGGCAAGCTTCGACTACTAAATAACAGATATTCTGTCAAGGTAAATTCATTTATGAATGCCTATTATTGTCTCGTAGTGATAGCCAACAATGCTGCATGCAGCTTATGCGGCTGTGAGGATACGATTGGCATAGCCAAAGCTACGTTAACCTCTCTGCCCTATTTTAGAAACATCAATTTACATTAGAACGTTTGAAATAAGACAAAATGAACAGATTTGCGCATCGTTTGCAATGTAGTGGTGCGTGACTCTTTTTCTGATCCTCTCTTGAACACCACTGGCTCCCTGCACTGTTTTGTTGTCCGCATATGCTCCTAAGCCTCGCATGACATTAACGAAGTGATATCTGACCAGATTTGCTAAGCAGGCTGAAAAAAATTTGACTCATCAAATTTCCCGGGTGACGCGCGGAAACATAATAGATAGTATGAAACATTAATCGCATTTGCTGTGTGTCACTATTACGTTCCTCTTCCGTGGCTTCTATATACAGCAGTAGGAGCAGCGCGTGAAATCTATATTCTAACAAAACAACAAAGAAATAAAAAAACACGAAACTAACGTTGCTCTGCCTCCTCCCCTTCCTCCTGAGACAAGCAACGCCATGTAATGCTTCCGCACGAACAGGCAGTTTAAAAACGAAGGAACCGTTCAGGAACGAAAAACACGGACAGTCACCAAAATCACGCGATAGAGAAAAGATGGGCGTTCAACCGTCGCGCGAACGCTTTCGTTTCGTCATTTCCCTCCGCTCAATCAATCACGGGGCTGCGTTTCTTTCGCTCTACCGCAAACGAACCATGTAGCCCAAAGAATGAGTGTCCGAGAGACGAAACCAAAAAATACGAAAGAAACGGAGTCATCAGCAGAGGGAGCGGCTCCGCTGGGGCTTCCCGACCGTACTTGGGGGCCCTCCGCACAATCAGCGCTGTTTGCACAGGAAGTCCACCGAGGCGGCAGCGGTGGTATAGAGTACACAGCTCAGCGTCGCATTGCGACGGAACGGCGAGGGAAGCGAGACGGCCAACTCGTCGTCGGGGTATAGAAGAAGGCAGCCAGCGTGAGGAAGTCGAGGAGCACGACAACAACGCCGCTTCTGTTTTGTTCTCGTGGAAGAGCTGGTGGCACTACACAGCAACAGTGCGCGGGAGTGCGTACGCGATCATCAAGAGAGGTATGGGAATGTAGACGGCGTTGAAATATGGCTAGGAGGAGTACGGTAGAGTGTTGAAAGAGGTAAAAAGGGGGGGGGGGGGGGTATAGGGAACGACGACTCGCCACACGATGACGTCGGAGCACGCACAGACTCGTCGTGCGCTCTGACATTGTGACTTCTCGACTACTCTTCCCTTTGATCCTTTCCCTCCGAAAGCCAGCAGCGCCATCGCCATCGAGCTGTTCCGGTTCTTTGTGTGTGTGGCTCCGACGAATGTGAAACAAGGCAGCGAACCAAAAAAAAAAAAGCAGCGACAACGGATGAAACGCCACAGAAGAAACAGCGTCGTCGTCATCTGCACTGTATGTCGACGTCACCACTGCGATTCGCCCGCACTTTTTTTTTTTCTTTCCTTCTCGCCGTCTCTCGCTTTCTTCAACGAGCATTGTTTGCTCCACCAGCCGTCTCCACCAACAGCCACCGTTTTGATAGCAGTCAGTGAGGTCCGGGAGAAAAAGTTAGGTTTGCGAAGGGGGAGGCGCGACAGCGGACGTAACGGCGGTCCTTCTCTATGGCCCGTTCCCCATTTTCCTCTCACAAAGCCGCCACCACGGCACCGGCGCGCCGCGCTATGCAGATGACAGCTTCCTCAACTTGGAGAACTCGGGCGCGCGGCCACTGGCTTGCTATGCAAAGCAGTTAGCCAGCTTATCCTACGGCGCAGACAGAACCGCGATACCTGACCCGTGCACGCTCGCACTCGGGTTCTTTTTTTTTTTTTCAAGCAGAAGCCGCCACACACGCAAGAGAGTGTGCTTTGTTCTCGGCTAGCGCCGAGAGGAGGGATTACCTCCGCGGGGTTTTTCTCCCTGCAACACTGCACCGCAACATACTCTGTTGCGCGTGGTGGTATTCTTCTTACGACTCGAAAAAAAAAAAGCAAAAGAAAGCTAGACTTTGGAGAGCGCTTTTGAAAAGCCCCTGACCCGCAGTTGAGGCGAGCGCTTCTGCCTGCGCACCGAAAGCCTTCTTTATTAACAGCCAGCGCGAGAGCAAATAATAAACGTACGCGCGGAATAACAGAGAGGCCGCGTTGTTAGCCACTCGCGTTGCCGGTCATTCAGGAAAGCCCGCCTGCCCCTTTCGCGGCGGCCGTTCTCTTCTCGAATCGGCGCTTGACTGCTCGCGGTTACTCACTCACTCTGCGGCACGGCTGATAAAGTGGCCAGGAGTTAGCGGGGTGCTGAAGAAGAGTCAAGGGGAAAAAAAAAACTATCAAACCTGAGTGCGTCGATAGACGCGCTGCGTTCCCTTTTAAGCTCGTGTATAATCGTACCGGCCGTGTTTATGTCCTGTTCTTCCTCAATTCCCCCCCTCTCTCTCACCCTCTTTTCAAGTCGTGCAATTTGCATTAGCTGTAAAGGAATGCCGTTTCGGTTTTCAGCGAGGAAAGTTTGCTACGAGAAGCACGCAGTAAATAATTTCATTACTTACCACCTTTGTGAAAGTGTTCCGCTGAAGGCTATCTACTTGTAGCGATATGTGTGCAGTTTCCAGCCAATAAAGTTTCTTTCAACGACGTGTTTCGCTCGCTGCTACGGAGGAGTTATCTCATTTTCGGACGATAGGATGCTGAAATAAGCGTGGTAGTCGAAGCGCTAGACTTTTCTTTTCTGTTTTTTTGAGACGCCTATAGACCAAAATATGCGCATGATTCCAGAGGAACCTAAAAAAAAACGAATGGGGAATGTCACCGTGCTATCTGCATATATATATATATATATATATATATATACATATATATATATATATATATATATATATATGAAAGTAGATGCGCTTTCACATAACAACTGTTTATTGTGCCGACGTTTCGACAGGAACCCTGTCTTTTTCAAGGCATGGTTCCTGTCGAAACGTCAGCACAATAAACAGTTGTTATGTGAAAGCGCATCTACTTTCATATTTATAACCTTGCGGCAAGCGAAGTTATTCTTCTGTATATATATATATATATATATATATATATATATATATATATATATATATATATATATATATATATATATATATATATATATATATACAGTAGTATATACTGTTGTCGTATATGTAGTATATGCTGTTGTCGCTTCACGCAACGCTTCATGAGTAGCATATTTAGCACACACTCGTGCCAAGATGAAGTCGTCTTCCTGTTGTTCTTCAAGTGCCTTGATGGTGATCAGTTATCAGCAAAACAAAACAAGAAACTTCGCCTGCCACAACGTAGGGAGAAGGACGCATAAAAACAGAAAAAGAAAGAGGAAGTAAGTGCGAAATAGAGAAGAAAGAGAAATATAGAAAGAAAGATAGAAAGAACAAGATAGAGAAAGAAACATGTGAGGAGAGAGAAAAAATAGAAATAAAGAGAGAAATACTAAAGAGGAGAAAAGAAAGAGATAGAGAGGAGGAAAGAGAGACCGAAGAGAAACAGAGAAGGCTGTCCCACTCCGCAACTTCTTACACGATCCATCTTGCTAGGAAGCGCAGCCACTAATACAAAGAACACACAACACAAGCGCTTGTGTAAGCGCTTGTGTTGTGTGTTCTTTGTAATAGTGGCTGCGCTTCCTAGCAGGATGGATCCTTACCAACTGGCCCGATACAATTGTTTATTCTTACATGATTCGCACTAGTTGTGCGACGCTGCCTCAATTTTTATGTCTGCATTTAAACAAAGGTAAAAGGTCACGCACTAGAAAACTGAGCAATGAATCGCGCAACCGTAATTTGGGCCCTTAAATGACATATCGAGGAACAGAGCTGCATGAAAGTTAGCCGCCTTATTTTCATGCTCAGAAAGAGATTTTCAGTCTGGTACCTTACCAGTGAACAAAACAAAAAAAGGGAAGGACAGAAAGCCACGTCACAAGGATGTTCTCTCCCATCGCACAATTTACTTCTTGCGAGTTTTAAGAGTGCGTCACTGTAGGTGCTCGGTTATCCGTCCACCCATAGAGTTCATTACCATGGCCACGCTCGCAGTGAAACGCTGATTGATCGATATGTGGGGTTTAACGTCCCAAAACCACCATATGATTATGAGAGACGCCGTAGTGGAGGCCTCCGGAAATTTAGACCACCTGGGGTTCTTTAACGTGCGCCCAAATCTGAGCACACGAGCCTACAACATTTCCGCCTCCATCGGAAATGCAGCCGCCGCAGCCGGGAATCGAACCCGCGACCTGCGGGTCAGCAGCCGAGTACCTTAGCCACTAGACCACCGTGGCGGGGCTCGCAGTGAAACGCTCAATGCAGACTTAAAACATGACTCGCATTGGCCACGACCAGGTTAAAACAAATAGAAAAGGGTCTCACCTACTATAATATTTACCTGCAATAACATATAAGTAATCGCAATAATTAAGCTAAAGTTGCTAAAAATGCTTCTTACACACGTGGTTGACTCCTGCAGTGCGCAAGGGATGGCGCCATTGCCTCGCAGAACACACGATTGCTCCCTCCAGTACACTTCGTCGGAGCTTGGTCGCTGCATCTACGCCATGTATCCAAACTGCCATAAGAAGCAGGATGGGGATAAAAGCGCATCAGAAAGTAAGCAGTGCGCATGTTGCACGCCCAGTTTGCGAATCTCCCTGACAAGATTCGACTAGTGCCGGGGGAACGCGACGTGCTTACTTCAGACACTGACGTCATCGACGGTTTGGGCGACAGAGCTGTGGGAGCTCTATGAACGGCGACTGCGGTGTGATCGCGCTATATACGCGCTTCATCTGCTTTCATGGTGGAGCTGCAAGAATTTATTTATTTATTTATTTATTCAGTTATATACATACTTATTTATTTATTTATTTTTGTTACCATCAATCGCCAAAGCAATACAGAGGGTAGTGTGTTACAGCATACAAAAATTCAAAACGAAGAAAAAAACGTGTTTGTTACACAAGAAACAAAACTTAACAAACTATA